>JXTB01000530.1:40919-220928 GCA_002914805.1 Parasponia andersonii | reverse complement strand
AGTATCACTGATATTTGTTTTTTTAATTAGCCAATAATTAGCAAATTGGCTGGATGGTTTCAATGACTATCTCCAAATACCAAAAGGTGACCAAAACATTAAGTTCACGAAATTAAGTAAAATATATATATATATATATATATAGAGGACCAGTATAGCATTGACAATTAAAAGTAAAGTGAAGGAAAGTAAATAGGAGCCAGTGTAGTACTGTTTGAAAGTAGAGTGCATGAAAATAAATAACAAGGTAGTGCTACACTGTCAACGGGGAAGTTAACAACAGAAAAATAAACAGCGGAAAATAAATGACGGGACCGAAAATAAAGGGAATCAGTATGAATACTAGAAAAAAAGTATTGGAAAGTAAATAACAAAGATATAAATAGGGGACCAGTAAAATACTAGAATATATAGTATTAAAATATAAACAACGAAGAGCTAAAATAAGGAGCATAAAACTATAAACATGTAGTGCAATGGTATTTATTAAAATAAATTATTAGGGGGAGAAGTGAGTTTATAAGAGAAGAAATGGAATCGAAATTACTAAGGACGTTTCTTAATTAACGTGATGATTATGTGATTAGAAGAGATGCTGGCCTCGGGTAAAGGTTCACGAAGGAAGAATAAAGGGATGAAAATATTGATGATATTTGGCTTATATTAACAGGATGAGCTGAAATCAAGGGAGATAAGGGATCGAAACGATCGACCTCGTATAACATGGGGGTTAATATGACCTTGTATTGATATAATGGAATTTAATGTAGGTGGTCCGAGGGGGGAGTTAATGGAGTGATCAGAGTAAAGAAAAAGAAAGCTAAGCAAGTGAAGGAGGGCAAAATGGAGCGTAAGTAATTTATTATTTGATTATGAGTTATGAATTGGATGGCTTGAATTGGAGACCTCGTACATAAAACAAGATAGATACAACAACTGATATTGATGTTGTTGTGAATCTCCGTGGATGATCAGGAACCGAAGGAGAGAAATGATAGTCCTTCGGACGAGGGAATGAAGAAGAGAGAAGAAAGAGAACACGAGGCGCACAATACTGAGAGATAAGGATAGCGAATTGCACTAATAAATTGATGAATGAATGCTTGATAAAATTATTGTTGATCTATCACAATCGCAAGATCACATGGTGTTATCCGTAGACAAAATATGGCCTTAACCAGCCTACTAAACTTCGTGGCCAATTGGTAACTTCTAAACTAAGGGACCAACCTAGTTACTTGTGTGGCACTAACACAAGCCTGCTCGCATCCAAGCTTGCCATGAGGTGGTTCTAGAAACTTTTAGACGTTATTTGTCTCCAATTAGCTGCTGATGCATCAAGCTTCTCGAAACCATGAGTGCTTGTGTTGAATCCGGCATTGACATCTTACTTTAACTAGTTTGATGAGCTTAGTAAGAGCATCTCTAATGTAATGCTAAATCATTGTGCTAATGCTATAATTTATCATATAACATAAAATTTCTTCGCCTCCAATGCAACGCTATTGTTTGTGTCAAATTCGTCATATACTTTATTTAGTGCTAAATTCGGCACAAAGTACGGTACATACCAAATTTTGGTATTCAATTCATTTTTAATTTACTATCATATTTTTAGTTTTAAAATTTTATAATCCATACTTTCCGATGCGCAATTAATATACTTTTACATTTTTCAATACTCGGGATTTTATTTGCACTCCTTATCACATTAAAGTACCCGTTTTCCTTAAAAATAGAATTTTAATTACAAATATACAAGAGTTTCTAGTTTTGCTCAAATTTTTATCTAGTTCTAACAAAGTACACCCCTTTCTTTAACAGTATAACGTATTTAATTTTCAGTTTTCTGCACAAATGCTTACAGTAGAAATTCAAATCTACTGAAAACAAACCCTCCAATAGCTTTGATACTTCTCTCGGTGCACAAGGAATCTACACAAATATAACTCAAGCCCGTGAAAGAGTCAAAGACAGTAAAAACTATTGAGGGCAATTTCTCCACCCCAATCAGAAAAAGACACGTATGTTGGGACGGAAACGACGCATCAAAAATGTCCAAAAAGACATAAAGCTCTACCAGCCGACCAAGCCCATCGAGACATAGGACCAGGCACTGGCTACGTTCCATTGCAAACGAGGAACCGAGCAAAGCTTAGAGGGAAAGTGCCTGGCTGTAGTACAATCAAGTTCGCTAAATAGAAAGAACAACCTTGCTCGAAGTTCATGACCGGGCAAATACCCTTAGTAAAAGACCAATAAGGGACTAAGAAATAGCCGATTACCAAGTAACAATGTAGTTCCTACCAAGAGTAGAAATAAAGATGGCGTGAGCTGAAGAGAGACCGACACCTAGCTTAATCACGCTTATGTCTGTATGAGTGGATAGGTGGGATTCTTTTCTATTTTTTCAGGGATAAGTGGATATCAACTTTAATTTTAGAGGACCACAAAGTCATTATAAATAATCTTATAATCACCTAAAAGAGGTAAGACATCATAAATTCCTAAAATCCTATTTGACTCTTTGTTATTTTCTCATTATCTTCTAATTCATTTACTATTCGTTTACTATCCGGTCGAATATTTTATTGAATATATCACTAACTATCTTTTTGTGGAAGAGATTTGGTAAGTATCATATTGATACCACCCATTATCAGCTAGTGAAAAAATTATCTATAACATTTTTCAAGGTTGTATAGACTATATTTATAACAAATACACTAAAAAAACCACTAAAAGACGTGTGGCGCGAGTTAGTTCAGAGATCAAAATCCACGCCAACAAAAATCATCCCATAAGAGCCTCACTTAGTTTTCATTTTTTTTTTCTCCGTTCTTTAATATTTTGATTGAGTAAATCTAATAAGTGCATTGTAATCTGGATATCTATGAAGACTTTATTTCAAAAAAAATAAGAAAAATAAAATCAAACAAACCATTAGCTTTTGTTCTCGAAAATTACAACGCAAATATAAAATTATATTATATGCATTAACGTAGGAACATAGAAAGAATAAGGAAAATCGAACGAAAGAGCACGAAAGATAATGGAGGACTATGCGGAAGTAAATTGAATACGAACGGAAGTGGGAGAGGGCTTTTGGGGAATGGGGGTGCGCAAAGAAAATTTCTATTGGTGTTTCTTTAAGTTGTGTTTTTCAGTCATTTTAGGAGGGTTGCTGTTATGTTTACAAGGGGTGTCAATATAGGCCCATATACTTTTAATGCTCAACCAATTACAAAATTACCTTTTGATTCTTCAATAATAAAAAAGTGAAACAAATAACATTAAGACTAGTATTATGCATCATTGGAGTAAAATTAAAATGATATAATGTGCCAAATTTATGCATTTCGCTATTTTTTGTGTGTGTGTTTCAAATATAGCATTAGATTTGCATATTATGCATTGAAGATGGTCTAATGAGCCAAAATACATATCTTTGATTAGCTATCTCTTTGGTGATGCGTCATCGAGTTCTCATGCTGGGGCATTGGGGAGGGATCCTTTCAATCAAAATGTTGACACTTTTGTTCGAACTATCTCTAGTTTAGGATTTTTTTTTTTTTAAAAAAAAAATTAATCTTTTTTTCAGGGGTAAGGTCGTTTAATTTAATTATTATTTATTACATAATTTATTAGATCTAATTTTGACGGAGCCAAGAAGAAGAAATGGGAGTTACAAAGAAAACTTCAGTTCATATTGGTCATGGGTTGAGAGAATAGAAGTTTGAGAGAATAAATATGTTATTAGGTAATTCTTGGATTAATTAGTGGAAGAGTTAACGGAAGAGAAGAAAATTATAATTTAAAAAAAAAGTCTTGAAGATTGTGTCGAGGAAGGGGTATAATGAGTGTTTTTAATCTAGTAATTTTAGATGTATTAATTATTTTGTTCAATTTAGTATTTTTGCTGCAAAATAAGGAATTGCTTTTGTTCTGCCTGGGGTGCAAATAAAACCCAAAAATTTGTTTCCCTTCTGACGGATAATATGATGTTGTTTGACTTTGATGCCATTGTCCTCTACAACAATATTTGCAAAATTTGTCGTTTTTATGAAGAATAGTCGTTTCTTAAGTAACTATCCCTTTTAGGATTTATATTTTTGTTTTTCAGACGCTTCTGAAGTTTTTGGAAGATATTGCGGTTCTTAGTTTTGTTTTCTACATTATTGTGGTCTGTTGATAGTTGTCGTTTTAAATACTGTTATTTGTCGTATCCTAGTTTTTTGTTTGTAGGCTATCATGTTGTGTTTTTGTAATAATTGTCTTTTCATAAATAATTTTTGTCTCATCTCCGAAAACATATAAAATTTTCCGTTTCAATTAGCTATTGTGGTATGCAAATGTTGTCGTTTATGGTTGAGGTTGTCCTCTCTCATATATTGTCGTATTAGCAGTATTTTTGTCGTTTATGGTCGAGGCTGCCGTTTTCTCATATGTTGTTGGATTGACAGGTAGTCTGCCAATGAGTTGTTGTTTTCAGATTTATTGTCGCTTACGACTACTGCCCTTTTTATGGATTTTGCTGTTTTATAACTGATTAAACAAAAAAAAAAAAAAAAAAACGACAGTGGAGCAAGGGGTTGTATGCTGCCTTTACGTGCTCTGCTCCATTCATTTTTTTTTTTCCCTAATTGAAAAAGGCAAAAAAAAAAAAAAGATAACTGCTCTCCTCCCTGTCTCTACATATATATAGGTAGCTGCAGCAGTGAGGTTGGATCATTTATATCCCTTTTATGTGTATAAATTAAGGATGGAACCCTTTTATATCTTGGGAGAATGGAGATTCGCTTGTTAGTAGTTATCAATAAATTATTTGTTATTCTCAGCACAAAAATTTAAAAAGCCTATATGAACATAAAATACATATATATATATATATATATATATATATATATATATATATATATATATATATATATATATATATATATACACAACAGAATTCTTGGGCACCTGGCCAGAAAATTGTTCCTTTGACTGTATCAACTTTATGTGATTGAATATCTGAGTCTACCATAGCTTGTGTCTGATCTGATTTGCTAAATTTTTACTCTATGTTTGTTTTCTCAATTTTATTGTTGTTTTGAAAGATTAATGTGTCATCCGTGTGATAATTCGTCACTAATTCTTAAATATTTTTAATTATTGTTTATAAGATTATTGTGTTTTTGTGAGATATTGGTGTCGAAAAACATTCATTTAATACCTATGATATTTTTGTCACTATATGACGCGATAACATTTTAATGAATAATTATAATTAACAGATTATATCCTACACTAGTCCCATTGAAAATGTATTTATAATCATCTAATAACTAATTGTCACGTCATATTGTGTTGGTTACCATATGGTGCTCATAACATTATTTTTTTTAGTTATTATTTAAGTTCATTGTCATTTTTAATCAATTTTTTCATTTTCTTTCTTGTCTATTATATGATTGTTGTCGTTTTTCCATAATTATTTATCATGTAACGATGTTATCGTTTTCTATTAATGCCATTTTTAAGGATTATTTACTAAAGTTATTTTCGTTTTTACTAAAAGTCTCCCATTCCATGAGTTGTTGAAATTATTACGGTTTGCAGGAGACGTTCTAAGTTGTTTGTCGTCGTTCTTCTAGAAAATAATGAAAAATTAACTACTCTGGTGAGATTAAAAAGAAACATTTTGGAGTGACAGTCTCAAGTTAAGCATAGAACAAGAAATTGAGGTAAAGGTATACTGAATTGTTGCCATGTTAACAAAGTTATGCTGATGAAATCAAAAGTATTAGGGATGGGATCGAGCGGAAATTTCTTACTAGTATCTTTTATTTATTTTTTCTTTAAGGATATGATGTTGTTTAAGTGAATGTAGTCGTTTATAATTTATTCTCTTTTTTGAGAGATAATATATAAGTTGTGGCTAGAGACGGCCGGCCCACCGAAGGAAAAAGGTGACTTAGCCCATCCCGTGGACTATCCTATATGTGGGCTGGGCTGCACCAACTCGCAGGGCAAGATGGCCCAGCCCACGGATTAGAATGGGCCAACCTATGGGGTGGCCTATTCTAGTCCACCATGGGTCGGCCCATTCTAGTAAAAAAATATTTTGTTTAATTTTAAAGTTATTTTTTATGAAATCTGTAATAATTTACATTCAATTACAAATTAATTTAACTATCAGTTAATATAAACAATAAAAAATCTTTACTAATATTAGAAAAACTAATATGGATAAAAATCTATAATTATGTAAACTATTAACAAAATTTTATTTTTAACTGATTTATTAAAAATCTTACAAATTAAATTTAGTGAGATAATACAAAACCTTATTTTAATAAGTAAAAAATTATACAAAATAAAATTAAAAAATAATAAAGAAAACAAAAAAATATATAAAATAAAAGAAAAATGGGCCAACCCATGATGGGCGGGCCCATCTTGGCCCATCACGAGCTAGCCCATCGTGGCCCAGGCCTAGCCCATCTTATAAGTTTATGGGGTTGGGTCGGGCCGCAAGCCACAATATCTTAGTCTAACACAGCCTACAAATAGTAGACAGATCTAGGCTGGACAATGTGCTATAGTTAGGAGTTGCATCTCTAATTATGATTGCGAAATAAATTATTTCATCGTCAGTTTAAGAGAAGTTTCCTTATCTCAACTTTATTGTCATTTTTTTAAGCTGAAGCCGTTTCTTAAGATAATGATGTTTTAATAGTTTTTGTCGTTGTTTAAAAAAAAATAAAGTTTTTTTCATGCGTTATTAATACATTGTTGTTTTAAGTTAATTTCCGTGTTTTATGCCATTGTCACTGTCTTATCCTTTTATTTGGTTTTGTAGTTTTGACATCATTTTCTTGGGAAAGTCGTTAGTTTTTTATTATTTGTAGTTTTCTATTATTGTCGTTTTTGTCAAGACATTGTCGTTTCTCTAGTTTTTATCAAAACATTGTCGTTTCTCTAAGCCATTATTATTTTTTTCGCTTTGAAGAATCTAATCTAATCGCTTTTATTAAAACATTGCCAGTTTTGTATTATTTGTTGTTTTTCTCTAAGCTGTTATTGTAACGATCCAATCTTTCAGACCGTTAACTACTTACATTCTTATCTTATTTATTTAAAATGAGAAATTTAGACACCGAAAATTTATGATAATTTTTTAAATACTTTTATTTATTTTTTTTAAGAGATTTGTATTCATTACTAACCATTTACTTAATTTGATAATTTTGAAAACAAGCAAAATGTTTTTCGATGGTTAAGTAACTTTTATTTAAATTTGTTTATAAACTTTTTATTAGGTTGATTTAAATAATGCGCAACCATAAAAGGTTCTCAAGTGAAGAAGGAAGTTACATATAGACCACTTAAGTCCCAAGCTCTTCTTAGACAGTTTAAGTCTTTTTGACAGGACCCCTTATGTTTTGTATTTATTTAAATTAAAACATTTTCTCTTTTAGATTTTTTGAAAAAATACTCGTTTAAATTCTATTCAATTGAAATACATTTTCAAATTTAATTTAATAAAACCATACACTGTGAAATAAAATACCAAATTATAAGTATGTTTTCAAACAACATCAAACTTACATAATTGAAATCATTTGTCTCATAATAAGAGCATATGTGAAAGTAATTTTAATAACAGTATTCTATTACCCATGCCTTACATTCATCCCCACCTCGATTCTAGCTAACTCATCAATCAAATTTAAAGTTTTTTTTCTTTTGGTACCTATAGTATGGATATTCATAAAACGTGAGCTTTCGCTTAGCAAGTATAATGTAATTCTCCTAAAATATTTTATTTATAAACAATCTTTTATGAAAGTCCAGTTATGTTGTTTTATGAAATCATTATTTTGTACTTTATTATAAGATATTGTATCATTATTTTATTTCATTCTTTATTACAAAGTCTTTTATCTTTCTTATGGGCCCTGATGTACGTACTAAGTGTGCACTACCGAATGGGAAACTTGAGGAGCGATCTAACCTACGGTCATCATCTTAATATATTTTTCCTCGAGAATCATTAATAAAGGGAGATCGGTCTTATTTTCCCTCGGATATCATCACCTAGTGGAAGTTGGTACGGCGCCTTTAAATTCCACTATCTTAGCATTTTCTTTGTTAAAGTATGCTAAAGTATTTTTATATGATAACATTATAAAGTAGGTATACATCATTTTTATAGTATAAAAAATGTATCTTTATAAGCATATATTATACATAGGCTATACAATAATAAAATAAAGAAAAGTTAACACACGAAATAATTTCATACATATTATATTGCAAACATGAAATATTTTCAAATTATCTATGCTATAGGTGAGATTGTACTTACCTCGTAATATTATTGTCCTAGTTCTACTCGTTAATTATATACGTCTAGGTCAAAGTTTTGCCCCGACGTATGTATACTTTATTTGTTAGAGTAATTTAAAGTGGACTCATACTTTTTAGAAAAAAAACTTCTAATTACCTAATGGGCTTAAGACAACTAAAACTTAATCTTGATCAAAAATAAAACTTCACATTTGAGAAACAATGTCATGTTATATTCATTGACTAATTTATGCTATCAACTTAGTTAGATGGGATTTAATTTTTCTTAACCTTTATCATGGTGATCTTTTTAATCTATCAATAATTTGGTTATTGATTTGATTAATATCGTCCTAAATCAGTTAAGTTTTCTTAGTTATATTTCCTTTCATCAATTACTTTGAATTATTATTGATTAATTACTTTATTCGTAATTAAGAGTCATAATATAATAAGTGAGTCAAACATATTAATGACTATATAGATTTAAAATCTAAAATCGTACTTAGACTAAATATTAGTAGGCATTGATCACGCTTTTTTTTTTTCGGCCCATAACTAAAACTTGTGGTAAATATAATTAGAGATATACATGATTTATTTCTTATAATTGATTTCATGTCTTAAACTTAAGTAAATCTTTTCTTATCCCAATTAGAGATCTAAACTAAAGTTTTCTATTTATTCTTGTACCACAAAATTTCAAGTCTTATAATTTATTTTTTGCTCATAATCTTATGATTTCTAACATTTATGCCTCCAATGATAAATATCGAGTTGTAGCTTATTTTTTTTGTTAAAGATTCTTCCTTTATTTATTTTTACACTTTAATATAGTCTTAAAACTGCCTAAAATAACTTTCTCACGTATTCGACTCATATTTTGTCAAAATTACACTTTTGACTCAAATACTCAAAGTTTTGATATTTTAGTCCGTTCAACTTTTGAGCAAATATCTTTAATTTTTGGAAAGTATTTTTAATGCGTAAAAATATATTCTTAAGGATCAAAGTCTAAATCATTAAGCTTGATTCATTTTCATGCATATTTTATTTTAGGGTTTTACGCTTAAAAATCTTCCACTTTAGTGTTTAGTCATTTTGATTTTATTATTATTATTATTATTATTATTATTATTTAGCTTTTATTATTATGAAGTATTCATATTTAGAGACTTAAAAAATCAACAAAATAAGTCTAAACATAATATAAATTATATAATATCTAAAGTATATCAAATATGTTATTACCCATTTATTATTTTATAGAATCTATTTAAACACATAACAAGCAAGATGAGAGAATATTTACTTTCCAAACTTGAATATTCTTTCTTAAAGTTTTAGAGAACTTTTCCAAGTATCAATATTTTACTAGAAATCAAAATACTAAAAATTAAACTTCTTATAATTTTAAAGCTAAAAATCTTAATAAACTTAAATGTGTTTGTACAACCTACCTTCCAAAATCTTTCCTTCTTCTTCTGTCTCCACTACAAAACTAGGTTCTTTCTTATCCTGATTACAATTATGAATTTCTAAAGTCTTCATAGGAAAAGCAAGGAAGATGGGTAAAATATTATAGCACTTGTGGGTTTGGAAGAAAGTGAGATAGAAAGTTTTTTTTTTTTTTTTTTTTTTTGAGAAAGGATAAGTAGAAAAATGAAGATAGTTTTGGCTAAGTGATTAGAAGGTTAAGTATGGATTTCTAATTGCAAAATGAAGGATATATTTATAGGCCATCCATAGGAGATATCTAATAATATACACTTTCACATTCCATCTAATAATCAAAGCACAATTATTACTAATTTTGTTAATATATCTTCTTTTTCTACTCTATTACCTTATCTTTTGCTTTATTTTTCACTCATCTACTACTTTTGTATCTAATCTTTTTTTTTTTTTTTTTTCAATCATTTGGAATCTAATACCATTTGCTCTTAAAGAAAATCTCCACTATATTATTCCTTTTCATACATTTTGAATTATTTTAGAGACAAAAGCTACTAATTAGTTTTGTCTATGTCTTTTATTTTGAATTATGGTCACTAATTTCCAAAGAATATTTCCATTATCATTTTCCTTTTCCTACCTCTTAAATTATTTTAAAGACAAAAACTATTAATTAGTTTTATCTATATTTTTCTTTTTTAGAATTACGTACTAACTTTATCACTTTCCTTTTCTATTCTACTAATTTATAGTTATTACCACCCTAAGATATAACTTCACTAGTTTTTATCTTTTTCTACAACTAATTTTCCACCCTTAGATTAATTTGTCTACTTAATTCTTTATATACTTAAATCCTAGCTATTCAAATTATGGTGTAACAATTAACTTTAGATTATAAAATTTAACGATTTTTAATATGACATAAACATGTCACATTCTTAATTATGTTATATTAATGTACGTAATGTAATCTTTGTAGAATTAATTTATTATTAAAGAAAACTAATTTAGAATTTCTAAGTTAAAACAAAGAATAATTATATTTTTTTCACATAATAAAATTTAATATTAAAATAATACCACACACATAATTTCAAATATTTACAAACATAAACTTATTAAAATTCGATACTAGATCTATTAATAATTATTAATTCTACTGTAGAGTTGTAGAGTTGTAAGTCCAGAGATTCCTAAAGGGTTACAGTTATGGTCGGTTTTATGCCACGGTAAAAGAAAAAGCTCGCTAATTAACAATATCACTAATTTGTATTTACTAATTACTATTCCAGCATTGGCAAATGATGGCAGCATCAATCTCAGAAAGAGTTCCATACTTAAGCGGTTTAGACTCATTATCATAAGTCGATGTGGCTTCATTGTAACCTTATTCCTTGAAAATATCGTCGCAATGCTTTCATGCTGCTGTTTCGGATCTACTGCAACTCTCCCACAAAACTAGCATGACTGGCTAGAGAATAAGATCTAGATTTGATTTTCGCCATCCACCACCATTCTCCTTTGTTGGTAAGTTGAAAGTGTTGTATTATACCATTTGTCCTTTTTGAGTCAGCGGTTGTCAAGCTCTTGGTTTGCGGCTTTGCAACACTGGTCGCAGTAAGTCACTTGTCCCTGGGTCCTCTTCCTCCCTTTTTTGGGGTTACGAGATTGAAGACGGAGAAAAGTTGGGGTCCTTTTTCAACAGTCTTGCTTTGATAGAGCTTTAGCTTTAATTAAATGGAAAACTCTGTTCCCAAAGGCTACTAGTCGTGTTTTTACCTTACATAACTTCAGATCACAGTCCAATTCAACTCAATACATTAGGCGAGCAATCTTCCCTTTTTTATTCTTTTGAAGTTTGAGGCCATATGGACTAGTGATATTCGTAGCCATTGGGTTTTTAAATGGCTTGGCTTGGAATTCTATTTCACATCCACACCCACTTACTAGATTTTTAAGTAGAATGGAAGTAACCAAAAAAAGCTCTTGAAAGTGGTATTGGCCCCAATTTGGGAGAGTTTAGTCTAAAATTGCAGAACTTAGGAAAAATCTTGACAGCTAGCAATCAAACAATTCCAATGGCCATAACTTGGCTCTTGAATGTGAAATTAATATAGAGTTAAATGAACTTCTAGCTAGAGAAGAAATACTATAGAAGCAGAAATCCAGAGTTAAATAGGGGCTGAAGGGGGATAGGTGTACTCGTTTCTGTTTCCTCTCTATAGTGATTCGTGGACGGTGCAAATTTATTGACTATGTTAAAAATGACAATGTAATCTGGTTAGATAACAAGGAAGATATTAGAAATACCAGAATCTTTTCTCAATTGTTGGGAGTGTGTGCCCCTTTAATCTCGAAGGTTTGGCCCAAGATACTTTCTTGATTGACATAAATGATTCTCTATCTAAAATCTCATCTAAAGAGGAGATTAAGGGGGCTTTGTTTGAAATTGACCCCAATAAGGCACTAGGACATGATGCATTACCAAGTTTGTTTTACCAAGCTTATTAGTCCACTATTCAATCTGACTTTTATGCAACACAACCTATAAAGTCATATCCAAGATTCTAGCCAATAGAAGGAAACGCTTCTACCATCTATCATTTCACTGACCTAGAGTGCTTTTGTTAAAGGTCGATCTATTTCTGACAATTTTATATTGGTACAGGAGATCTTACATACAATGAAGAAAAACTGGGGCACAAAACTTGATATGAAAAAGGCTTATAATCGTTTGGAATGGGATTTCATACGAATTGTTCTTACCAATTTTGGGTTTCCTCCTATCTTTGTTCAATAGGTGCTTGAATGTGTTTCTACTATTCCCCTTAAAGGTAACTCATTGATAAGATCTTTCCATTGCGAGGTTTACGCCAAGGGGATCCCATGCCATTGTACTTATTTATTTTGTGTGGTAAGATCTTATTCAGTTTGTTCTTTTAGGCTGAAGCTAGTAGCGAAATTCACAGAATAAAAATCTTTAGAGGAGGTTCGAGCTTTAATCATCTTCTTTTCGCAAATGATCTTCTCTTTTTTAGTAAGGCAACCTTAAGAAAAGCTACCAACTTTCAAAACTGCTTATTAAAATATTGCGAATGGTCTGGACAAAAGGTAAAGGAGCTGAAATCCACTATTCATTTTAGTAAAAACTTCTCTGGTAGAAATCTACGAGAGATGGAATGTTTTAAAATGATTCAAGCATCGGGAAAGTACTTGGGCCTCTTTCTGAGTTTTTTGTCCTCCAAAACAAAAGACTTGCACTTTGTCTATAATTAGGTTCAGACCTACTTAGCTGGATGAAAAGGTCACATTCTTTCTCGAGCAGGTAGATCTGTGTTAGTTAAATCAGTGGCTCTGACTATGCCATTTTATGCTCTTATGATAATACTAGTGCTTAAAAAAATTTCTACAACTATTGATGCTGGGATTCATGATTTTTGGTAGGGATTTTCCTTGGGAACACGAAATCTTTATCTGAAGTCCTGGAGCTCTTTATGTTTACCTAAAATATTGGGTGGCCTAGGCTTCCGTAAGACACATGAGATTAACAGATGCTTCCTGGCTAAATTGGATTGGCATCTTCTTAAAGAAACAAATTCCATTTGGTCTTCCTTACAAGATAAATACCTAAAAAGGAGAAGACTTCTTCTCTATTCAAGGTAATCCTTCGGACTTCAAGACTTTGAATTCGATTTTGGCTACTAGAGATATCATCTGTCAAGGAGTGTGCAAAAAGATTGGGAATGGTCGCTCTATTAATATTTGGAGGGATCCCTGGTTGCAATTTCTTGAAGGTTACAAGTCACACCCTAAAGATAACATGAAAACCTATCCTGATTTGAGTGTGGCTAATCTAGTGGAAGGAAATGGTGGCTAGGACCTAATGAAACTCAATGCCTTATTCCGCTTTGCATCTGTAAAAGCAATTCTGAAGAATTCTACATCCTTTAGTGGTAGTTCTACTGGGTGGATTTGGGCTCCCTCATCGAATGGAGAGTTTATTCTCAAGTTTGCTTATCGAATCTTGTAACGAAGTAAATTGACTCCGCACACAATAATGATACCTCCAATTTGTTGACAGAATCTCTGGAAGGCTAAGATTCACTCTAGACACAAGCTTCTTTTGTGGAGAATCCTTTTCAATGCGTTGCCAGTGTGGGCTAAGCTTGCTTCAATAATTGATATTAGAGCTACCTTATGTCCAATTTGTGATCAGTATGAAGAAACCATCTACCATCTCTTTTGGACTTGTGAGTTGTACAGGCGACTATGGTTCTCATCTAGGTAGAGTATTCGAGTGGATCATTTCCAGGTCAGCTCTGTAGCAGATATTGCTAATTTACTATTCTCAGATAATCATTCGTTAGGACTTTCGATTGATTATGATAATATTATATTGTTTGTCTCTATCTTCTTTAAGAGGATTTGGTTGGAGCGGAACTCCATTGTTCATAACAAGCCCAAATTAGATTTGGATCAACTGGTGAGAAAGATTTTTGGGAGTCATAACTTTTACTCCCGGATTTTGTGCTCCTTGAAGATACTGCAAAACATTGGGTAGGATGGTTGCTGCCTCCTCCATCTCCATGCATCAAACTAAAAAATATAGCGAAATCAACCCTCTGGTAGTTGAAGTTAAAGCAATCCTAGTGGCTTTCAACCACGTTATAGTAAATAATTGGAAATCTACAGTGTTAGAAAGTGACTGTAAGAATGTTATAGAAGGTTTTGAAGGACTGTCATTGGGAGATTAAAGATATGGTGTTTCAAGGAAAGTTGTTGCTTGGTTATTTTGAGTTCTTTCAGTTGTCTTTTATTCATAGAAGAATTAATTTTATAGCAAATAACACGTTAGCTTGGGCTGCTTCGACTCTTTCCTTTGGGAATTTTTTTGTTACTGATGTGCTATCTCAAATCTTTTCGGACGGTGAGTCGAATTTTGTTTCTTAGCTTTGAGAGTGGTTTTACTTTCTCTCGGCCTCCTTGTTTTCTCCTTTTTTGTGAAGTATTGCCTCAAAAAACAAAAAACCTCAACAAGAGTTAGCAGATGTTTCAATTTAATGTCTTTTTAAGTCTACATTTTAATATTAGCGACAGACGCAGTTACTAATAACTTAAATCGTCTTTAAGTTTACCGAAAGTTTACTTCCAAAATAAAAGAACAACTAATTTTCTATATTTAAGTAAATAGTTCCGATAATATTGATCTAATTAATATTTAAATAACAAAACTCCAGAGCCTAACTATACATGGATACATGGACATATGGCTATGGACAAAAGTTAGGGTTACAAAGTTGATCATAGCTAGTAAGCAATAAAAGCACAAAACAAGTAACTCATTGGGACACAGAGTTTAGCACTAACAAAACTTTTAGACCAAATTGGCTTCAATTTTGTCAACTCTTAATCAAATCCTTCTTTTCAAACAAACCCTTGACACATTACCACACACCACCAACGGCCGACAAACGCTCTCTTTTTTTAGAATTTCTCACATTCTTAAACTTTATTACTAACAACTTAATTATAAAAGAATATTAAAGCAAAAATTTTATTGATAATTATCTAATCAATCGAAGACTAATTAACCAACGGATACAAATGATTTCTTCAAAAGTAAGAATCAACACAGCAAGCCTGAGCCATTGGAAAGTTCAATCAAGATACCATAGCTTTTCTTGATTCTTGGTAGTAGTCCCCGTGGTGATCATCTCTACTGGTTCTAGTCCTCTGGAAATATCTGTAGTATATGTATTGGAGTATTATCTGTGATTTTAGTTTGTTAAGGAAAAATATATTTCGTTATTTGAAGATCATTATACATATATTTATATATTTATGTATCATAGTATTAGTAACGTCAATAATTAACTTAATTATTGGTCGAGGATACAAATAAGTCAAGTGCCACGCAAACTATAGCATCCAGCAACCACGGCATGTTGGCTTTGATTTTTCCCCATTCAGTGCTTCTTACAAGGATACTGCATGCATAAATACAAATAAATTTAGAAGATTTACAATAGTTAATTATTCAGAAAATAAAATTCATAATTATAGTTTAAAATTAACCAGGGGAAAAAAAAAGAAAAAAGAAAAAGGGATATGAAGAGACCTTCCGACATAAGTGACATTTGCGATAAGTGCAAATATGAACATGAGAGGATTTAAGCCCTGAACATTCGATAATTAAGTTGATTAAGTTGTAATTCAATAATTATATCGAAACAATAATTACAAGCAAAAACAATAGAAAAGGGTAAAAGTTTCAACATACCTCCACACTTCCTCTTTTAATCTGTTAAAATGTTACAAAATAACTGAAGTTAATAGCACGTAAAAAGGGAAAAAAGCAATGAAATTAAAGTAGGAAAAAGAAAAAAAAAAAGAATTGACAATTACTAGTCAAGTAGAGTCTAAGACTAGCTACTCACGTTTAACCATATTTGAGGGATACGACCACCCATGTATATAGCAGCCATCATCCATCCCAACCATTGTCCGTATATGCTATGTTCCTCAAGTCCATTTTCCTGTTATGAATTCATATATAAAATAGATAGATAAATACATATATATCAGAGAGGTAGATGTCTTAGAAGTAGGCAATTTTGATGAAAACAACGTAAATTAATGGGATGCACAAATACTATCCAATTAAATCATACATGATGAAGTAAGAGTTTCCTTGCAGCAACTCCCATATATACTTGGGTCAAACCGTTGCTTAGGGGCAAATTAACTGATGCTGCTAAAAATGTTCCGTAACTTGCAGCCTGCAAATTGAGTCTGTCAAAAGAATAATTGGATAGACAAAGAATATGATGGAAAAAATAAACACAAGATCTACGTCCGTGTGAACCAAGATACCTCCCACGAACCAGTTTTTGTGGTGTTGATAACTTGATATATCACTCTCAAGTCTGGTGAAGTAAATTGGAAATTATGAGATCGTTGATCCTACTGCATATACTATTTATGATATTGACCTCTATAAAACGACATACTAGAATGTATTTTTCATATTAATTACAGTAATAGAAAAGATACTGAATCATCATTTCAAAAAAATGGTCCTAAATTCTAAGCAAATACAGGCCAATTAGTACACAAGGTTTTATTTAGCCTTAAGTCCAACAGGGAAAGAAACTTTATTCGTAAGGCATAATATCCTCTACGTACAAGGTTTTATTTATCATGTAAAGTATTTAATGCCTACATCGCCACCTCGGATGAATTTTATGGAACGTAAGTACATATATGCGATATAATTTTCCTAATTGTCACAGAACTTCGTATGTTACTGATATAAATGTAACACATATAACTCCAGTACATTTCACATAAAGTGGTGTATCTTATCTTATTGATATAAATGTGACACAATTCCATTGTCACGGTATTTGTTATTGTGCTATCGTATCTTATAAATTATAGCATTATAATGCTTTAGAAGGCTTATAATTTCATAGACTCATTCAACATGGAAGACTCACCGATTTTGGGATTGGACGAGGTTGTGTCACAGAATTCTTAGAGCGAGATGAAACTTGAGCCTCGTCATCCGAAGATGAGCCACTTTCAATGGCCATGGCTGAAGGACCACTTCTTGCTGCCCTTAGATACGTTCGAAAAGGCGGTGTTCCACTTCCAGCCAGCGATCTTGCTGACCTGTACAATTTAACCAACTTGTCATTTTCTAATTTCATCTCATATCCTAAAAAATTAATATTAGCCAATAAAAAATACAAGGATATATCATAATAAGATATATCATAATAATAAGTAGTACTTACGTATAGTAAAACTCTCTGCGAGGAGTACCAGTGGCTTTGGGTGTGGACCTGGGAATTGGGATGCCTGAATCATCAACTGCTCTTGAATTCAATGGTTTTTTCTGATCTTCTTCACTCTGATCAATTTTTAAAAATACAGTGAGGTATAACAAATAATTATTAGCTAAATTGTGTCGATGTAATGCTTTGATTAGAAAAGTAGTACCTCCCTAGAAATCTAAATGGCCTTACCGCTTGATTGGTAGCATTAATCTGCCTGTATTTCCACCATCTATGGATATGGTCATAGTATACACTTTGTAGTACTAACACTACAGTACTTATTGTGTAGAGCTGCAAATAAGAGAGAAATTAGAGAATAGAAAGGAAGAGAAAAGAAAGGGTATAACTGAAAAGTGGGTGGAAAAAAGAAAAGTAAAGAGGTAAAAATTTATAACTTGGAGCCCACTTTTTCTTTTTCCGCAAAAATGGAAAAAAAATTTATGAGTTAATTGAACTACGAAATTACTCATACACACTTAATTTTAAATAATAACAAATAATCATTTTAAATTAAATTAATTTTTTTTATCTCTCCTTTCAAATAATTATTAAAAAAATGCTTTTATTTATATACTATACATTTTTTCTCTATCTTATTTTTTTTTTCTTTTTTCCTAATTTTTTTCCTATCTATTAAACATAATCTAGGATATTTTTGGGTAGGATTGAAAAATCAGAAATTTGTCTAAAATTTCAAAATTGTCATATATACTCGTCATAGTATGTTTACACATGCTATATGCCTCCAGTGGTCACCCATGTGACTCTGACACTCAGCCACCAGGTGATTGGTAGTCATTTGGTAGGTACATGAGTCCATGATAAGTCCAGCACCATCGAAGTCTAGTTGGTAATTTCGGATTTTTTAATGTTTAGAAAAGATATGATTAATTAATCACTTATCTCAGAGAAAATATTTTAATTTTCTAAAGTCCTTGAGGAGAAACCTGTAATTACACTATTAGCAGTGATATTCTTTTGAAGGAATTGGCAGTGATATTCTATTTATGGAATCAAAGGGTTCAGATTTTTGAATCCTAGTCTTGCGTGCGAGATTAGACGAGTGGACCAAACAAACCTAGCTTGATTTGGACCGATTTTTTATACATCGCTTGGCCCAAAACATCTTTTGACTCGGTACAGATTAGTTGCAACAAATACTCCCATGAAAAGTGTACTATTCATTTGAGTAATGTAACCCAAAAAAAAAAAGAAAAAGTAGTGAAATTACCAGGGCCGTATAATACTGGGTAGGCAACTGCATCCAAAGCATAAAATATTAGCGTTAATATGTAGCCTCTATATTAAAAGCTCAATATGTAGCCTCTATATTAAAAGCTAAGTTATAGACACATATTCTATAAGATATCATATAATAAAAATAAAGATTAAATATGACAAAGGTAAGTGTATGGTGGTCTGGACCGAATTAACCTCAGGTCGATCTCTGGACCACTGGACTCATTAACAAACACGTTACACATATGCACCACTCACCGTCGCCGGTTCCAGAAGACAACCCACTAGATTAAACATATCTCTGCAAAGTTCAATCGATAAAGCCAGGATTTATAATCAAAATTACATAATAAAAATCCAAAATTTCATACATATAGTTTTATGTAACAACTATATATGTAGGTAAATATATATATATATATATATATATATATAAGAGAAAATGTAACGAACCCGGCGACCCAAGTGAGGAGAAAAGCGAGAGAGACTCCATGGCTTGACTTTGTTCGGAAGTTGGTGATGATCTGAGGGATCTCGGCCACACCCCAACACACCAAGCTAATGAGACCAAAGCCAAACGACAAGTCGTCTTTGAAATTACAAAGGCAGTCCTCGAAGTATTTCTCAACCCACCCAACACATGGTTTCTTCTCCTTTACACAGTAAGAGAGTGACATTTTTCTTCGTCTCGCTTGTGGAGATTCTCAGGATAATTAGTATGGTGAAGAGCAAGAGAGGGCACAGGAGTTTACTAATTAATAAACAATATAGGAATAGAATATATATTTAATACTTCAAACCAAAGTAATTTCTGTACATATATATATAGACAGTTTTGTCCTTTAGGGTGTCACTCGTTATAATTTTGTTAAATATTAAAAAGTAAAATATGGTAATATATATATATATATAACATGTGGTAGTAGGCATATTCTTACAAGTTGATGCTCATCTCTGGCTGTCTGGAAACTTTACATGCACACATCATGTGTGGTCCGCATATTCTTGCCACTGATGCCTTTCGTTTCTGTAGCTGACCACCCCATTTGACGGTCCAGATTCACCTCTGCAAAAAATTACAATAATGTGAAAACTTACAAGGTGTCATACTGTCATTAATATGTGGACATTTCTAGCGAGAAATGTCAATGACACTGTATTAATTGTATTGTGGCACCTTTTCCGTTTCACCGCCTCACATGACAAATATTGTTCATTTGTTAATCCTCTTTATATTAAATAATTACTCTTCCAATTTTTAAAGTACTAAATAGCAAAAATAAAAACATTCTCATGCTTGCTTAATTCGAACATTAAATCTAAGTATCAACTATCAAGGCTGGTATAATTATTATATTTAGCATAGGATTCAAATTTAAACAAAATAAATGTGATACCAATCAGATTGAATTTGTAACGCGAAATAGCGGTCTTTGTTTGGCTTTAT
Organism: Parasponia andersonii; assembly: GCA_002914805.1. Taxonomy (NCBI): domain Eukaryota; kingdom Viridiplantae; phylum Streptophyta; class Magnoliopsida; order Rosales; family Cannabaceae; genus Trema; species Trema andersonii. The sequence goes on along the minus strand of JXTB01000530.1, from coordinate 200,606 downwards.
CAACCAAAAGGACAAATTGAAACGAAATCAAAAGAGTCTTTGATCTGTCTTCCATATTCCACTTGCTAGATTGAAATATATATTAGGGATAGTATTGGTAAAATATATATTACACTTTATTCAACAATATCATCCACTTGGAATCATCTTATCTACATAAACTTTTTAATGATCACGAACTCTTCTCGTGCGTTGCACCATTTGTGTGTCTTTTTGTCCCAAAAAGAAGAAAGAAAGAAAGAAATTAAGATATTAATGAAGTCTTCTTCTCCTTGTCGCGGGGGGGAGGGGGGGGGGGTAGTTGGAAGAAAAGCATATGCTGAATATACTACACAAAGAATTCATTGTACACACAAATGGAAAAATTAAATGAAAAAGGACACTTTATTAATCGAGACTTTTTTTAGGGAAAAAAAATGCGATGGTATGAAAGATGAAAGCTGTTAAATGGATAATTGCACAAAAATAAAAAATAAAGATATTTCTATAATTTCAATTATATCTTTTGGCCGGTATAAAATTAAATCTCCATATTTAAAATTTCCATAAATATCTACCATTTATGTCCAAATTGATTAAAAGATTTCATACTAAACATATAATCTGAATTAAGGATGTTTTATTTATGCTGTCAAACAGTTAAAATTTATAGTATATAACTTAAAATAGTTAGCATAAATCATCAAATTTGTATACTAAAATAAAAATTTGTAACAATTTTAAATGTGAGTTTAATTTTGTAAAAACGAATAAATAAGTTTAAAATTACGGAAAAATCATAATTCTAGATATTTTTTTACAATTAACTCACCGCTAAATATGATAAAAGGGTAATTTTCAAAACAAATGAATTAATAATACTATAAATTGATGAATGCTAACATTTGAGAAGATCCCACATGCACGTGGGCCTTCAATGAACGGTGAAGAAGCATTATCTATACATGCTTTAGCTATTGCATAATTTATAAAGACTTTACCTCTTTTTTCTTTTTGGACTTGATAATTTTTGAAGATTGAGACTTTTGGCAATTGACTACCGTTGTATATAATTTATATTTCTTCTACACAAGTCCTTTGTCTTTATTTATTTTTCGGCATTTCTATACTTTACCTAAGTCTTTATTTTTATAATCATCCGTGATGGTATATAGATAATTTGTTTCTTAAACACATTCATTATTCTTGTATTGACTTTACGAGTCCACTACTTGCTAATTCATATACTTAGAAATTTTGTTTAGACATGTTATACAATTTGGCACTCGTGAGATCGAGAGACATCACCGGGGTTACTGAAGCAAGTACTAGCTTGAATATGAATGTACAATTAATATTCCATATGGCTTCTTTTATACTATAACGTACATATATAATGCAGTTAAATGGCAAGTGCTAGCCTATATCATGCAGTCTTATCGATTGAAGTGTCATTGTGAACAAGACCCGTTATATTGGCAAAGTTCAATGGTACAAGGACAAAAGCTCCATATTGATCAATATTCAATGTAAACATGAACCTGGCCACCATAGTTACTAAGGTTCATGATCCAGATGTACCGATAACCAAACATATTTCCTATTTTGCTCTTTTCTCTTCTGGCCGTAAGACTGAAAAAATCTTCATAAAAAATTAAGGGCAATTAGCTTTGTCTTTGTAACAGCCCAAGAATCCCGCTAGCAGATATTGTCCGCTTTGCCACTTGGACCAAACCGCCCTCCGCAGCTCACGGTTTTCAAAACGCGTCTGATAGGGAAAGGTATCCACACCCTTATAAAGAGTGCTTCGTTCCCCTTTCCAGCCGATGTGGGATTTCACAGTCTTTATGTTAAGTTCCTAGCTAGACATATATAACCAATCATAACGTGTACACAGTAATGTTTTAATTTATGCATTAAACATTAAACCCAAATACTGCACCGGCTCGCAAATGGCAATGCTGTAAATATTGACAAGGGCCCTTTTTCAACAATTAATAATTTTTTTCGGTAAGGCCCTTTTTCAACAATTAATAATTTTTTTCGGTAAGGGCCCTTTTCAACAATTAATAATTTTTTTCGGTAAGGGCCCTTTTTCAACAATTAATAATTTTTTTCGGTGAATGGGTTGATCTGACAATAACAAGCGCAAAGATAAAAGAGCAAACATTAAAAGAGTCAATTCCTCAAAACTCAAGAGTCCCAATGGTCCAATCTAATCTTTAATGTACGAGGAAAATGACAAAAACAAACGGCGACGGGCCGCTTCAACTTGGATAAATGAGAACGAAGAAGTACACGTGTATATCGCATTTCATGTTTATCCAACACAACTCAACCCAACCTGTTCGTGTTTCTGATGATCAAACGTTTTTGAAATCTCACACGTTTGGTTTTTGGTTTTGAAGTAAAGGCTGTAAAGCTGGCTAGGCTGTCTTGCCATGCGGCAATTCGTGGTGTTTGAATATGATATTATATTAATATTATATCAAGTTAGAAGTCTTATACGATAAAACCAAAGTTTCGAGTAACGTGGATGGGCAGGCTTACGTAATAAAAACACTGCCTTAATTACTAACGACAATTTATATCAGACGTACATTATTATTATTGTTTCTTTTTTTTTTTTATTTTTTTTATAAAAAATATATATAATAAATTTTAATTTGTTAAAATAATACTTATGTATAGATAGAAAAAAAAAAATACTTACTAGATAGTACTTTATATTAAAGAAAAAATACTATTAGATTAGTACTTTATATATATATACACACAAAAAATGCTAATAATATTTTTTTTATATTATTTTTTGTATTTTTCTAATCTTATTATTTGACATGTAGATTTTATTATAATTTGTTGTATTATTAAAATATTAAACTAGATAATAAATTTTATAAGACTAAAGAATATAAAAAAGAGAGAAAAAAAATATATTTAGCATTTTCCATATATACTTTTCTCAATTTCTTTTCACAAAAAAAAAACTCATTTTGTATAACTGTGGTTCTAGTAGCTAAGCTATAACCAGCTTACTTGCTGTTTTTATTACGTTATTTTCTTTCTTTCTTTCTTTTTCCTTTTTCGGTTTAACTTCACTTCGAGAAGGCTCGTATATTTGTTCGAGTATAGTCACACATCAAATGAATGGAAGGCACATGTGATTAAGTGATTTGACATTAGGATTTTGAGAACATACATGTACGTAAGAGACAAGCCTTTAGCATGATATATAATTATATAATCATATATTTATACAAGGAAATAAGCACTGGTTTCGCCGTCTCTCTCCATCTTTCTTCACTTCCTAAAGCCAATTGTATAACGGGTTTGGAGTATATCCCACCCGAAAGACTAGCCTGTTTATCTCCGGCGGCGCCGGCGCCCCGGGGGGGAGGGGGGTAATTAAGTAAAATCCTAAAATTTACTTAATTAAGTAAATCCTAAAATTTTGTAAGAGTAATTAAGTAATTTTACTTGAAGAATATTTTGGTAATTTTATATTTTTTGAATTATTTTAAATTAAATTATTAATGTTGAATCTAAACAAGATTAAGTTTAAGATTAAGTTTAGGTGCATTTGGGGTAAAAATGAAAAAGAAATTACAAATTGGGGATAAAAGTGTAATTAAAGAGGAATTAAAGTGAAAGAATCTTTTTAAAATTGTAGCCAAAGTGAAATTTCAGAAACTTTCTTTCAGTCGAACCAGATTACGCCACATGTCCCACTGTTATAGTTTCAAAAATTGCATATAAATCCCCCAACTGTTCACCTGAAGTTGCTTCGGCCACCGTACTGCTCGACGCACCGCCTCGCGTCCTTGCCCAGCTGCCGATGAAGCAGCGCCAGCCAACGCCGCCATGAAACGTCGTGCCTCACCAGAGAAAAAAACACTCTGAAGGTCACGCCATTGGAACTGTTTTTCGCCCACCATTTCTTCTTCCGACGTCCGATCTCACCACCACCACCGTTCAACCCTAGCTTTCATTTTCGACCACTCTCAGCCTTCAACTCGGCTCCGGTAAGAAGTTGACTACTGTAGCAATATTTTAATATTTAATTTTTGTGGTATTTTCGTAATTATTTCAGAATTGAGCTATTTATCTCGAGAAAATTTTACCACGTGAAAGAAGAGTTTGAAACATGAAACTTCATGATTTTGAAGTGTTAAAACGGTAACCGGAAAATCGTTAATTATCGGGATGAAATGTAGTATTTTTCTAATTATTTTCAAAATATGGTATTTTTATAATTTTTGGATTTTTGAGCCCATTTAATGTTTGGTACCTCGAAACTGATTTCTGATTTAGAATTTGGACTCAGTGAGGTCGGAACATGAATTTTGATAGAAAATACCATTATTTTCCGAAGTGGCACGAAATTTGAGAAAATAGCTCGTGAGTTGCACTGCTTTGCGTGCCACAGGCTAGTTCTGTACCAGAACCCATTTTCGATGAACTTTATATCTAAACCAACGTTTTTGGGTGTTATGAATTCAGTGGTGACCTCTGTTTCTCAATCCGAGACTCTTTTTGAAAAGTCAACTTTTCAAATGAACGTGACGAGATTCGAAAATAACTGTTTGAACAACCCAGTGATCAATTGAGAATATTTCTAGCATCGTTAGCTCAACATAATTACTATTTTGAGGTAGGGGATTCAATTTCTTTGTTTTCTATTATTTTCATTAAAATTGGAATTTATTCCGAAAAATGAAATTTCATGATTTTATTAAATTAAATTATTTGAATAGTTATTTTAATGAACTATGAATTTGCAAAACATTGTGGACTACTCTAGATGTTTTTTACATATGATTTTGTACAAGTTTTTATATTTGAGATTTGGTATAACCATAGAAACTATACTTTTGAATTTTTAAGTACAAAATAGATTTTTTAATAAAAAATCAGAGCATATCTAGAATATTAAATCACTGCATGGTTGTTTGAGACTCCATATATTGCACATTTCATATGATCATGCATGAGAGTCATCTTAGGCACACGATGTTGTAGTAGGCAGACTAGTAAACCCGCCTTCGGTGAGAGCTCGTAAACCCACGCGGGGTTTATTTTTTTGACTATCTCTATTCGGTAGATGTAGGCATTCGGTGACCCTCCGGTTCGGTAGGATTAGACACAGTGGTGTTCCTCCGGTTTCTAGAGATAGATGTCAGGCAGGGAGCACTTAATACATGTAGTATAAGTTGCTCTAGTCGTGATGAGAGGATGAGAGCTCATATGATGTGTTAATTGATATGATGTGCATTATGTTTATTTTAATTAAGACTTTTATATGTTTTGACCTAGATATCTGGTTTTAGTTTTAGCATAGTTTTCTATAAATGATTTAAATACTTAATATTTATAGAAATGCTTTCCAGTACTACTAACCATGTAGATGTTTTGAGATTTATAAAAGACTTTCCCAAAAAAGGGAAATTGGGTAACTTACTGGGCATTCATGCTCGCCCTCCCTATTTTCTCCATAGGTGGTGTCCAGTATAACATTGATGATCAACAAGCAGAATAAGAAGTTATCTTTTATTTGTAGTTTGAGACTTGGTAATGCTAGGAGTGTGAATTCAAGACTTGTGTTTAAATCTTGTTAAATAAAATAGAAATTGCTAGCATTCAAATTAAATGTGTTAGTTTGAATATGTTTGTAAACTATATATGCCATACTAACTTGATGTTGAGGTGTAAATGATGATGCTCAGTAAATTATTTGAAATTTAATTTTTCTTATAATTTTTCAGTCTGTGTTTATTAGTGACTATGAACTGTGGAATAGGTCCACTAATTAAAATTCCCTATATTTTGTTAAAAAAATTCTAAAAAATTTTCATGAAATTACCCTTCTACCGTTACCTCAGATCTGGGTCGTGACATGCTGAGTGGAATAGTAGACTTCTTCCTGATTAGCATTAATGTAAAGTTGTCTTTCGTATACAGGTCCTAGGCTCAACTCAAGTTGGGAGTTAACAGCCGGGATTAAATTAGTTTTTTATATTGTCTGTCTCATCTGTTCCCGAGATCTTTTTGTTTTTACCTCGTGTATTTTAAACTATGGTAGGCTCTATGGATGATAGATCAAAAATCTTATGGTTGGAAGAACTTTGCCTTCCATTTTATTATGGTCATATTCTGATATTTAATGTGAAAAGGCATAAACAATTCTAGTTACTGCGCGTACAAAATCTCCCATAAATGGGTCTCTAATACCAGATTCCCAACCTTTTACAAAGTGTATAATAAATGATGTCAATGTCACTATTCAATTGCATAACACAGCTTAGTGGTGAAAAAATTAAGAATTAGAGTTACTCTAGTACTCGTCTGACTTTAAATATATTATATATACATATGAATTTTTCTACCTATTTTCAAATTGAAAAAGAGTAATAATTTTGAACGACACTATTTCAAAACTTAATTGTTCTCTTGTCATAAATTACAATTAATTACATGTAACTATTATATTTGTATTTGAAGTAAAATTTATTTCCTGAATTGTTCATGTTCTTTATAATATAATCATCGAAAAATCTTAAATAAATCACCAGTATGTACTTCTTCTTCCAAAATTTTTAATTGGTAAAAATTTACCGTGTACTATTAAGTAGTTGTTTATCTTATAATTCACTATTAGTACACAGATTGGCATGTTAATCGTGGATCTATATAGTAGAATAAAAGTTACTTGAAACATGATCATAATTCTTGCATATATATATATATACCGCATTGGTTTATACGTAAGATGAGGAGATGAAAAATCATTATTTTTCTTTAGCGATATATAAATCCAAATGAATCCATGATTGCTGTCGCTTAATGCAGCTTTATAAGTTGCAGAAATTGGCAGGCACATGCGCTTTGCGATTGCAGAGAGGATAAGTTATATCAATCCAAAATAGATAAAAATAAAAAACGCAAATGAAAGAATGGATAACCCTGAAAATTACCATGTTTAACACTTTATTTTCATAAAACTCAGAAACATATCATCTATTTCCTAAAACAGTAAAAAAGTAAGCTTCATTGGGGATGATAAGGTATGGATTGGAGAATTAAGAAAACAAAATTCAGCCTCAATTAATTTACATTAGATCAGTAAAAATTGGATTTTAGTAAGGATAAATAAGTAATTTTGTGCCAAGGATAAACTTGTAAATTGTCATTTTTAGAATAATTAATCAAAAATATCTGAGACATATCTAGACGCTATTAAGTCTAGAAACATTTGGACTAAAGTGAAAAAAAAAACTTGAAAACAGGGACTAAAGTGTAAATATCTGAGAGTGTAAATGAAAAAATCTTTTAAAAATTGGCCCAAAGTGCAAATAAACTAAACAATACCCACATTCTCAGGAGTTGACATGTGTGCTATACTTTCCATAATTACGCTTAAATCCCTCGAAAACCTCTTCTTCTCGCATCAAGTCCCCGAGAGAAGGTTCAAGAGCCAAAGCTCTATTTCAACTAGCCACCAGTACACTGCACCTCGTCGCCATCCACGCGCTAGCCCACAATGACCACCATGCTCTAATGAGCAAATACTGACTTACCTCATTGCGTTTCACTGCCCGACACTGGAGATTGGCCTCGTCGAAATCTCTAGCCACTAAACGCTTTTTCAGTCACCCGGTGTCGTAAGCCCACACCATTGGCACGTGGAGCTTTGTCTCATTGTCACCAATCTTCTCGGACTAGTTTCAGCCGTCAACTCACCGTAAGTAAGGATTTATCTGATTTGGCCATTTTTTAAAATGATTTTGGTGGCATTTTTGTAATTATTTTGGTAAAGTAATTATTATGCCCGAAATAATTATTCAAGATTGTAGAGGATTAAAAATCATGAACAAATATGGTTGTTAGACTTTAAAATGATATCTAGAGATGTGTTAATTTTTGAATGAGAATAATGACATTTTTCTAATTATTTCAAAAAGTGATATTTTGTAATTTTTGGATTTGACGTACATTTAAGGCTTGGAACCATGAAACGAAGTTTTGACCTCAAATTTAGATTCAGTGAGATTCAGAGATGAACTTTGATATGTAATGTCAATATGTTTTGAAGTGGCATGAATTTTAATGTCAGAGATGAATAGTCTTATTTTGCATGCCAAGGATCATATTTCTATCCGGAACCTAAATTAATTAAATTATATGTTTAACCTAGCTGTCTGAATGCTAGAAACTCAGTAGTGAAGTCTGTTTTCTCATTTGAGGCTCCATTGGAAAAATAATTTTCTAAGAGCAAGCCAAATTGATTTCTAATTCAACTAATGGACTTCTAAACGACTCACAGAAATTTATACGAGCTTCAATAGAGGATTATTACACTCACTTGAGATAGGGATTCGATCAACTACTTTTAAATTGGTTTACTTTAATTAATTTGAGTTAAATGTAATTAAATTAAATTTTGTGATTTAAATTTTAGAAAAAAATTGTTTGTTTTAAATTTGTGATTTTAAATGATTGGGAATTTGATTCACAAAATGTACATATCTACATTAAGTCACATTTTTGCATTACATATTATCTCACGCGATTGTCGGAATTACAGTGTTTAATTAGAACACTAGAAAAACTCACATTCATATTATAGATGATATAGAACTCACGTATGTCATGGATAAGCATTGCAGTTGGGCAATAATTAATGCATTTATAATAGACTTGTATTGTATTTACTGTGTTTTGGAGTGAATTTTGATATTTGTTTATATATATGGATTTTTGATAAATCTGTTTTGGAAATTGGTATTTTGAGAAATGTTTGGAATGAGACTAGCTAACGATTCAGGAATTTGTGAAATAAAATTATTTATTTTAAAAACTTGTGATAATTTCTCTACTAGGCGTTAGTCACCCTCTTTTCTTCTCCCTCATGTGGTATTCAGTGTAAATTGGACAAGGAGATTTAAAAGGTGACACTAGAAGTTTAATACTAGTTGTTTGTTTTAAAAATTCTTACAATACATATAAGTGTGAAAATAAGTAGACATTTAATCTTATTGTGAGGGTTTTATTTTAGAAACTGATTATAGTCTGTATAAACTATGTCTATAGTGATATATGATGAACTTATGGTGCACAATTTTGAAAAATTATTATTTTTGTAATCTATATTTAAAGGGTGTTACATTAACTATGAAATTAATTCTATTTAAATATTATTAGAGGATAGTAAAATGTGTAGAAATTTATTTAATTTTTAAAATTAAATTATAGTGTCTTAATTTGTGAATACTCATTCTGCCACTAACTTCGACCTCGAGTCATTACAGAAAAATTAGTATCAGAGCTTTTGGTTTTCAAAAACTAAGAATGTGTCACCCATTAAACTAGATTAACTTATTTTCTTCAAATATATCAGCATCAATATACTAACGCATCAGACATATCGGATACAAATTAGAAAAATTGCCTCTAAGAAGAGAAATAAGGAATATCCCACCCAAGGTACCACCACAACCTCAAGCGTCACCTGCTTTAGACCAGATAATGGTTATCCAGCAACTATTACTGAGACTACCAGATTTTGGTGAACAAACACCTAAAGCTAGGCGAGCCAATAACTTTAGAGAATTTTGTAAGCTAAATCCACCTAATTTTTATAGAAAGCACGACCCTAAAATCATGATGAGATAGTTGCGGGAAGTATATAAGAAATTTGACACATTAGACGTGCTTGAGGAATATAAAGTGAGTTTCATTGTTTACTTACTCCAAGATGTTGCAGATTAGTGGTGGAACACTGTTAAACAAACTTAAGATTGTTTAGAAGGAATTATGCCAACGAAGACCATGTGGTGGAAATGATAAATCGATACAATGCCTTGTATCAAGGGAATATGACTACTACATAATGTTTCTCGAGCTCTCTCAGTATATCCAGGACCAATCCCAAACTTTAGGTAGTCCAATTTAGATCACATTTGAGACCTGAAATCAAAAGTAGGGTGGCAGCTTTCAAGTCACATCCTTTATAGATTCCTATATGTGGCCTAGAGGGCAAAAACTCAAATAGTTGAAGAGCAATCAAGAGATAATAAGGCCCTACATGGAAGAGATAGCAAGAAAATGAATAAAAAAGACCAAAGCTAGTAGCAAGGACAAAGATCCCAAAACATGGGATTATGTAGTACCAACAGTGACTCTTTTAGTGGTTCTCGCTACTCACTTTATATGTGCTATCACTGTGGTCAAGTGGGGCATTTCAAGAGGAACTGCCCTAAGCTTATGCAAAACTCCACACCCTCAAATAAAGGACCTATTGGGAGTCAGTTAGCCTCAACAACTCTTCCTAGTCAGTAGCTTAGACATACTCAATTTTAGAATTCAGGCTTAGCTTTTACCTCTTCATTCTAATACTAGCAATTTCGGTAACCATACTAGCACCAATATCGGCCTTAAGAACATCAGACCCCTTAAGTGTTAGGAACACTCAAGGAGGGTATGGCCAGCCGAGCACCAATACTCCGTAGTCAAGTAGCAACCAATCAGGTAGGGGAAGAGAAAATAAAGGGAAAGGAAAGGCTCAAGATTATGTGATCACTGAAACAAAGAAATATCAGTTGCCTCAATATAGAGTTATTAATAGTATGATCTTACTTTCTCAACTTTTGTGCTTATGTATTATTTGATATTGGTGCTTTGCTTTATTTTATATTTGTGTTATTTGCTTGTATATTGGGTCTAGAAATTAAGACTTTAGATTCTCTCTTGAACTTGGATACTCCTTTGGGAAATATTTTTGGTATATCTACTATATGCAAGTTTTGTCGTATTATAGTTGATGAGTGTGAACTATTAGCTGATTTAATTGTGATACCAATGGACAAATTCGATGTGATCCTTGGTATAGACTAATTGACCAAACATCAAGTTGTAGTCTATTGTCTTAGAAAGAAGGTCACTCTTTATTCTAAAAAGGGATACCCAATTATGTAACAGGTTGGTTTGAATCTCATAAGGCTCAGTCCTCTTTTGATAGTGTGTATTGGTGGGTGAAAGAAACTAGAGTATTATGAAAATTTATCCACTATGAATGATGAGATGGGAACAATAGAATAATACTCGTGGATAGTAGTGGTTACTTATTTTCAGGATGTTTTCTCAGAGGATATTCTCGGGTTACCACCTAACAAGGAAATTAAATTCTGCATCGACTTGGTTCTTGGAGCTTAACCAGTTTCTATTCTTGCCTATCAAATAGCTTCTACAGATATGACTGAATTAAGAAAGCAACTGGATAACCTTTTATCAAAAAGATTCATTAGGAATAGTACCTCACTATGGGGTGCTCTAGTTTTTTTAACCAAAAAAGCTGATGGTACCCTTAGACTCTGTGTGGATTATAGAAACTTAATCAATTAACGATAAAGAACAAATACCTATTGCAAGAATTGATGAGTTATTTGATCAACTTAGTGGGTCTAAATTCTTTTCTAAGATAGACATGTGGTCTAGGTATCAGCAATTGAAGATTCAGGAAGAGGATTTATCAAAAATGGCATTCATAACTCGATTTGGTCACTTTAGTTATGCCCTTCAAATTGATGAATGCACTGGCAGAACTTATGAATCTAATGAATAGGATTTCAGGACTTATCTTGACTAATTCATAGTGGTGTTTATTGATGATATTTTGACTTATCTTGACTAATTCATAGTGGTGTTTATTGATGATATTTTGATATACTCTAAGACTCGAGAGAAATATGCTGAATACTTAAGGATCGTATTTCAGACCTTGAGAGATCATCAACAGTATGCCAAAAAGTCGAAATATAATGTCTGGATGATAATGGGGCACATGATTTCTTGAGACGGTGTCTTAGTCGACCCCTCTAAGATAGAGTCTATTCTAGGATTAGAAAGAACGAAAAATATGATAGAAGTATAGAGTTTCCTTAATTTAATAGAAAACTACTGTAGTTTTGTAGAAAATTTCTCGAGCATTGCTTTACCATTGACAAAGTTAACGAGGAATAATATCGAGTTTGTATGGGATGACGAATATGAAACATCATTCTTGAGGCTAAAAGAGAAGTTGACAACAACCCATATTCTTATTGTTCCTGATAGTAACGAGCCTTATATTGTATACACAGACACATTTGGCTCAAGATTAGGATGTGCTTTGATGCAAAATGATAGAGTTGTAATATATGTTTCTCACTAATTGAAACCTCATAAGAATAATTATCCTACTCATAAGAATAATTTGCCCTTAAGATTTGGAGATGCTACCTATATGGTATAAATTTTGAAATTTATTCTGACCATAAGAGTCTAAAATATCTCTTCAGTCAACATAACTTGAACTTGCAACGAATAGATAGATTAAGTATATGGAGGACTATGATTTCAATCTCCTGTATCACTTGGGAAAAGCAAATATAGTAGCCAATGCCTTGAGCCATAAATCTCATGGTATGTTTACTTCTTTGATATTAAAGGAATGGAAGAACTTTATTGTCATAAGCAACTATAACCTGAAGTATTTGCAGAAAGGTACTTGTTTGAGTAACATATTAGCTACACATTCACTGCTCGAGACGATGCAATAGAGTGAATGGTAAGATCTAGAGTTAAGAACAATTAGAACCAACTTTAGAACGGTGAACAAGTGGAGAATTGGAGTACAAACAGAGAAGAGTTTCTCCATTTTAAAGGAAAAATAATTGTACATAATTGTCCTGAGCTTCTAGAGACTATCTTGACAGAAGCTAATTAGTCAAGGTTTACAATATACCCTAGCAATACTAAGATGTATCATGACTTAAAAAGGCAGTATTAGTGGAAAGACATGAAATGAGATGTAATATCTTTTGTGGCTAAATGTACAACTTGTCAGTAAATCAAGACAGAATAGTAGAGACAAGTAGGATTACTTCAACCCTTACTTATTCCAGAGTAGAAGTAAGAGAAAATCACAATAGATTTGTAACTGTATTACCTAAGGCTCTAAGGAAGAATGATGTGATAAGAGTAATAGTCGATCTGTTAACAAAGACTCCCTACTTTATACCAATCAGGGTGGACTATTCACTTGCCAAACTCAATAAACTCTATATAGAGAACATTATATACTTGCATAGGGTATCTTCGAGCATAGTTTCTGACAAAGATTCAAGATTTACTTCTAAATTTTGGATAGCCTTACAGAAAACCTTAAATACACAATTGGACCTTAGAACAGCTCATCACCCTGAAACTGATGGCCAATCTGAAAGAACTATTCAGACTTTTGAGGATATGTTGCGCTCTTATATACTGGATTATAGTAGAAAATGGGATGATCACTTGCCATTAGTGGAATTCACTTATAATAACAGCTATCAAACCAGTGTGGGTATGGCTCCGTATAAGGTATTGTATGGCAGGCCATGTAGATCGCCCTTGTATTATGCAGCATGTCACTCTTAGACCTGAATTAATTAAAGAAACCACTGAGAAGATAAAAGATATTCAGAAAAGGCTTAGAGAAATTTAGAGTCGTCAAAAAATTTATGTTGACCCTAAGAGACGAAATAGAGTTCGAAGTTGACAATTTTGTTTTCTTAAAAATAACTCCAAGACATGATATTACAAGGTTGGAAGTTAAGGAGAAATTAGCTTCAAGGTATATTGGTCCTTTTGAGATCACATAGAGGTTTAATCTCCTAACTTATTGTATGAATCTACCTATGCAGTTGGGCCATATACATAATATATTCCATGTCTCGATGTTAAAAAGTATACATCATACCCGTCTCATGTCATTCAGTACGTAAACATGCCAATTCAAGAGGATATGTCTTACAAGGAGCAACTTGTTCACATTCTTGGAAGAGAATTAAAAATACTTCGTAACAGAGAAATACCATTGGTCAAAGTACTCTAGGAACATCACAAGGAATATGACGCTACTTGGAAACTTAAGATCAAGATATATCAGAAATACCTTCATTTGTTTAATTTTTAATTTAAAGTTATACTTTAAATTCCCATGCGTACTATAAATCATTGATTATATTCGAATTTCGGGATAAAATTCTTTTAAGGAGAGAATGATATAAAAACCAGAATTTAGTAAGGGTAAATAAGTAATTTTGTGCCAAGGATAAACTTGTAATGTATAATTTTCAGAATAATTAGTCAAAAATATCTAAGATATATCTAGACGTTATTAAGTCTAAATTTATTTGGACTAAAGTGAAAAAAATTGAAAAAAAGGACTAAAGTGTAAATATTTAAGGGTGTAAATGGAAGAATCTTTCAAAAATTGGGCCAAAGTGCAAATAAATGAAATAGTAGCCACATGCTCAGGAGCTACCATGTGTGCTATAATTTCTGTAATTGCACTTGAATCCCCCAAAGCCTCTTCTTCTCGCATCAAGTCCCCGATAGAAGGTTCAAGAGTTGAAGCTCTGTTTAAGCCCACCGTTGGTACACCACGCCTTGTTGTCATCCACACACCAGCCCTTGGCAATCGCCACTCTCTGATGAGCAAACGCCAACTAACCTGGCCATGTTTCGCCGCTTGATACCAGAAATTGGCCCATTCAATTAGAGCACTGGAAAAACTCACGTTTATCATGTAAATGATATGGAATTCACGTATGTCATGGATAAGCATTACGAAATTAGGTAATAATTAGTGTATTTATGGTAGACTTGTATAGTATGTATTGTGTTTTGGAGTAAATTTTGATATTGGTTTATAAATATGAATTAACAATAAATCTATTCTAGAAACTGGTATTTTGAGAAATGTAAAGAATGAAGATAACTAATCGTGCATGAATTTATGAAATAAAAATAATATTTATTTTAAACACTTGTGATCATTTTTCTACTAAGTGTTAGCTCACCTCATTCCTTCCCGCTTAAATGGTATTCAGTGTGGTTTAAATAAGAGGATTTAAAAGATGGCATTGGAAGTTCAATACTAATTGTTTACCTTAAAAATTCCTAAGATACTTATTAGTGTGAAAATAAGTAAGAAGTTTGCGTTGTTGTGAGGGTTTTATTTGGAAAATTATTTATGGTCCATATAAATTGTCTATGGTAATGTATGATGAATTTGTGGTGCACAATTTTGAATAATTATTATTTTTGTAATCTGCGTTTAAAGGGTGATAAATTAATTATGAGATTAATTCTATTTAAATATTATTAGAGTCCAGGAAAAGTTTTAGAAATTTATTTAATTTTTAAAATTAAATTTTGATGTCTCAAATTGTGAAATACCCATTTTTTTGCTGACCTCATCCTTGGGCGGTGGGCATATATTAATTAAAATGATAAAGCATTGACATATATCAGGACTCCTTATTCTACCGTCTAGTCTTCACTTTTAATAAAGGTCAGTAAGGCTTTCTTGCCTATCGACTACAACGACACGAAAATACGTGCAGGTGGAAGGAAAAACACCTTTAAAAAAATAATAGAATTTGAAATTACATTATATTCTTATAAAATATTGATTAAAATTACATTAGATCCATATATTTGTGTACTGGAATTCAATTGAAATAAAAAAAATGGTCTTTGCATCTATATGAGTTTGGGAAGATGAAGGGGGGAAAAAAAAAAAAGAAAGGCAAAGATGTGACCGATGTCAACTTCTCAAACTTCATTTGCATATAATGGGTTTTATTCGTTAAAGACCATGTCATGAGTTTGTGATAATATATTTTTGCTGGGGGTGTTGATTGAAATTAGGATCAATCTATGGTTTTTTTTTTTTTTTTTCCAAACTGAAAATAAGTGGGTTGAAGATGAGCATAGCAAGAAATTAAGAAATTAAGTGTGTCAAGGAACATATTTTATTGTATAGACTTCTATCATATCATCACTTTTGTTTGATCTAACGCTATTTAAAAAAAAAACTCTTATAAGTACTAGAGATTTTGCCTTTTTCCTACACTAGAATTCCCCCTTGAGGTTTATAAGCATAGATAGTTAACTCTTGATTTTGAGATTTCTCGGAGAAAATATATATATATATATACTTTTATTTATGCGTGGTAGTTGGAAAAAGTTTATAAATACCCATTTTTAATCGTATTTCTATAAATACTTTTTTTTTTTATTTTATCTGTACCAATTTATTTTTAGAGAAATATAGACTATCAGTACTTTGCACATGAAATTTATACTACGCTATATATTTAATATAATGAATTATATTTCATGAATAAAAATTATATAAAAAATTAGCATATATTTTAAAATATATAAATTATAAATCAGAATAAATATTTATATTATAAATATATATCGTTCATATTTCACATATTAAATGTATATCTCATGAATAAAAATTAACATTGTAAATGTATATCACTGTATTCCATAAAAACATGTATTTTAAAAGGAAAAATTAAAAATGGGTATTGATAAAATAAGATATAAAAACGGGTACTAAGTATAAATTTCTCGTGGTAGAACAGTGTACGAGGCCCATGGACTCATTTCCAAACTAATCCTGATCACTTAGAAGACCGAAACTATTCAAATACTAATAGAGGCACGCACGAGTTAATTTGTACTTAAATGTACAGAGAGGTAAGCTAAAGCGAATTCAATGGAATCTTAGATTATGATATGAGAATTGTTCCCCAGTACTGTCGTTTTTCACTGTTCTTCTGTTCCTTTTACGTAGCCAAATAAGTAACAGACTAATTTCCACATTAAGAAATGTTGGGTTGAGACAGAGGTATACTCGCATTTTTAGATTATAACATTAATAAAAGTTGAAAGGATTACTATTAGTCTTCACACGTTCTTGCAGTTGCAAGAGGTGTTTGTGTCCACATATGTTCTCGACATAACCGCAAGAACGTGTTTATGTCCACGTATGTTCTCAACATACTTGTGAAAGCGCATAGGCCATGTTTGGAAGGTAGGGTAAAAATTAGATTAGATTGGATTAAATTAATCATATATTTAGTGCAGATATATGAGAGAGATTTAATTGGATTAAAATAATCCATCTCAAAAATAATATTTTTAGAAAAGGATAATCTTATCCTCTTGAAAATTTGGGAGTGGGAGAGATTAGAAATTTGATTAAAAATAATAAAATGTTTTTGTAGTAGAAAAAATGGTATTTTTCAAAATTAAACTTTAAAAGTGGTATTTTCTAAATTACCTTATAAAAGTGGTAAAACGAGACATAGTATTTTCAAAACATTTTTTTAGAAGTACTACTTTTGCAAATAATTTTATAAAAAATGATATTTTATCCAAATTAAGTTCTAAAAGTGGTTTTTTTTTTAAAAAAATTAAAGTAGTTATTGACAGAAGTTTTGTCAACAACGAATTTAGAAAATTGCAAAATATGTCTTGTGTATGAAAAAGGTTGATAAAGCTAAGTAAATAATGGTACAAAAATTTTATAGTGGGTTTAGTCCCAAAAAGATGAGCCTACGTCCACTATTCTTCACTATTTTCTGGAGAATTACAAGAGTTTCTTTAAGTCTCAAGGTGAGAGCAAAGAGAGAATTACAGAGAGAGTATATAACGAAGTAATTGTGAGATGATTCTCGGATGAAAAATTATGAGACTGAGCTCCCTTTATGTAGGTAAGGATGGCTTTAGGTTTTCTAATTTTATGAATAGGAAACTACATAATAAAATACAATATAATAATGAGATTGGGTGATTACATAATAATGGGTAATTATCTCATTCTTAATTAGCTAGTTGCTTTTTTTTTTTTTTTATGGATTAGGCAGGTCAACTATTTGTGGTGGTAAAAACCTACACAACAATAGCCCCTCCAGCTTTTAATGCATTCTTGATATGTTGAAAGTTTTCTTCAATAAAATAGTTAATCACATGCCATTATGATCAATAGTTCCTGCTCAAGACTTCAGTTGAACTCATTGTAAATTCTCTTGATTCTTCTTCATCGATGTCAATGATTGAGTTGGTAGGCGTAAATGTTGGAATAATGTCCTATAAAACAGTTTATTATTTAGACACTATAAATAATATTTATTGGATTATTTAGTATCTATTTGTTATTAATAAATTCCATGTTATGAATTTCTATTTTTTTTATGTCCCATTGATATACATGTGATGTATATGTTTATCTTATGCAAATATCTAAAAGATTCTAAGACATGAAATGAGTAATAAAGAATTATTCGTATGATGAGTTTATAAGTGAGAGATATTATATTCTTTATTTCATTATGTCTAAATTATATTATTCGTATTCTGCATATTAAAGATGGAATACTTTACTATGCCATAGAATGTAGTGTTGTCTATTTAATTAATGATGTCTCTAATTATTGAAGTGAGTCTTCGGATAGAAACACTAGTGTGTTATAAGAAAGTTATAATAGCATCGAACATGACCTAGTGAATTAGAATTTTGAGGTTAAGTGCCGTAACTCAAATTTTTAATTTTCATAATCTAGCACTATTGTAGAAGACCTTAATCCTAATAATTAACGAATGTAGAAGACCTTAATCATAATAATTAATGAACTTACTTTCATGTTTTTTGTCTGTTTATGTTACTAAAGGACTAGTTTTGATTTATGGTTCGAACTCCGGTATCTTGGAAGATAAAGTATATGAAATGTGTAGAACGTTTTTTTTTTATGGACACCATGCATATGATATCACTTTGAGTTTTTTCAAGTACTTGGATAATATAAACCAGGGCCCCAGTATTCATTATGTAAATTTGACTGTGTTGTTATGAGCAGATACAAACACCATAGTCAACTATTATCCATTAGATGAAAAATGGCAACTCAAAGGTAAATATGTACTAGAGAGGTAATATGGTAATTTCACCCTACTAGTACGGCATTGCATTGGGGGTATGTCTACAGGTATAGTATATGCTAAATGGATCAATCTAATTAATTGTTGATAAGCTTCACAGAAAATAAATGACATTTAGTCCAAGAGTTCAATGTTGGGCTTATAGTGGTGTGCCCCAATATTAATAGACAAGGCCTAATCATAATTAAGAGTTAATTATGATAGTGAGTATATGTTTCATTGGAGCTTGGGCTTTATGGATTCATCTGGTCCCCTGTCTAGCTCAAATTAAAACCCAATAGTCATTTGAGGATCAGTTGAGCCCAATAAGCCCAATAAGCCCATTAGGTTTTACTAATCTCTCTATATTTAAGAGAAAAGTTATCTAGCAACAAGATACAAGTATTACATGTGAAACACTCCTTGAGAAGAGTGTATCACACGAAAACAGAGAGAGAGAGAGCAGAGAAAATCGGCCACTACTAGGGATTCACTGTCCTTGGTATTTCGGCCATCCCGGAGAAATCGGTTCGAGAAGATTGTCTTCTTGTTCATCTGCAGATAACTTTGTTGGGAATCAAGAAGGTGACCACCCACCAGATTAATCAAACGGCTTTCGAGAATAGATGGGAAGACGAGAAGGATGTGGAGTGAATCCGGGTATTGTTCTTGTCTAGATCAAGATTTAATTCATGTTAGATCACAATCTGAAACGTTTTGTAAAAAGAAAAATTTTATACGACCGATTTCGCTGCGTTTCTTGATTTTAAAAAACTATGGTGTTCTTGAAAATAATTTTATGAAAATATTTCCGGAAATTTATTCCAATAAACACTAGCAATTGGTACCAGAGTGTGGTTTTATTGTTGATCTAGCATGTTTTATTCCATTCTATTCTCTTGTTAATTGATATTTTTGATTTCCGGAAAGTTTTTGTTTATGTTTGGTCTTATTCATATTATGAGTATGCTCTAGTTTGTATGATGGTCGATAGATTCAATGAGTTTGAATGTTTATTTGATTAGATGTTGCTATGAAGAAATGATCATGTTTATTTTGATTTTCGTTTTCGGGCATGTTCTTGATTTCTATGCATTTATATTTTATGTTTTTGATAAAACTATGCATGGAAATGTTTTCATCTTTAGTTATTTTTTGGAGTTTTATGAAAACTATTTTTTTTTCAATTTAAAGAAAAAAACGAACGAAACGACGGAGCAATGCACGGCTAGGAGCCGTGCACACCGCCCGCGTGAGCCCCGCGGGTGTGACCTGCATGCGGGCCGTGTAGGCATGACCCCGCTCATGGTCGCGTGGGTGAGGTGCCGCTAGCGGGCGGATGGGATCCGTGCATTGCCTCCGGGCTGCCTCCTCACGTAGGCCTAGCGTGGGCACGGTCCTGCTGGCCGCGCAGATGTGATCCGCGCATGGCCTGCGAGCGACCAGCCCGCGCACGCCGCATGGGATCACACCGCACATGGCACACAGGCATGGCCTTGCTGGCTGCACAGATATGATCCGCGCATGGCCAGCGGGCGGCCTCCTGCATGCCGGCCGCGCGGGTGGCCTCCCGTGCCTTCGCCGCTCAGGGTGCCGTCTTGTACATTTGATGTGCGAGCATTACGCGAGCCCGTTGTCGCTCGGGATTTGTCTCGAGCAAGGCCACGTAGCGTTATGCGAGCCCATTGGCGCTCGGTAGTTGTCCCGAGCGTGGCCGCATATCGGCTTCCCGTTCTATCTGTCAGCTTGTCCCGACACGTTTCGTATTTCTCGCAATAATTTTAATTATTTTCATTTTAAAATTAATTTAATTTATTCATAGTTTTATGAAAACTGATAGATTAAATTTTAAATTCAAATTTTTAAAAATCTTTATTAAATTTGAATTTTTGAAATTTAAATTGATAGGATATTTTAATTTGAATTGTGGATATGATTGATATCCATAATATCTTAATTATTATTTGAATAATTAGAGATATTTTAAAATAGAAATTTTTAAAATTAGATATTATGAGATAATATCCTTTTAGTTTTAAAATCAAATTTGAATAGATATTTTTAAAACTGATTATATGATAGTTGGTAATCTATTTTTTGAATTTTAAATTTGTTTAAATTCAAATTAGAGATATTGTAGGAGATTTTATTTGTAAAATCTTCTATCTTTTAAATTTTGAATTTTGTGAAGATTTGAAATTTAAATTTAAATCAGAATATCTTTTCAAATCTTTAAATTTGAATTTCTGGTTGATAGATATTTAATGAGATCAGATATTGATTTGAATTTTGAATTCAAATCTAACAGGATAAGATAATGGGAGATATTTAAGGAAGTTAAATTCAAATTAAGATTTCAAGAAGTTGAAATTTAAATTTGAGATATTTAAGGAGATTTAATTAGCTAAATCTTTTATTTAAACTAATTAGATTTTGTGAAAATATTTTCCAATTTAAATTTTTAATATTATCTTCCATATCTAAATATTTAACATCATCTTATCAATTAGAATTATTTAAATGTTAAATAATTTTAAATTACCGAAAATTAATAAATCATTAATAATTAATTATTTATCTGCTTACTACTTTGGTATTATTAGGACAATGTTGCATGCATGCCTAATAATTAAGTATTATTACATGATCTTTCGTAACATGTCATATTGAAAATTAGAGCTACTCTCATGTAAATATGAATATGCTTACATAATTGATTTTTGGTTGCTAAACTAGTTAGATAACTAGGTAAATTCTATAAATCCCTTATTATAAAATATTGAGTGGGAGAAGGTATGTGATACCTATGGTCTCCATTGTTGGTTCGTTATGTATTAGGATGAGCCTTGCCTCAGAATCTTGCTGAGCTCCCATAGGAAGGTTTTTTTTCATCCGGGTAATACTCGAAATGAGCTTCTAAGGATAAGGTACTAGGTTGACTATATGAGACTGATCGCCCGTAGGAGACGGTCTTATATAGAAAGCTTAGTTACCGAAACAATGGTTAAACACTCAACTCGAAAGATTAATATCCTCCCGTAGGAGTTCTTATTAATCAATTAGAGGACCAAAGAGAATGGTAGTTAGAAATATGGAATAAGAGTTATCTGTCTATTTACTTATTGAAATTATTTCAGTTTGACTTGCTGATTGCATGACTTCCTGTAGGAGGCTTGTAATCAGTGGTAGGTTAAATTACCTTGAATATAAGTGATAGTCTTAAGGATACTTCACTTGCATATTGTATGCTTAAATACTTTATGTTAATTATTCAAAACATAATAAATGATGTTTGTTTATACGTGGAATATTTATTTATTTTTCAGTAGATATGGCACTTAATCCCTTATCCACTTTATTCACACAAAATAAGCTGGACGATGAAAACTATGTAGACTGGAAACGTAACCTAGACATAGTGCTTACTGCTGATAAACATAAGTGAGTTCTCACCACTTCGTGTCCTGCTCAGCCAACTGAGGAATCCACCAACGATGAAAGAAACTTATATGATAAGTGGAAGCAATCTAATGAGATGGCTAAGTGCTATATACTTGGCTCAATGAGTAATATATTGCAACAACAACATTGTGGGATGGATACTGCTGTTGACATTATGCTGAGTGTTGACGAAATGTTCGCCCATCTCGGTCGTCAAGCTAGAAATGAGGCTACAAGTGCATTTATGAATCTTCGTCAAAAGAAGGGTACTTCAGTTTGGGAACATATGATGAAAGTCATCGCATACCTTAACGAACTGAAAATCCTTGGAGCTGAAATTGATTGTGACACCCAAATTGACATGGTTTTGAACACATTTTTAGACACCTTCAATCAATTTAAGATTGATCATGAAATTCACCGGAATGATTATACTCTTACTGGCCTGATGAAAGATCTGCAAATAACAGAGAATATTCTTAAGAAGAATAAGTCGGAGTTAGCTGAGGCTAATGTAGCTCAAGCTAGTTCTTCCAAACGTAAGTCGAAAGGTAAAGGTAAGTGGAAGAAAAAGAATCCTGCTTCTCTGGCTCCAAAGAAAAAGAAGACCAAGAAAGATGCCAAACCAAAGGGAAAATGTTTCCACTGCGGTGAGGATGGACATTGGAAGAGGAACTGCAAAACTTACCTAGCCCTTAAAACGGAAAAGAACAACGGCAAGGACAAACAAGGTAATGACAATTTGTTGTTCATTGAGGCTTGTCATGTGATTGATTTTATCGATTCTTGGATCGTAGACTCGGGAGCCACTAACCATGTTTGTAATACTTTGCAGAGGTTCAAGGAAACCAGGAAGTTTGCTAGTGAAGAGTTCACGCTGCGATTGGGAGATGGCTCAATTATTGAAGCTCGTGCAATGAGAGATGTTTTTTTTTTTGAATTTCAATGATTTTAGGTTTTTAGAAATAAAGAATTGTTATTACATTCCGGTGTTTAAACAGAATTTTATTTCTGTTTCCTGTTTAATGAGACAAGGTTATTCTGTTCGTTTTGACAATAAAGTTTTATTAGAAAGAATAAAAGTCTTATTTGCACTGGTACTCATAGGAGTAATCTTTTCTTTATTCAACCTAAAAGTATCTCATTGCAAAATCTTGAAAATGTTTCTGAACATATAGAATCTAAACATAAGAAAGTGAAAGTGAGTACTAATGATGAAACTTATCTCTGTCATTTGAGACTCGGTCGTATTAACCTAAACAGAATTCAAAGATTAGTCAATGATAAATCTCTAAGTTCGTTAGAAGTCAAACCATTACCAACTTGTGAATCCTATCTGGAAGGTAAAATGACTAAAAGACCATTTACTGGAAAAGGTCTTAGAGTTCAAGAATGTCTTGAGTTAGTACACACTGATGTCTGTGGGCCCTTGAATATTCAAGCATGAGGTGGATTTGAATACTTAATTATGTTTATGAATGATTATTCTAGATTTGGTTATGTTTACCTAATGCAATGCAAATCAGAATCTTTTGAAAAGTTCAGAGAATTCAAAGCAGAAACTGAAAAACAGTTAGGAAAGAACATAAAGACCCTTCGATCTGATCAAGGTGGAGAATACCTCTCTGGAGAATTCTCTGAATTTCTCACAGACAATGGGATTCTATCCCAACTCACAGTACCTGGTACGCCTCAACTAAATGGTGTTGCTGAAAGAAGAAATAGGACACTTTTGGATATGGTTAGGTTGATGCTTAGTTATTCACAATTACCTGCATCTTTTTGGGGTTATGCCTTAGAAACTGCTATGTACCTGCTTAATAGAGTTCCTTCTAGGTTAGTACCTAATACTCCATTTGAACTATGGAAAGGACATAAACCTAGTTTGCGTCATATCCATATTTGGGGTTGTCCAACATATGTGTTGAAAGGGAAAACGACTAAGTTGGAATCACGATCTGAATTGTGTCTATTTGTAGGTTACCCAAAAGGAACTAGAGGGTATTATTTCTATAAAACTGAAGAAAAGAAAGTGTTTGTGAGTACAAATGCCGTTTTCTTAGAAGAAAACTATATGAAAGATTTCAAGCCCAAAAGTAAGTTAGTTCTAGAAGAATTAATTGATGATGTTATCAGCATATCTATAGAAGATAAGATAGAGAAAGTACTTAGAAAAGATAAATCACTTGAAACTCAACAAACATCGGATCCTCATCGTTGTGAGAGAGTTATGAGACAACCTAAAAAATACTTGGGAATAGGAGAGTCTTGTGACCAAGAATTTGATCCTTACACCTACAATGAGGCAATGGATGATGTCGATAAAGATCTCTGGTAAAAGGCAATGGAATCTGAAATAGAGTCCATGTACTCTAATAAAGTCTAGGAACTTGTAGATCTACCTGAAGGGATAAAACTCATCGGGTGTAAGTGGGTCTATAAGAGAAAGAGAGGAATAGACGGGAAAGTGGAGACTTTCAAGATAAGGTTAGTTGCAAAGGGTTATACACAAAAAGAAGGTACGACTATGAAGAAACCTTCTCTCCTATAGCTATGATCAAGTCTATTTGCATACTCTTATCTATCGCTGCATCTCTTAATTATGAGATATGGCAAATAGACGTTAAGACTGCATTCTTGAATGACAATCTTGATGAATGTATCTATATGATACAACCAGAAGGATTCGTTGAAAAGTGTCAAGAAAGAAAAGTTTGTAAACTTAAGAGATCTATTTATGGACTCAAGCAACCATCTAGATCATGGAACATAAGATTTGATGAAGCAATTAAGTCTTATGGTTTTGAACAAAACATAGATTAACCTTATGTCTATAAAAGAATTCAGGATAACAAAGTGATTTTTCTAGTACTGTATGTTGATGATATTCTAATCATTGGGAATGATGTTGGATCATTATCATCAATGAAAGTCTGGTTAGTACAACAGTTTGATATGAAGGACTTAGGTGAAGCTTGCTATGTTCTAGGAATACAGATTCTACGAGACAGCAAGAACAAACGCATAGCTTTATCACAAGCTTCATATGTAGACAAAATACTGGTAAGGTTTGCAATGCATAATTCTAAGAAAGGTTTAACACCCTTTCATAAAGGAATTACTCTGTCTAATGAGAATTCTCCCAAGACAGAAAAAGAGAAGGAACAGATGAGAAATATTCCTTATGCTTCGGCAGTGGAAAGTCTCATGTATGCCATACTTTGCACAAGACCAGATATTTATTATACTGTTGGGATTGTAAGTTGTTACCAATCCAATCCAGGACCTGAACATTGGGGTGCAGTCAAGCATATTCTAAAGTATATTCGGAGAACTAGAAATCATATGCTTGTATATTCTGGAGAAGATCTAACACCTGTTGGATATACTGATTCAGATTTTCAATCTGATAAAGAATCTAGAAGATTGACCTCTGGTTCAGTCTTTATCCTTGGTGGTGGAGCCATTATATGGAGGAGTATCAAGCGATCTTGTGTTACGGATTCAACTATAGAGGTCTAATATATGGCAGCTTCTGAAGTAGCTAAAGAGGCGGTCTGGCTTCGTAATTTCCTTTTGGATCTTGCGGTAGTACCTGGAGCACAGCAACCTATGACACTTTATTGTGATAACAGTGGAGCAGTTGCTAACTTCAGAGAGCCCAGAAGCCACAAGAGGGGAAAACACATAGAGAGGAAATATCATGTACTCAGAGAAATTGTTCAAAGAAGAGACGTGATATTGAGTAAGATAGCGTCTGCGGAGAGTAAGATAGCATCTGCGGAGAACCTTGCTGATCATTTTACCAAATCTTTGGTTACCAAAATATTTGGGAATCACCTAGAAGGAATGGGACTACGTGATATGTCACTTCTGCTTTAAAGGCCAAGTGGGAGATTATTGGAATAATGTCCTATAGAACAGTTTATTATTTAGACATTATAAACAATATTTATTAGATTATTTAGTATCTATTTGTTATTAATAAATTCCATGTTATAAATTTCTATTTCTTTTATGTCCCATTGATATACATGTGATGTGTATGTTTATCTTATGCAAACATCTAAAAGATTCCAAGACATGAAATGAGTAATAAAGAATTATTCGTATGATGAGTTCATATGTGGGAGACATTATATTCTTTATTTCATTATGTCTAAATTAAATTGTTCGCATTCTGCATATTGAAGATAAAATACTTTACTATGCCATAGAATGTAGTGTTGTCTATTTAATTAATGAAATCTCTAATTATCGAAATGAGTCTTCGGATAGAAACACTAGTGTGTTATAAGAAAGTTATAACAGTATCGACCTAGTGAATTAGAATTTTGAGGTTAAGTGTCGTAACTCAAATTTCTAATTTTATTAATCTAGTACTATTGTAGAAGACCTTAATCCTAATGATTAACGAACTTACTTTCATGTGTTTTGTCTTTTTGAGTTACTAAAGGACTAGTTCTGATTTATGGTTCGAACTCTGGTATCTTGGAAGATAAGGTATATGAAATGTGTAAAATATTTTTTTTATGGACACTATGCATATGATGTCACTTTGAGGTTTTTCAAGTACTTGGATAATATAAACAAGGGTCCCGATATTCACTATGTGAATTTGACTGTTGGTATGAGCAGATACAAACACCATAGTCAATTATTATCCATTAGATGAAAAATGACAATTCAAAGGTAAATATGTACTAGAGGGGTAATACGGTAATTTCACCATACTAGTACGGCATTGCATTGGGGGTATGTCTACAGGTATAGTATATGCTAAACGGATCAAGCTAGTTAATTGTTAATAAGCTTCACAGAAAATAAATGACATTTAGTCCAAAAGTTCAATATTGGGCCTATAGTGGTGTGCCCCAATATTAATGGACAAGGCTAATCATAATTAAGAGTTAATTATGATAGTGGGTATATGGTTCATTGGAGCTTAGGCTTTATAGATCCATCTGGTCCCCTGTCTAGCTCAAATTAAAGCCTAATAGTCATTTGATGATCAGTTGAGCCTAACAAGCCCAATAAGCCCATTAGGGTTTACTAATCTCTCTATATTTAAGAGAAAAGTTCTCTAGCAACAAGATACAAGTGTTACACGTGAAACACTCCTTGAGAACAGTGTGTCACACGAAAACAGAGAGAGAGAGAGAGCAGAGAAAATTGGCCATCACTAGGGATTCACTGTCCTTGGTGTTTCAGCCATCCCGGAGAAATCGGTTTGAGAAGATTGTCTTCTTGTTCATCTGTGGATTACTTTGTTGGGAATCAAGAAGGTGACCATCCACCAGATCAATCTAATGGCTTTCGAGAATAGACGGGAAGACGAGAAGGTTATGGAGCGAATCCGAGTATTGTTCTTGTTTAGATCAAGAGTTAATTCATGTTAGATCACGATATAAAACATTTTGTAAAAAGAAAAATTTTATACGACCAATTCCGCTGCGTTTCTTGATTTTAAAAAAGTATGGTGTTCTTGAAAATAATTTTATGAAAATATTTTCCAAAAATTTATTCCAATAAACACCAGCAGTAAAGTAGTGATCAAATAACGCCACCATACTCTTGTTGACATCTCATTTTCATACATAAATGAGTTAACATTTTGTGAGTTTAATAAGGATCGTACTCTTAGTACAATGAAAAACGTCACTTCTCTAATAACAAGAACAAAAGTGAAGTATGCGACTAAAAAGCGATCTCATTAATCTTCCATAAAAAGTTATGGAGAAGTAGGAAACACTTAAAAAATCATGTCGTTGTCGATGCAACTGTTTACTAGTAGAGTATTGAAGAGGCTACGAAGTCTTTTAAAGAAGATATTTTCTCAACTATAAATTTGTAATAACGCTCGTATTGAAGAAGTATACTTCTTATTCTAAAAACCTCAATCTAGACACGATACTTTTTAATTGAAATCCTAAAGGCAATCAATGAAGTCGTCAAGAAATAAAACAAGGCATGCTACCCTGAAGACATAGTTGATAACACCTACGTCGTTAAAGAGCAACTCGTAGTAGTTGAATTAGTGAATGGCGTGAACTCTTTTTTAGTAGTTTGTCATATTTGTCATATTTCAAATTTTCCTACAAAATGTTAAAAAATTTATAAAATATTGAAAGTAAACAAAGATGTAAAAAATACATGACCCTTGGGTCGCATACTTTTTGGTTAAGCTCGCACATTCTTTAAGATGCTTTGCCCTATAAAATAAGAATTAAGTTATTCCATAGGATAGATCCATAGCTCGTTATTCAATTGAATAATAGGAATTATTAAACCATCTCATATATTAACTTGAGGTTCCATGTTTGAAAATCTTTCATAAGGTATAAACCTGTAGGAATTATTTGGTCATTCTAAAGATTCAAAATTCCATGTTATATCGATAACTTAAAAACAAGTTAGATCGATCTTCATGCTTTTGCAATTTGAATCCAATAACTTAAAATGGATTTCAAGTATTAGGATAGGTTAGGTCATTTATGTAAAATAACGAGCATGAGTGATGCGAACTTATAATTGTTTTCCAAAAGTTCCATGGCAAAATAGGATTTATAGCAATATATCGCATCGAACGATAGATGTTTTGCTTAGTCATTTGTTTGTTCGAGGAGGTATATCGCATAATATGACATGCTATGTCATGAAGCGAGAAGAAAATCCTAAGAGTTTAAGAAATTTTAGAAATTCGGCGATCCAAAATTTCAACTCATCTAAATGAACATTTGCATAGTCCCTTAAAAAGCGAGTAGGAGATAATGATCTGATCCCACTACCCCTCAAGTTTTATGATGTTTGAAGACGGCCACAAAACTATAAAAGACGAATAGAATAAGATGTATCAAGATGATAAATTGAAGGAATAATGTTGTTTGTTGATCAATTCGAATGACAAACAATCCTCCCAGTTTTATGGTGTTGCAATAACTGCCTTAAAACTATAAGTAAATAACACATAAGAATTAAGATTGATCGCAAGAAGAAAATGCATACACTTTTATTGATGGAGTAATCGAAATATATGAAGATACCCTACGAGCTAGTAGTCACATAATAGTCAATATGAGATAAAGAAATTTGAGAAGAATTACTAATAGGAGTTATAAAAATTCATCTAGTATAAAGAGCTCGTACTTGGGGAGCTCGAATATAATGGAGCTCGAATATAGAGAGCTCAATGATCGAGTAGAGATCTTACCGAGGTTTTTTGAAACTGAGTGATGATCTCACCTAGGTCGAAGATAATAAATTCGAACATGGTGGAGAACTTGCGTAATAGAAAGCTCAAGGATCCAGAGATCTTGAAGCTCGAATATAATGAAGAACTCTTATTATAGAAAGCTCGAATATGATGAGAGCTTGAATATGGAGGGACAGCTGGGGAGCTTATATATAATAAAGAAGCTTGAATATGAAAAGCTCAAAGACCGAATAGAGATCTTATCGAGGTATGATCAACTGAATAAAGATCTCGTCGAAGTCTCATAGTTGCATTCATTCAATCTTTAATCTGCAAGACCTTGACCTTTAATTGCAATGTGAGGTCGAAAATTGATGTCAAATTGACTCAGCTCAACCGCCCACTTGAGAAATTGTCTTGACACTTCAGGCTTTTGCAAAATATATTTCTATGGAAAGTTTGTAAAAATCTCAATGGATTGTATATGGAAATATGGTCGAAACTTCCTAGATGCGATGACAAGTGTTAATGCCAATTTCTCTATCTCCAGATATCTTGTTTTAGCATCGAGTAATCTTTTGCTTACATAATACAAAGGTCGCTGTATATTTTCTTCTTCTTGAATTAATATAGCACTTGTCACATATTTGGAAACAACGAGGTACAAGTATAACTTTTTCCCCAGCTTTGGCTTCGACAAAAGTGGAGGATAATTCAAGTGTTTCTTCAAATCTTGGAACACCTGCTCGCATTTCTCGGTCCACTTAAACTTCTTCGATCCATTCAACATTTTGAAAAATGGTCGGCATTTGTTGGTTAATCTTGATACAAATGGACTCAGTGTAGCCACTCTTCTTACCAGGCTCTACACATTTTTTAGTTTACAAGTCAACTACATGTCAATCAATGCTTGGATCTTTTGATGATTAGCTTTGATACCTCACTGATTGACTATGAATCCCAAAATCTTCCCAGTTCCTATACCAAATACACAATTCTGGGAATTCAGTTTCATCTGATACTTTCGAATAATTTTAAACATCTCGTCAAGATGCTTGACATGATCTTCATATTTCTTTGACTTTACCAAGATTTCATCAACGTAAACCTCCATTGTCCTGCCTGGTATACTGCCACAGCCATTTTTTTCTGATTAACCTTCCGATCTCATCTTTCAGGGCATAACAATTATTGGTGTGGTGTCTAATGTCATTATAATATCGGTAAAACTTATTAGGATCATGTTTTGCCCTATCCTGCCTTATTGGCCCTAACTGTTGATACTGCTCCTACTGATTTGTAACTGCATAAATATGATCTATAGGTGCACTTAGCTCGGTATAGTTGTTCAATCGTAGTAGAGCCCTTAGGATCTCCTGCTTCTTTGGCTTAGGCTGTATTATAGTTGATTGCTCATTTTTCCTCTTTTTTGACTTCTTGTTATTATCGTTGGTTGTTGTGGTCGCATCTTTGGTTGTATCTTTTCCTCCTTCCTCTTTCATCTTCTGAAGAATTTCTCGAGAAAATTCTACTCTTATGTGTCGACCAACTCTCCGGTAGAAGTTTTTGAGAGTCTTGCATTCTCGCTCTAACAACTCCTCATAGAGTTTAGTATTTGATCGCACTCCGGCCATCATGAAAGTTAAGACTCCTCCTTTAAGTGGGTTGTTGACCTTCGCTAGTTCTGAGGTAAAGCAATTAAGGTAAGATTGCAGAGTCTCCTCTAGACCTTATCGAATAGCAGATAGACTAATTAATAGGATAGTAAAGTTCTTTATAGCCTAGAATTGTCTTAAGCATGTAGTTTGAAGCAACTAATAGGATGAGATCGAACTAAGCTGAAGTCCTCGGAATCACTTCTTTGCTGCTCCTGTGAGAGTTACAGCAAAGTATCTGCATTGTCCGAGGTCATCAACCTAGTGAAGCTCTATTAGGTCACTGAAGTGATTCATATGGTCCTGTAGATCAGAATTCTCATCAAAAGTGTTTATGGTTGGAAGTTTAAATCCAACAGAAAGTGTATTAGCTCGAATTTCTTCATTTAATAGCAACTAATGATATCCATCCACGAGTTCATCATCCCGTCCAGCAAGTGCATCTAATACGATCCTCAAATTATGAACATTAATGTTAGAAGGAAGCGCATTGTCCCTTATTAGTGGTAGGGGTGGCCCTTGGTTACTATTATCACTACGTAAGACAGGTTGATTAGACAGGGCCTGTAGTGACCCTTATGAAGATTTCACTAAAAATAGTTCGACATGATGGAATTTGGTCATTATTATGCGATGATGATCGCTCATAATTACCTTTTTGACGTCGCTATTCCAGATGTTGTCTTAGGTCTGCAGAGTTTTGCCTTAGCTCCATGCTAGTTCTTTTGAACATGCTTCACAATTGATGATTATGCTCGTTGCTCAGATGATCACGATTGACGGGAGCTCTCCTAGAGGGTTATCTATGATCGTGATTTGTGCTCAAACTCCCAGTGCCAGATTCTTAGTGCAAGTCCACGAGCTTGCCCTCTATCTTAGAGGTGAGATCTGCATGGTATTCCTACAGGTTTTTATGTTGGTCACGATTTCCTACCTCTTGAATCTGAATTCCTCTTTTAGGTTGTCAAGTAGGATGATCTCTAGGGCGTTTGTGCTATGGTGGAGTCACTAATTGTCCTTCAGCAAGTCGCCGTAAATAGTCATTAATCTGATTGGTGATTTGCTAAAGATTCATAAGAGCATCCTCCATACTATCTTGTCTCTGAACAATATTCTCTGGTGCAGTAATGGCAGTTTGATACTAGGCGGGATCAACCTGCGAAGTAGCAATGCTTTGGGGCTGATTTTGGCTTATTCTAGTATTTTTGGTAGTATTCCTGGTATTTGTCATTGTTGAAGAAGTGAAATTGTCAAATGAAATTGTTAGACTTTTGCTAGAATAGCTCTCTTTCTAGCGCTAATTGATGATGGAGGTTTTATCAACAACGAATTTAGAAAATTATAAGATATGGCTTGTGTGTGAAAAAGGTTGATAAAGCTAAGTAAACACTACTAAAAATGTGTACTATCACGGTGCGTGTACGGAAGCGCTGTGATAAACGGAGAAATACCACGGTGCCTAAAAAGCGGAAGCTCTGTGATAAACGGAGAAATACCACAGTGCATAAAAAGCGCTGTGGTATAGAATCTTTAACGGCGCCCAAATATAATTTTCACAGCGCCTATAAGGCACTGTGATACACATGTACCACGGCACTTTTTAGGTGCCGTGGTATTTAACTTTCACGACGCCCATTAGGCACCGTGATATACTTTTCTCGGCGCCCATATGGCACCGAGGTAGGGGCCCTATATAAAGGACCCAAAAAAATGAGGCCATGTCACTTTTTCTTCTTACTTTTCTCACCTTTTTCCCTCTTCACTTCCAGCCGCAGCCAGTGCCCTTCCACCATTTTCACCATTTTTTCTGGTAAACAAGGTATGTTTAAGCTTTTAAACTCGTTTTTATCATTAAAATTAGATTACTCATTATCTTAACCATGATTTTGACTAATTATTTTGTAGAAATTTCATGTTTTAGGCTATATTTGAAAGAGTTTATATTTATTTATGTTTAACGAGTATCTGGTCTCCGCCTTTCAATTGTGTGTTCCGGAGCTTGAGAAATTATTTATTGCTAATGAAATTAACAAAAGATGACTTTATTTGATGGCATCATTTGAATATAACTGCTGAGTATTGGTATCATGTGAAAGGAACTTTACATGCATTGTATTTTAGGGATTATAGTTTGATACAAAATGTAGACATTTCTGGCTACTCCAAGTCTCCAAATATGATGTTTTTGAATTTTTTTCCCTCTTTCTTCCTGAAAGTATGATGGTTTGACATGTTGGGAAGCCCTTTTTAAATAGGAGTACTGTTCAAAAAAACCACCAAAAATCGTGAAAATCGTCTAATTCAGTTCAAACCGTCCAATTCATGTTAGGTTATGCTTTTTAATTTCCATGCATCCTTAGTGTCAATTAAACCAAATTTATGCAATTTTAATTGAATATTGTGTAGTTTTTTAGAAATTTACATATTCAATGTTTAATTTAAAGTATTATGGATTATAGATGTTTAATTTAATTTATCATTTTAATTTGTGTATAGGTTTTAGTAGAAGTTAAAGTACTGAGATTACTTGTGAATTAGCAAACTGAGCAAACTGAGGTATGTTTTCTCAAATTTTTTCCTTTTATTGACTTATGCATGTCACTTTCATATTAGTTTTATCTTATTATTTTGGAAAATTTAAACTAGATGAGATATGATATTATATAGGATATTGTATGTTGTGGTGATATGATGATGTTATAACTGTGTGGGATTGGCTGAGTTTATTATTTGTGTTGATATTATTTTGACATATGTTATATTTGGTTGATTGACAAATTTTTTGTAACAAATGAGACTATTTAAGAATAAATTAAGTTCTGAATTTGGTAGTACTTAGAAATATAAGAATAATTTGAAATGAGTGTTAATTTATAATTGGTGGTTTAGTTACTCAATTAGTTAATGCTAGAAATAGGAGAGATTATGTACAATTTTTTATGGTACTCAATTGAATTAGTTAGTTTTTTATATCAGTTATTTATTTTTTATTTTTTTTTTCAATTGTGCTTAGAATGGATAAGGAATGGATATGGGTGGATAGACTATCGACTGAATATAGAAAGGGAGTTGATAGCTTTTTGGAGTTTGCTATTGAAAATGTCAAAGATTCTAATTTAATTCTATGTCCGTGTATTAAATGTAGAAATTTGCAAAAGACAGGTGTTAAAAAGATAAAAGAACACTTATATTTCAATGGAATAGATCAAAGTTATAAATAATGGATTTGGCATGGTGAAAAGGTTTCAATTACCGGATTTTCGTCAAATAAGAGTATAAGAGATGATTATGAGTTAGATTTAAATGATGATCTTTTTGAAATGATTGATGATGCACAATATGAAACAGATGTAGATCCTATTAAGTTTCAATCATTACTTAATGATGCTGAAAAACCGATCTATCCGGGTTGTACGAAATTTACAAAGTTGTCTACATTATTGAAATTGTATAATTTGAAAGTAAGACATGGATGAAGTGATAAGAGTTTTTCAGACTTGTTAGCTTTACTATGAGAGATATTGCCAAACGATAATGAGATGCCACCTTCCTTTTATGAGGCTAAAAAGACTTTATGCTCATTGGGTATGCAATATGAGAAAATTCATGCTTGACCAAATGATTGTATTTTATATCGAAAGAAATTTAAAGATGCAATTTGTTGTCCAATATGTGGTGAGCCTAGGTGGCAACAGAATAAGAATTCTAAAGAGGTAAAAGTTAGAACCCCTACTAAGGTTTTGTGGTATATTCCTCCAATTTCTCGTTTTACCCGTCTATTCCGAAATTGTGAGCATACAAAAGATCTAATATGGCATGCGAATGAGAGGATAGAAGATGGTAAACTTAGACATCCAGCCGATTCACCAGCTTGGAAAACAATAGATTACAAATGGCCTTTTTTTGGAAGTGATCCAAGGAATCTTCGTCTTAGTCTATCTGCGGATGGTATTAATCCTCATACAACTCTAAGTAGCAAATACAGTTGTTGGCCTGTAATGCTTGTAATCTATAATCTTCCTCCATGGTTGTGTATGAAAAGAAAGTTTACACTTCTTACAATGTTAATATCAGGACCTAGATAACCTGGTAATGACATTGATGTATATTTAGCCCCGTTAATTGATAAATTGAATAGTTTATGGAATGATGGTGTGAAAGCCTATGATGCATATAAGGATGAAGATTTTACTCTTAAGGCTGTGTTACTATGGACAATCAATGACTTCCCTGTATATGAGAATTTATCTCGGTTTTCCACTAAAGGATATAAAGCATGTCCTATTTGTGATGAGAAAACAAGTTGTCAGTTCTTAAAACATGCTAGAAAATTGAGTTATATGGGCCATAGAAGATTTTTACCTCGCAAAAATGTATACAGAAATTAGAAAAAAATATTTAATGGTTCTCAAAAATTTGAATTGGCACCACAACCTTTAACTGGGATAGAGATACTAGAAACAGTCTCTAAGCTCAAATTTAGGCTTGGAAAGGTTAAAATAAGTGATATCAGTAAGAAAAGAAAAAGACGCAGTAATGTGAAGGTTGTAAAAACCCCAAAGAGTTATTGGAAGAAGAAATCTATATTCTTTGAGTTAGAGTATTGACAACATTTACTTCTGAGACATAACTTAGATGTCATGCATATTGAGAAGAACATATGTGATAGTATAATTGGAACTTTATTAAATATTTCAGGGAAGAATAAGGATAGTATTGGTGCCCGCATGGATCTTGTTGGCATGGGTGTTCGAAAAAGAGTTAGCTCCTAAAGTGGGGGAGAAGCGAACATATTTACCCCTTGCTTGCTTCAAATTGAAAAAGGAAGAAAAATATCAATTGTATCAATCTTTATTTAATGTGATGGTTCCTGAAGGCTATTCTTATAATATTAGAACATTAGTGGATATGAACAATTTGAAACTAATTGGACTTAAATCTCATGATTGTCATATACTAATGCAACATCTGCTACCTATAGCAATTAGGTCCGTATTACCTAAAATTGTTCGACATGCAATCACCAGATTACGCTTATTTTTTAATGGAATTTGTTCTAAAGTGGTCGATGTATCCAAGTTAGATGAACTACAACGTGAACTTGATGTAACATTGTGCATGTTGGAGCAGTTTTTTTCTCCTGATTTTTTTTTATATAATGATACATCTTACTGTACATTTGGTTAGAAAAGTGAAGTTATGTGGTCCTGTTTATTTGAGATGGATGTATCCATTTGAGAGATACATGAAAATTTTAAAAGGATATATTAGAAATCGAAGCCGGCCAGAAGGATGCATTATAGAGTGTTATATTGTAGAAGAAGCTATTGAGTTTTGTTATGAGTATTTGGCAAATGTAGAAGCTATTGGAGTACCCGTATCTTCAAATATTAATAAAAGCGTAAGTGGTGGTGTCGTGTGTATAGTTAAATGAGAACAACGAGACCAAGCATATCGTACTGTGTTACAAAATATAGCTGAAGTCCAACCTTTCATCGAGTAAGTTTTATTGTGAATTAGGTTTGTATTGATTGAATGTTGAATTCTTTAATAATAATGGTTTACTTTGGGGATGATTTGTTAAAGGGAGCATATAAATTGGATCAAAACACAATTATTAATGAAATCAAAAAGAGAGAAGTGGATCCATGATGAACATCATCGAACTTTTATTAGTTGGTTTTGCGAACGGGTAATTCTAATCAGTTGTTACAATTAATAGTTTGATTTTATTTTTTCCCTATTTTAGAGTATGAGTACTAATATATTGGGTTTTCTAATTGTTAATTTTGCATTTTGAATAGGTTGTAGTTGAAATGAACAAGGTAACACATAATCTATCTAATACATTAAAATGGATATCACGTGGACCATCATTGGATGTAATTAAGTATAATGCTTATCAAGTTAACAGTGTTCATTTTTGCACAAGAGACCACGACAACATAAGAATAACCCAAAATAGTGCAGTAAGTATTGTTGCAAAAACTATATAATTTTCAAATTCAAAGGATAAAAACCCAATAGAGGGTGATATGGTATACTATGTCGTTATCGAGGAAATTTGGGAACTTGATTTTGTCACATTTCGGTTCCCGGTGTTTATGTGTCAATGGGTGGAGAGTAACCATGGAGTTAGAGAAGATGAATTAGGCTTCACTTTAGTTGATCTAAACTGGATATGTCACAAGAATGATCCATTTATATTGGCAACACAAGAAAAACAATTATTTTACGTCAATGATCCACTTGATGCTCGATGGTCGATTGTTCTTGCAACAAAACCAAAAGAATATCAAAATTTAAGAGTTGAAGATGAGAACGAAAAACTTATTGCTCATGAAATATTCTCAAAGGAGTTTCGATGGAGGCTTTGATAGAAGACGTTATTGAAGGTGATGTTACATGTTTACGAGATGATGGTGAAGGTATTTGGATTGATAATTAAAGAAAGAAACCAATGAGGTACAAATCAAATAAGTTATAGATTTTGGTTTCATTTTTATGTCTTTATGGATTGATGTTTTGTTTTTTTAAATATATTATCTCTTATGTTTACATGCTTATTATTTTCTATCTTAATTTTTGATCTACATTTGTGGTTTTATTATTTAACAGGTAATTATTGACATGGAAAATGAAAGTACAGATGATGTTTATCAATTTACACCATCACAAAATAGTCAAGGAAAAAGAAAACACAAAAAGAAACCAAGAGGAATGACTCAAATGAAGGAGCTGATTATAAAAAGAAGTGATAACAAAAAAAAAGTTGTCGTGTACAATGAATGGGGACAACCAACTGGGGATAAAGGTAAACATTTGGCGAGCTTTTGTGGCCTTATGGTTCGTCACAAGATCCCAATAAACATTGACAACTGGACGCTTGTACCAACGGACCTAGAAGATGAGCTCTGGCATATAATATTGGTATGAACATGAATATTTTTATTTCATATTTATTAGAATATATATTTGGTATTAACATTATTTCTTTTACATTGTAGGAAACATTTGTATTGGACTACAAAGCACAAAAAGAAACTTTAAAAAGTTATGGGAAAATGTGGAGAGATTTTAAGTCTAGGATTACAACTGAACTGATTTATGAATATAGACATACTTGTTCAGAGTTATTAGAGTACCCTCCAGCATCATATGGACCATGGATTGAACCTCAAGTTTGGGATGAGTTTGTTAAGAAAAGATTAAGTACATAATGGGAGGAAGCTAGGAAAGTACAACAGGGAAGAGCAATACAAAATAAATATCCACATCGTATGTCTTGCTTGGGTTATGCTGGATTAGAAGCTAAGATTGAAAAAGATGAAGGCTGATGTGGTATTGATAGATCCGAGCTATGGAGTAGAGGACGTGTCTCTAAAAAAGGAGGCCATACTGAGGAAATCAAAGCAATAGTTGATAGAATTGTAAGTTGCTTATTACAATATATTGATTATATTACTTTGTAATTTTGTTAAAAGTATAGCATAGTCTAATGTTCAATTCTGTACATGTTTTGTAGGAAGATTATAATCAACAATTCCAAGAGGGAAATATCGAGATAGACGGTTCTAATAATATCTTAACAATGGCTTTAGGCACTCCTGAATATTCTGGACGTATACGGGGAATGGGATTTCACGTTAGCCACAGACAATATTTTCATCACCCTGCTCCAACAAAGAAGCAACAATCATTTGATTTGAAACAATGGCAAGATGAACAAACACACATAATGCAACAAATGCTTAAAGAACAAGAAGAACGGTTCAAAGCAGAAATTGCTAAGATTCAAGTAGGACAACAAAGTAATGTTGGTGGTTCTAATACAACTCCTTCACGGCCAGAAGTTCAAAGGAAAGAAATGCAACCACAAGAGATACATGTAAATCCAATGGTGGCTATAGGAACATCTTCATGACTCAAAAAAATATGTTTATATGAGTTTCTTTCTTAACATATTGATTAACTACTTGTATTTATAAATTGTGTTTGATTTTCTATATTGTAGAACCGACCATGCAAGCTTGCAGTGGGGTCTCGTGATAACATAGTTGCTTTAGGACATGTACAAGAGTCAACCTCATCAACTATTATTCACGGCAGAGAATTGGGGGAGAATAATTTTCGTGTATCAGTAGAGGTTGTTCTTGATGCTACAGCCCTAATTCCTATTCCAAATCCAGATGATGATACAAGGTTGATAGGTGACGCACTTGGATCGTATCTTGCATGACCTAAGATGCTTGTCATTTTTGAAGATAATTTGGTAGGCAGACCCATTTTCCAAATAAATTCATCCTTTATTGAATTCTAATGTGAATTATTAACTTATTTGTTAACATTTCATCATTTATTTGGATTTTAGGAGTTTAATGATATAAATAGGTATCAAACTGGGAAGAATAAATCTTCACAACCATAGCCACCTCAAACACAAGAAAGAGTACATCCACAAAGAAATAAAGCGGAATCTATTATACAAACATAGTTTAAATTTGTTGATAGTGCACCAGCTTCTATAAAATTACTATTGAATACCATTCAAGGAGTAGATGAAGGTGTTGTTGTTAATGTTCCTTTTGATGAAGAAGTGTTTGGAGAAGCTTTTTTTTTGCCCATATTCAAAGAAGACATAATTGAGTTTTGCACGTTACAAAAGATTGGAGCCGTGCCTATTACGTTATACATGAGGTAAGAAGTTTATTTTTTTAATATACGTAGAACTTCATATATATACATATATCTATAATTGGCAATTATATAATACAACACTTAATTCACATTGCATTTTGTACTTGTAGACCATTTAGTGACCCAATATGGCTATCAAGCTAGGTATATGTTCATGGATCCTAGTGCAGTTGCTACAGAAGGTGGTCCACGTGAGGATCGTGCTATAAGTTTAACAACCGGATGTTATCCATGGAGAATGAACATCAATTTCTAATTACACCTTGGAATCATGGGTAAGATTTTAAACTTAACAAATTGTCATATGATCAACTACTTCCTATATGAAGTTAATTGTTACATATTAATAATCTTTATCATCAATTTTATGAGTAGGGACAATTGGATGTTGCTTATCATTTATCCTCTTAAAGATTATGCATGGTTTCTAGATCCTCTCAGCTTAGCTCTCCGTGAGGAAATTGGTTTAACAATGATCGAGTAAGTTCTCTAATAGTTATTTTGTTATAGTTTAGTTTCTTATGGTATTTTTACTTATGGTTGCTATTGCTAACCTTTTATTATTGTGTTTGCGCATTTCCAATTCAAAGTGCATTCAAGATATATAATGTAGAAAAAGGGAAGAAAGGAAGATCAAATGGTCCGATTTATAAGTTAATAAAGGTACTAAATTTGAATTAATAACACTTATTAGGTGGAAGATTAATTAAAATTACTTATGTTTACTTTATGCTTATGTATAGTGCCCAAGACAACTGACAAATATTGAGTGCGGATTCTACATATGTAAATGTATGAGATAAGTCATTGAACAAGCCAATGTTAAATCATTTACCACAATGGTATGTAACCATATGTTTTATTAGTTCTATTCTAATTTATAGTTTGATTAATAATTTTCTAACAAATAAGGTGTTTGAATTTGTAGTTTAATGGACAAAATTTCTATACAAAAGATGATATCAACGGACTTCTTGAAGAGTGGGTCGAAGAACTAATACAATTTCTCATTTGAGGTTCTTAATCTTTGTTTATTTGTGGTATATATAGTCTTTGATGATCATGTTAGTTTGGCTTAGAAAACTAATGTATATATAGACTATATGGATTATTATGTTAATTTAATATTACTACGTAAATATATATTTATACTCTATTTTATTTCAAATATTTGGTATATGTAATGAATTTGGATTACATTTATAAAATTCCAGGGGATAGTATAGACAAATATGTTACAAATACCCCCTAGAAATTATCTACCAAGGCGCCTAATAGGCGCCGTGGAAGATGCCTTTCACGGCGCCTAATAGGTGCCTTGATAGACCTTCCACGGCACCTTATAAGCGCCTTTGTAGCCAAGGCCTATCACGGCACCTGGAACCAAAGCGCTTTTGTGTGCATCGTGAAAGGCCTTTCAATGCACTTATAAAGCGCCTTGAAAGACATTTTTTGTTGCAGTAAAATAAGGAGACAAAAATTTTATAGTAATTCAACCCAAAAAAAGATGAGCTTAAGTCTACTGTTCTTCACTATTTTCTGGAGAATTACATGAGTTTCTCTTAATCTCAAGGTGAGAGCAAAGAGAGAATTACAGAGAGAGTATATAGTAAAGTGATTGTGAAATGATTCTCAAATGAAAAATTAAGAGACTGAGCCCCTTTTATATAAGTGAGAGTACTTTTAGGTTTCCTAATTTTGTGAATAGGAAACTACAT
Source organism: Parasponia andersonii (assembly GCA_002914805.1). NCBI lineage: Eukaryota > Viridiplantae > Streptophyta > Magnoliopsida > Rosales > Cannabaceae > Trema > Trema andersonii. Next base: position 159,120 of record JXTB01000530.1, on the reverse strand, counting down.
AATAAAATATAATAAAATATTGAGATTGTGTGATTACATAATGATTGATAATTATCTCATTCTTAATTAGCTAGTTACCTTTTTTATGGATTAGGCAGGTCACGTATTTGTAGTGGTAAAAAACTACACAACAATATTATTTTTGTAAATCATTTTTTTAAAATGATATTTTATAAAATTGAGTTTTGAAAATGGTATTTTTCTAAATTAATTTTTAAAAGTTGTATTTTTTTAATTAATCAAATATTATTTAGTTAAAACTATGAAACACATATAGTAATTCTATCCTAACAAAAAGTAGCACACCAAATATGAGATAGGATTGGACTAATCCTATCTTATCCTATCCTTATCAAATCCAATCAAATTCTTTTAAATAGTTCAATTATATCTCAATTATATCCTATCTTGTATACTAAACGAAGCCAAAAAAATAATCCTATATTATTACTGGATCGTCTGAACATTAACAAATTTTAAAGTTGTGCTCCGATTAGTTATGCGTCCTCAATGAACGACCTAGATTAATTAGTTGCCTTGCTAGGAAATTTATTTTTCCTATAATTATGTAGTCCACATATTTGTTAATTATAATTATATTGAACTATGGTATTTTGTGTGGATCCTAATTAGTGATTTAATTAAGTTGAGTCATAATATCTAATTGGATATATACTGACAATGCATATACTTAATTAGTTGACCTATTTAGGGTTGAATAATACCTTAATTGTGTCAACTATTTATAGTTTATTTTAGGGTTATAGTCCTTATACCAAAATGTTCACATCCGTCATCACTGATAGAGATATTCATTGAGTAGCCTTTTAGGCTTTTGGCAGTAAAAGGTTCTAACCTTCAGGTTCTCTATCCCTTTTCGCTTCCACCTTCGTGATTATTACCATGTCCTCAGCCAACCACTATTGCTTTGGATACATGTAAACTCAACAACCCTTGACCTAATTATTTAGCATGAATAATCCTAAGATTGTATTAGGTTAACTCAATCCTTGTTTTTGTCTAACACGCCTATGCTTGATTATAGCAAATCTTTTATCAACCACATACAACTATTGCTAGTTGCTATTTAAAGTCTATCGTGGACTTTGAAAGCTACTTGTTTTATTCAAACCTGGGGCGATTGGATGATAGACTGAGTGCTTATTACTGGTACGCAGGAAATTTTTAGAGAGCAAGCTAGATTACCTAAAGCATGCATGATTCATGCTTACCANCTGGGCCACTCGGCCGAGAGAGAGAGAGACGAGGGAGAGAGAGAGAGCTCGGGGGAGGGAGGAGAGAGAAGAGAGAGAGAGAGTTGTGAGCTGAGAGGTCCACGTGGCCCCCTTATATTGGGCTGTGCAATTTTTCAAAAATTGCACATAAGTCCCCAAAATTTCAAATCTCTAACAATCTGGTCCCCCAAAATTTGCAATTTAGTCCACCCGAACAAAACTTTTGCAAATTAGTCCCCATAATATTTTATCCGGAAAATTGGTAAAATGCCCAAATTACCCTCGAAAATTCCGGGTTTTTACAGATTGGATGATAGACTGAGTGCTTATTACTGGTACGCAGGAAATTTTTAGAGAGCAAGCTAGATTACCTAAAGCATGCATGATTCATGCTTACCAACTTAATTTATAGTGCATTCTCCATTTAATTCACGGATTGACATTCTTAAACTAATGCTTTTTTATTATTATTTTTTATGCATTAGCGAATAAAAATATCACATAGCATTATTTTTTTAAATATAAATGAGAGTTTTGTTTGGATAGTGTACAATAAAAGAGTTTTTTAAGGATCTAATTATATTTTTATTTTTTCTCTAGAAAAATAAAGACAAGGAAATAAATTTAAAAGTTTCATTACAACTCAAAAGTAGTTCAAAACAACTTCCCCTGATTTTGTTGAAATTCTTCCCGTGGAACCTTAGGTATGCTTCTTTTGAAAGAGTTTCTAAAAGCCGAAAGCGCGGCTTATTAATATTTCATCTGAACAAGCCTAAGCTTTTTTTTTTTTTTTTGGGGGCTTTATTAACAAACTAGAAGTTTGCTTCTAAACCTGAAAGCAAACCAAACAAGACTAGAGAGAACTTATACTTGCAAATAGAAAAGTTATACATATTACCGGTTAAATTAACATGCATAATTAGAGCTATCAAACATACCTTATCATGTCTTTGTGATCTATTTAAGTTGAAAATGAACATACTTTTGTGCCGTACGTAGGCATGACCTATTTTTCAGTTATGCCGTGCTTAAAATTCAAAATCAATAGTCTGATATGGCCTTTTAGCTTGTTCCCAAATTCGTTGTGTTGTATGTATCAGTCTGTACCTAGACATACTCCTGTATTTAGCCAAAATTGACTCACCTAATTGGTAAATTTTAGTACTATTTTATGAAGCTTTTTTTTTTTCCCTCCAAATCATTAAAATATATAAAAAAATATTAATGCAATAAATTAAATGTAAACTTTCTAATCTTATTTATTCAAACTCGGCACCTAATACGTTTAGAGGGAAGTAATTTTTTTTTTTTAGAAAGGTGGGGCTTAACTAATGATCACCACTTACTACAAATTTAAAAGAAAATAATACACACTCTACCAAGATTTGAATCTCTGACCCTTCCAAACTCACACACACATTCCTCAAATTTTAAACCAACTGAGCTAATCCCAGTCAGTAAATTTTAGACCAATTGAGCTAGTCCCAGTTGGATAGAGGGAAGCAATTAAGGCGCAACCAAAATAGATATGTCAAATCCTAGACAATATACTTCATATTAATATAATAAGTATTAATATACCCTTATTAGTAAATTAAATTTTCTTCGAACGGATTCGACGCGTGTGAGTAACGAACAATATTTCGTCTTGAGCAATTTCGTTTGAATAATTAGGCTCCCGGATCTATCAAATACAAAGATAATTATACTCCTTCTCGGGTGAATGCCAAGTATTGACCCAGCTTTTGATTAGTTTCTCAAAAGGAGTCGAGTTGACAGTACACGAACGCCAATTTTCTCCTTGAAAATTTACAGAATAATGTTATTAATTTAATTATTACGTCTTTTTGGCACACAGATATATAGTAGTACTATTTCATAAGCTAGCTGACGCATTGAAAATGCCAGTTGATAATGGATTACTTTCCACTTAAATGCATAACGCCATATTCTAACAATTGGAATATCGTAAGCTTCGGTTCAACTTCGCAAGTCTACCAATATATATTTCAAATTCTCTTTTTATCTTTTTCACTATTTTGATGTGTTGTTTTCCATAATATATACCAAAAACCTTGAGTTGTATTTACACTATTGCACGTATTTATATAAACCAAAATGGCCAATATATATTTAGATAGGTTAATGGGGGAGACCCCAACAAATCAAAAAGGACAGAGATCAAGTATGGAAGTCAGCCTTACATATGGGCTCTTTTTATTCGTCGTCCTTTGACGTCACCAAAAGACAGTGTGTATTAACTCTTAAAAGAATCGTAATGGGGTCTTTTACTTTTACACCCTTCTTAAAATAAATAAATAAAACAAAATAAAATTACAGAGTATATGAAACTTTTGTTTTTTGGAAGAAACATAATAAATGGAACTCTAAAAATAATAATAACAGTAATGGCAAGTTATATAAATTGATTTTTTTTTTTTTTTTTTGCATGTACAATGATCTAACCTTATGTTATTAATTTCTTGAAAAAAAAAAAACAAAAAACAAACATTATGGATATAATGCAGTGATATTCAATGTCATATAGAATGCAATCTATAATTCAAAACAATGTACCAAGACGAAGATTAAAAGAGAGAAGAAAAAAAAAATGCTAGTGAAAAATAAGATTAGATCTATTAGAGGAAGGTTAAAGAAAGAAAAAGAAATTTAAAATAAAAGGGAAAATGAAGAAGAAGATCAGAGATGAGAATGAAGACAGAATAGCAACAGCATAGAGAAGTCCGCGTTAGGCAGGAGGAAGCTTTCGTTTTTGGCAAGACTGCACTAACTCGACCTAATTCATTTGTATTTTATAGATCAAAGCTTTTCGCTGCAAATAATGGATTAGGTAAAAGAGGGCCAAAGTTAATTAGATTCAAATATGATACCAATATTGCCTAACTTCGTAAGGCAGCTACCCGTTGAAACTGAGCATAACAGCTTATCATAGTTTTCTCTTTTTTATTTTTTACAATACATCATTCAGATTGGTGCTACACAACGGACGTAAATTTATGAACTTATTGTTAGTTTATCTGGGTAACTTTGATTTGTTATCTTGTTAGGTTTTAATTTTAGGAGCATTTTCTTGCGGATTAACTATAAAAATTATTTATTTATTCTTATAATGTAGACTATAATTAAAGTTATTAGTACCAATTAGATTCATTTTGTGTCGAATGTGTCAGCTTAAAGGGTCAGATTAATTGAGTACTCATTCAACTTAAATTACCTCAGGATTATGCTTTTTACTTCTTAAAGGGTTACAATTCCTTTTGTATATGAAAAAAGTATATTGGAAAAGTGAAAGCATTTACCATAAGAACAAATATGAAATGATCATGAGTATTTTTTTTTTTTTTTTTTTGGTAGTGAACATGTGAAATGATCAGTTATTAATTGCTTCATGACATGCATGAGGGAAGATTCGTATAATATATTTTAGCGAACGCTGTGCAAAGATCATCGTATGGGATGATATCTCGATTCACGAGCCGTTATTTTATTATTAATCAGATAAATTATGAATATCAAATCAGCAAGCTCATATTTTTCATGATTCATTATTATTTTTAAAGGATATCGGTACGTAATTATTATTTTCAATAAATAGTTATTTAAAAATGTTTTTCACCAAGATGGCAAAAAGATAAAAATAAAAATAAAAAATATCATTACAGAATACAGATGATCCATGTAGTAGATTGTAACAGATCAAAAGATTTACTATATGGTACTCACCAGTCGCTACTAACATGTGGTAGCTTGTGATAATCTACCAACTGATTAAAGCGGTGCTTTTTTAAATTTTTTTTTAAAAGACCATTCACCTTAGTTACAAACCAATTATCAATATATTATTGGACAAAATGTATCCACCTAAATATAACAATGTTCAAAAAAAGACAATTAATGTACAGTCAATATTGGGACCCTTAGGAAACTGCAAGGCAATTTCCTCTGATACGTCATAAAAGAAAAGTACAACTTTCTCTACAAAACCCTAGTATTTAGGCAGATCATAATGAGCAATTTCAATGAAACTCCCCAACCATCATTGTTGCTTTATTCGCTTAAAAAAAAAATAACGTTCTAAATTAAATTCAGCTATTTATATAGTACTCCCATCTTCTATATATTATATCTATCTGTTATATATCTCTTGCTTGAAAAAACTCATCATAATATTATTCTCTTTTTCTGCAATGGCTACGACTACTAAGCACTTAGTATCCAAATCCAAAAGATGGTTCTCAAACAAGAGTCTTAATAAGCTAAGCTTCAACCGTCGTCGCCGATCGACGACAAAGTCCAGCTCATCATCATCTTCCACGTCGGCCTCTCCCCTCTCTTCCCCCTTGTGCCTGGCACGTGACACGTCAACAAGATCAGGCAACAAAGAGGAAGAACTCAGACAAGTTTTCCGTCACTTCAACGGTAACGGAGACGGAAAAATATCGGCTCTCGAGCTGAGATCGTATTTCGGATCGATCGGTGAGTACATGTCACACGAGGAGGCTCAGGCTGTGATCAAGGACTTTGATACGGACGGTGACGATTTGATTGACTTCCAAGACTTTCTAAAGATGATCAAGAGAGATCAAGATGATCATGATGGTGATGATCGTGATCTCAAGAACGCTTTTGAGATGTTTGAGTTGGAGAGAGGTTGTATTACACCAAAGAGCTTGCAGAGGATGCTGGTTCGGCTCGGCGACCAGTCGAAATCCTACGACGATTGCGCGGCCATGATTCGAGTTTTTGACACTGACGGCAACGGCATGCTTGATTTTGAGGAGTTTCACCAAATGATGACTTAATTGATTAATAATATGATCCGTTACGTATAAATTAATTAAGAGTGACTTAATAGTATAAAAATATTTGCATACCCTTCATATCTAGGAGAGCCCCCGAATGAAGTTCGTGCCAAATGTAAAGAGGTCATAAATGTAGTTAATTTTCTGGTGAAATTTGCAAATAAAGCGTTGCTTGCATTTTAGTTTGGGTTGTGCATGTAAATATGTATGTATATGATATATATAATATATGTTGATTTAAGTAAGCTTGTCCTTTCGCTTTGCTATCACGAAAGGTCTTTTCTAGTCATCCTTTTATATTATCATAAGTTATAAGTGTTGGAGTGGTTTCTCACTAGTCGTCTACGTGTCTCTGAACTGCTGATACTGTATTCTCTAATTGTCCACGTGTCCTCGCTATTCCAAAGTACTCTGAACTCCAGGCAAGGTCGGAGAGGCGGGTGTGGCTACCTGCAAAGACTCTCCAATGCTTAAGTCAGTGGTCTATCTTTGATTCAGGGTAGCAAAGAATTAGTTCTATATAAGTATATGTTTGTTTCTTGCTCATAAGCTTTTTTATACACTTCTTTTTGTAAGCCTACATGCCCCTCTCGGGAACACATAGCTCATATATATATAGTCCTGAGATTGTGAACCATACAGGTCTCAATCTCAGGACTGAGTACCTTTTTCCTCAAAGTTTTTCCCAGAGGTCACGGGCCGAGATTACCGTGATCTCCTTTGTATCGCCGTAGCCTGATTTCCGCTGCCTCCTAAGGTTTGAGTCTGTCAGGGGTGAGATTTGAACAAATCGTCGTTCTGTCAGGCCTGGGCTCGGCTCTTACCAGGAACAAACAGGGTACTACCACTCCGATATCTCTCTACGAGTCCGTTTGCGACCTACCTCCCGTAAATAGGGCTTATGGGCACGCACCGTTGTTGATCGTGTGCTTTGTATTAGGACATAATAAACAGACTTTAATCTTAATTTCTGTCTTCACGTTTGGTCTGGTACTGGACTACTTCCAACAGGTCGACTCCAAATCTGTTCACACCTTGCCCATGTGCAAATAAACCATCCCTCGAGCAAAGCCTACTTTCCTTTAGCTCTTCGTATCGCCCAAACATTCCTTAGGGAGGGTCCATTTTTAACGGGCGAATCCCGACCCTGCTTTCCTTTAGCCATTCATATAGCTAAAATATTTCTTAGGGAGGGTCCACTTCCAACGGGTGGATCCTGACCCTGCTTTCCTTTAGCTCTTCGTGTAGCTAAAATGTTCCTTAGGGGGTCTGCTGGCAAGCTTTTGAGTTGTGCACCACTTTTCTTCTTGTACATTTTCTCGGGTCATCAGCAAGCATTTTATTGTACGATTTGATTCCCAGAGTACGTTGTTTTCGAGGTCTACTGGCAAGTTTTGGTTGTGCAGCTCCTCCCTCTTCGTACGTTTTCTCGGGTCATCGACAAGCGACGTGATCCCCAAAGTATGATCATTTTTTAGGTCTACTGGCAAGTTTTAGTTGCGCAGCTCTTTCCTCTTCGTACGTTTTCTCAGGTCGTCGACAGGCGACGTGATCCCCATCAGTACGATCGTTTTCGAGGTCTGCTGGCAAGTTTTTGGTTGCGCAGTTCTTTCCTCTTCGTACGTTTTCTCGGGTCGTCAACAGGCGACGTGATCCCCATAGTACGATCGTTTTCGAGGTCTACTGGCAAGTTTTTGATTGTGTAGCTCTTTCCTCTTCGTATATTTTCTCGGGTCGTCGACAGGCGATGTGCTCCCCATAGTACGATCGTTTTCGAGATCTGCTGGTAAGTTTTGGTTGCGCAGCTCCTCCCTCTTCGTACATTTTCTCGGGTCGTCGACAAGAAACGTGATCCCCAAAGTACGATCATTTTTGAGGTCTACTGGCAAGTTTTTAGTTGCGCAGCTATTTCCTCTTCGTACATTTTCTCGGGTCGTCGACAGGCGACATGATCCCCATAGGACGATCGTTTTTGAGGCCTGCTGGCAAGTTTTTGGTTGCGCAGCTCTTTCCTCTTCGTATATTTTCTTGGGTCGTCGACAAGCAACGTGATCCCCATAGTACGATCATTTTCGAGGTCTGCTGGCAAGTTTTGGTTGCGCAGCTCTTCCCTCTTCGTACGTTTTCTCGGGTCGTCGTCAAGTGACGTGATCTCCAAAGTACGATCATTTTTGAATTCTGCTGGTAAGTTTTTGGTTGCGCAGCTCTTTCCTCTTCGTACGTTTTCTCAGGTCGTCGACAGGCCACGTGATTCCTATAGTACGATCGTTTTCGAGGCCTGCTGGTAAGTTTTTGGTTGCACAGCTCTTTCCTCTTCGTACGTTTTTTCGGGTCGTCGACAGGTGATGTGATCCTCATAGTACGATCGTTTTCGAGGTCTACCGGCAAGTTTTTGGTTGCACAGCTCTTTCCTCTTCGTATATTTTCTCGGGTCGTCGACGGGCGACATGCTCCCTATAGTACGATCGTTGATTACACGAATAGTGCGTATGGTCCGCAACTGAGGCGTGGAGTCTGCCACTGTGGGCAGACTCTTTGCCGTAGCAGCCCGATATGATTTTTTGCCTGTGCAAATAAAACGTGGGGTCTGCCACTATGGGCAGACCCTTTTCCGTAGTAGCCCGGTATGATTTTCTGCTTGTGCAAATAAAACGTGGGGTCTGCCATTGTGGGCAGACCCTTTTCCGTGTGGCAGAAGACCTGACCTGTTTCGGAATTAAGCTTTTTAATAATATAAGCATTCACCTGGATTTCACGTGTGAATAGTGTGTGTGGTCTGCCATGGTGGGCAGACCCCTTTTTCCGTAGTAGCCCAAAAGACGAATCCATGTGGCAAAAAGGGAACTTAACCTGTTTTGGATTTAAGCTTTCCAATAATATAAGCATTCACATGGTCTTACATCATATGCATATGCCTTACACGTGATACTTTTTCAAGTGCTGAGCATTCCACGTGTTCGGTAAATTTTTTCCAGTCTTGAGTTCCTTCAGGATATACACACTATTATCGAGCGCTTTGATCACCTCATAGGGTCCGATCCAATTGGAGTCTAGTTTCGAGAAATTCCCTGTTCTAACTTTCAGGACCCAATCCCCGGTGTTAAATCGTCGGGTACTAACCTTTTTCGCGTAGTAAGACCTAGCCTGCTGGTGGTATGAAGCCAGGTGGACTAGTGCCATGTTTCCCGTTTCTTCTAGGAGGTCTGTGCTGCGGCTTAACTGACGTTCGTTTAAGGGGGCATCTTTTACCATTTCGGAGCGGAGGGTCGGGAGGCCGACCTTAGTCAGGATCACAGCCTCTGATCCGTAGACCATGGCGAATGGCGTTCTTCCAGTAGACCTCCGCTCTATAGTTCGATGGGCCCACACAACGACCGGCAGTTCTTCTAACTACTTGCCTTTAGCCTCCTATAAGTTCTTTTTGATGTTGCTAAATATAGCTTTGTTCGTTACCTCTGCTTGGCTGTTCTCCTGAGGGTAGTTCACGGAAGAAAAACTGAACCTTATATCATACAGCTCGCACAACTTCTTGAGCTTAGCATTTTGGAACTGCGTGCTATGATCGGCGTGTATCTCTTTCAGGATCCTGAATCAACAGAATATATTCTTCTAGATGAAGTTAATCGTGTCTGCCTTATTAACGGTCGTGTAGGCTTCAGCCTCTACCCATTTGGTAAAGTAATCTGTGGCCAGCAGGACGTACCTCTTTTCTCCTGGACTTCTGGGGAGCTCTCCGATGATGTCCAGACCCCATTTGGGGGGAACCTCTGGCTTTTATCATATTTCTTGATGAATCGGGCTGCCTCTGCCATCATGTATGGCCAAAAGTATCCGGCCGTTAGAGCCTTGTAGGCGAGGCTGTGCCCGCTAGAGTGGTTGCCGCATATTCTCTCGTAGATTTCCTCCATCAGTTTTTGCGCACCTCTGCGACGTCATTCCTTAAACCCAGGATGGCCTCGTGGGCCATCTCTGCCTTCCAGTTTGATTCTGTTAGGGCGGCGAGCATCTGATCCAGCTTTTGCTCCAGATCTGGTCGTGCTTCTCAGGAGCTCCCTTCAGTGTCGGGACGTGTGCTCCTGGTTGTCATCCTCGAGGGTGCCATCCAATGTTGTATGGTCTTTTGTTCGGTGAGAGTGCGATCGTGAGTCTCCTACTCTTTTTCTCACGCTCAACTTTTTCCCACAGACGGCGCCAAACTGTTGGAGCAGTTTTTCACCAGCCATCCACGTGTCTCTGAACCACTAATGCTGTATTCTCCAACTGTCCATATGTCCTCGCTATCCCAAAGTACTCTGAATTCCAGGCAGGGTTGGAGAGGCTGGTGTGGCCACCTGCAAAGATTCTCCAATGCTTAAGTCAGTGGTCTATCTTTGATTCAGGGTAGCAAGGAATTAGTTCTATATGAGTATATATTTGTTTCTTGCTCATAAGCTTTTTTATACACTTCTTTTTGTAAGCCTACATGCCCCTCTCGGGAACGCATAGCTCATATATATATAGTCCTGAGATTGTGAACCATGCAGGTCTCAATCTCAAGACTGAGTACCTTTCTCCTCAAAGTTTTTCCCAGAGGTCACGGGCTGAGATTACCGTGATCTCCTTTGTATCGCCGTAGCCTGATTTCCGTCGTCTCCTAAGGTTTGAGTCTGTCAGGGGTGAGATTTAGACAAATCGCCGTTCTGTCAGGATGGCTTGCCCCTTGCGCACGCCTACCCAAAATAGCATTAAATGCTCTGTCTGAGTCTGGAGTTGTGAGTTACTTTCCATCGTATTTTGGTGGAAGACCCTTGGGGCTTCTGACCCCCCAGCTGTCGAGGTAAGGGTCGGACTGGGCCGAGTCTATCCAGAGTCTGTGATGAGCTCGGCCCTAACCTCGGACGGCCCAACGGCCGATTGTGATATCATGTGTGACCCACGTGGCCTTTAGCTAATCACTCTCGACACCTGTCGGGTAGTAGGCCCCGTTTGTGACCTGTTCTGCCGCTTAATCGTCCACGTGGTGTATGATTTGGGAACGGGTCCCACAATAAGCTTTACTTTTATGCTAAAAAAGAAAGAGAGGGTGGAAAATTAGGATCTATTGATTATTATCTATTAATTGAGATTATAGTTAGACTCGGAAGAGCGCGCGCATGCGTTTGTGTGCGTATAAATATATATATATATATATATATATATATATATATGCACGTACTTTCCATTGGATTATTGTTTGTTCGAAGAGAGGCTAGCTTCAAATTAAAGCTATTATAAAGAAAAGTTTTGTACGAGGACTCTGGAGGAAAAAGTAAGAAAGAGGTATTGCTTTTGATCATAAGTCATAACAGGTAAAGATTGGACTATAGATAACCAACCTTAGGCTGATATTTTTCTTGAATATTATATATATATATATTGTCATTTCCCAGTAGACATGATCAAAATCAGTGTGCCTCAATGTAAAACGGATAAAAAAAAACCTACTGTGGCCTTATAAAATCTGTGAGCTTATTAAAGGTATAGAATCCACCAAGTATATCGTGAAGTACCTTCAAAGCTGTGAGCTTTGAAAATATTGTATGTATGCGTGTCTGTGGTTCACATGTGTCGACCAAACGATATATTCAATTCATTTGAACAACTAAAGCGGGGAAAAATGAGCGGTTCTTAATTTCTTTTTTTATTTATTTATTTTATTTTTAAATGACAACAGGGCGACCGTAGTGCCATTTTTTCCTTAGACATTCTTATATTCTTATAGGAGTTTTCAACTCTACTAACTGAAATGTTCGTTAAGGGCTTTTTAATGGCGAGTTTACCCTATTTCTCGATAGGGCATGCAAGTCACTCCTTAGAAGGGGTATAGTGCCAGGTACTGGCCTGACAATAATAAGCGAACACACTCAAAATCTAAAAGAAGATCATCTATGATTTCTCTTTTTCTACTGTGGCCTCAAGAACATATTCAAACAACTCATTTTTTATTCTTTTTTATTACAAATAATATCTTAAAAATTATTGCTGAAAAAAGAATTACCAACATTTTTTATAATTTAAAAAAGTGATTATTTTTTTTAAAAAAATAATTAGATATAGGAGTGTTGGGTTTTAAAAATATATGTTAGGTTATTTTTTATATTTTACATTTCAAATTTGACCCAAAAAAAAAATAGATAGGCTGTACCTTTTTCTTGTTTGGAAAAATAAGAGGGAATACTTTTGGTTTTATAAAAACAGAATGTTAACTGTGATATTTAGTTAAAATAGAGGAGTGTTTCTGGGATTATCCCTTAATTAAATTTATACTTTGATTTTCGTCTAAGGAAAAAAAAAAAAAAACTATTCCATCAACTGGGATGATTGAAGCCTACAAGACCAAATTCGTGAGAAATGACTCCGCTTATTCCCATATTCATAAAGAATAATAAGAGGAGGGGAAAAAAAAGCTACATGTATGTTTCCGTAGTTGAGGAGCTATATATCAAGCAAACAAAATCCTAAAATCCAACAATAATCATGTAAGTTTATCTTGAAACTCTCGTTTTTTTTTTTTTAAAAAAAAAAAAAAAACCATTTCCAACGCTATTCTCTCTAACAAAAATGATAATTAACGCCATTTCTCATTGATATCTAGAAGTTGAATATGAAAATTTACAGTCTAGTCTTCCTTTCTTGAAAAATCCAGGCATGGATGATTTAAAAACGTGTTAATATCTATTGGCCACATTATAACAGACATTTAACAGTCTTTACCGTGGCAGATCTATATCAATAATTACAAGTGTATATACCTTCTTTTTTTTTTTTTTGTTGGGTAATGTACAAGTGTATGTAGAGATGTAAAGTGACAATTGATGTGAGTGAATAAACGATCAGAAAAGGGCTTTAGCGAAGGGGAAGANTACGCTAAGAACAAAGCGGATTAGAGGGGACAAGAGGTTCCACTCATCAAAGTGTGAGACGCAAGGCTTCTGCCTGGCCTATAATTAGTCCATCTGATCATGGGTCGCGAGATTCGAATTAGTTCAAATCAAATACAAATATGCCCTCTGCCCTGATTCAACTTCTCCCAAGTAGCGCCAATCAAGCCTTTGACAGCTGTCCAATCGGTCTAGTTTACAGAGCCTACTAGATTCTCTTCTCCCCGTGCGGATCCATGTTTCACATTCTTTTCGTCCTAAAATCAGTTAAGCATGTATAGATTTTGTACCATGTTTAAGTCTAGATTTTGTACCATGTTTAAGTCTGATATAGCCTATATTTTTACTATATTTTTATTAAGAGACTCAACAAGACACTCATTTTATATTTTATGCTGACTTAAGTGGATCGACTCTAAGTAAGTTGTGCTTATGTGAGCCGAATATGTAGCAGAATATAAGTCTAATTTCGTTGTTATTCTATACTTTAAAATTTTAAATATGAGTTTAAAACTTATTCATATTCTTTTAAAATTTGAATAAATTGAAAATAAATAAAAAATTAATAAATAAATAACATCAAAAGTATATAAATAAAAATATTTAATTAATATTTTTTAAAATATTAATTAAGAAATATATTTAAAATTATATATAGAAAGAATAAATGTGGGGCTAATAAAAATATGAGTCGTATTGTGTCGAGTCTGTTGGCGTATTATTAAGGCCTAACTTAGTTCCTATTATATATAACGGATCGGCCCAAGCTTACATTGGGGCAGACTAGTACCATGCTTTTTCTTTAGAATGTAGGTCAGCTCACAAAGTCCAGTCCATATTGATATTTCTAAGTATATGTACTTGCAAATACAACATCATTGGTTTCATAATATAGAAATGAAGTCGAGACAAGCTTACTACAATGTCGGCCTATGATTCGGCCGATCCAACACTGTTGTCACTTGTAAGGACGGAGGGCAAACCTTCTCTTGATATTGTAGATAGAGAAAATGGCATGAATAGGTTTAACTCGGGCCAAAATAACAGTTTTTGCATTTTTTTAAATAAAATTTTTAAGAGTGTTAGTGAGTTCTTACTCATAGATCAAGTGCTTCTTCACTGTTTAAAAATTATTATTTAAAACTTTTTCATGGTTAAATAGTTCTTGCTATAGGTCAAAATATCTTTGACACTCAATACACAAAAAAATCATTTTGTCCAAGTTAGTCCTACAATCTCCTTTTTTCTTCTAGGTATCAACTAGGATACGAATGTATCATGTATGAGAAAAAAAGGTTTTCTAAAATGGACGATAAATAGTTCCAACCCTAACACTCGCTACCAAGCTAGATTGATTCTTATTTGGAACTTGAATTATTGTAATATCTTTGTAATAAGGGTGCAATATAATCTTTTATGGTCACAAATAGTGTGACACCTATCATAATACTACTGTGATTCTCTTAAAAAATGTAATTTTTAAGTGTAATGTTGTAATACATCATATAGTATCTAATGCCATATGATGTGCCAATATGTTATTGATATGTTATTGGATACTTATAATTACAATTTAAATAGGGCTAGTATATGATCCATTATATTAAATATACTAGAAAAAACACTAAAATTATCCCCTGCATTTTTACAAATACTAGTTTCCTCCCATGTGTTTTTAAAAATTCGAAATTTATCCCATCAATTTTTTAAATTGGATCAAACTTATTCCCTATGAAAAATTCTTATTGACTTTCATTAATTTTTTTATCTGAAAATGACCAAATTATGCCTAGTCAAATAATCAATTTGTCCATTAACTTACAAACAAACAACTTAAATATCAAATATTCAAATTATATTGAAAAACTTACAATTTTTTTTTGTTTTAAAAAAATTTGGAAGTTTGGTTATAGAGTTAAGGAAGTAGTTAGCCTATTTTATCAACTTTGATTAAGCATATTAGTATCATTTTATAATTCAATTTTGATAAAATATGACCAATGGTATAAATTTGATCCAATTTGGCAAGTAAAAGGGATATGTTTTGCATTTTTAGAGGGCATGGGAGAAAACTAGTATTTTGCTAAAATACATAAGATATTTTTATTATTTTCCTAGTATGATAACTTAATAAATTAAGATATTATGTGGTGAGAGAAATACCAGCGACACTCTTTTATATTTTCTTTTGCACTCTCTTAATCTCATTGCATAATACGTGAATCTCATTATGATTTAAAATATTAAACTATATAATAGAATCTACATGTTAGACAACAAAACTAAAGAATATAAAAAAATTCAAAAAAGATTGTATTTAGCACTTCTCTATTTGTTATTAGAGAAATTTAAGTAAATGTTCAATATTTTATATTTTTACACTTAATAAATATATTTAACTACCAATTTTAATTACTATACTAAAATATATAATTTTTTATACTTAATATATAAAATTTTATAATTAATATATAAACATATGCATAGAATATTTTCATCTAACAATTTGATGAAAGGATATTTACTTAGAGGCCCAAAATTTTGTCACGCAGCACCAAACATTAAAGATCGAAGCCCAAGGAAGTAGACTCGTTTAGTACGGTACGAGTAACCATTAAAAATAAAACCGGAGGACTCGATGCACTAGAGCGGCGCAAAGTCGTAAGTGGGGACAATCTACGGGTATATTACGGCCACGTGTACCATCGTGAGGCATAAAATTCTTCCAGGTTTTCTCGTCCTTTCGATTCGTATGTTCTGCCAACATGGATAAAAGAAAATAAAAATAAAAAACAAAAAAGAAAAGCAAAGTCTATGAAGGTCAAGCAAAATATAAAATTAAAAAGAAAATGGCTTTGTCAGTGTTGGTAGTAAAAGAAGAAGAAGAAGAAGAAGAAGAAGAAGAAGTCTTCATGGAGAAGAATAATGAAGAAAAAGATTTTGGAAATAAGGGAATGGGATTCACCGATTTGGTGTCATATGTATCTGAAACAGGATCCAGCTCCAGCCATGGTCGAGCCACCTTTCTATGGGGTGGAACCATCTTTGCCTTGTGAGTCAATCTCCAATTTCACCAGTTTTTCTTGCTTGATACATACCCCACTTCGATTTTGAGCAATACCCAGATTGCATAGTTTTGATTTCTCTCTGATATTTTCTTGATTTTTCCATTTTTTTTTTTTTGCATTAAAATTTTTCATTGTTATTTGTATTTTTGAAAGCCATGAGAATATGTCTCTGGGCAAATGGGGATTGCTTGAATTGCAGATATGTGTCTCTGTATGTGTTTGTTTCAGGTTGATTTTTATTATTAACACGAAATGAGAAATCTTTAGCACTGACTGTAAGCTTGTTTGGTTCTTCTGAGTCTACCGTTTGTGCTATTAACACTCTGGAGGACGGTTTTCCAATAAAGATTTATTGACACTAAAGCATTAGGAAAAAGCATATTAGCACAACTTAAAGGTGGATTTTGATTTGTATGCATGATTTATTTTCAGGGTGAATCTGATAATAACTTGTGTTGATATAGTTTTTAGTGTTAAAATGTTGGTCCTCTGGAGAAGATGGTATCTTTTTCTTTTTTTCTTTTAGTTTTTTTTTTTCAACTGATCTGATCTATTTGTTGAATCTCAACTTTACGGTGCAGATTATTGTTGATCTTAAACAGAACAGGGCCCAGATCATCCTTGCAGACTACTCTTCTAGTATTTTATCTCTTAACAAGTTTACCAAACGTGTTCTTCAATATTGTTAGGTGCTTACCCTTACTCTTTTCCATATTCACATTTAGTTATGTATCTCATACATTCTGCACATTTCATCACTGACCAATCGATATTAACAGAGGAGAATTTGGTTACTGGCTCTCGTTTCTTGCTGTTGCAGCACACCTTTTCCTTCCTGAAGGCTTTCCAGGTTCAAATATCTTCTTCACCATAAGAAGTCCCAAATTTTCACTAAGGCAGTACTATAATTTGCATATCAGCATATGCCATTTATCATTTTTGTTCTGATAAATTTGTATTTACCCTGTATATTATATTCATGCCCCAGTTTCTCGGTTCATTTTGTTTGTCATCACACCTGATTATGTGGCCAAGGGACTGCGTGAAAGCTCTGCAGGGTGCATCTTTTGTCTCGTCATCGGAGTCTTACTTGTGCTAGCAATGTTTCGGGATATGAGAGAAATTGATTACTGCCGAATGGGCTGTCATTGCTTTTGTTACGTTCTTTGTTTAGCATTTCTCCTCTTGTTTACGATACTTCTATGGGGTTAGAAGAGAGAAAGGAGTTTCACTGGATAATGTATATTCCTATTTTAGCTTTTTATTCTTGCCTCTGCAGAAAACTATGTTGAGAATGAATTTTCTCAATCAGTTCCTTTCCTTCTGTTGCAATGCTAATTAGTTTCTCATAGTGAGAGAAATGAGAAGTGTAGCATTTTTTTTCTGAGAGTTATAATTTCTCATCATTTCGTTTCTCTTTTCTTTTCACGAAGTAATTTACTTGGAATAGATAGCATTATTCTTTCTCAGAATCCTGAAAGGTATAATAGGTAGAGGTTGGAAGCTCCTTGCCCCACTGGCTGACTAGGGGTCATGTCTCAACAGAATTTGGGGACCTGAAGTTGTTTGTTCTGGATGTCATGATTTGATAATTGGCTCTTGTGCTACTAAACCTTTTCGCTTATCAACATCCTTGGTTGTGGGGTCCTTTTAAATTTAATATCATAATCACTCTCAAAGACCCGAAAGTTGGGCTGTCCTTTAAGTGAGAACACTGGGCCACTTGCATCTGCTGGACTCTTGGATACCACATTAACTCTTACTATGGACCTGTTTGCAATGGTTTCTGCTGCCAAGGGTAGTTTTGGGCTACTTCTACTATCTTCTTTTCTGGCATATATTGCATTAATATCAAGAAAGGACTTGGTCATGTCGTTGACGGTATCTCAATGAAAATTTTGAACCAATAATGCATTTTTTTGTGTATATGCAGTGAACAATATGACGAATATGAATACTAATTCTTGAGGCTTTTCAAATATCGCTGCGTGCTGGGACATGTTTATACCACGTAAGAAACGTGTCTAGTTTTGCTTTGAACAAAATCAAAGCACATGAAAAGGTTAATATTCCAAGTACTGTTAATTATTACTATTATTTACTTTCTCATATCAACTGATATGGCGGGGACTAGTCAGTAGCTTCGACTTATTAACAATAAATAAACATATAAAATATTGTAGATATATCTTTAGTGTAGGGTATAACAATAAAAAAACGCAGGAAAATTTCCAAGGTCAAAGTCTGCCAAACAATTGAAAAGCTGGTCAAACTAAAGACACCAGACAAGATATGGTCAAATAAACATATAAAATATTGTAGATATATCTTAGTTGTTGCATGCAGCATGCTTCTTCTAAGAAATATCACGGAAGCGGACAAGCGGTTCCCTAAACCAATTGGTCTTTAGAAAGTCAGTTTCAAATGAAAATTTA
This sequence comes from Parasponia andersonii, assembly GCA_002914805.1. NCBI lineage: Eukaryota > Viridiplantae > Streptophyta > Magnoliopsida > Rosales > Cannabaceae > Trema > Trema andersonii. Next base: position 140,660 of record JXTB01000530.1, on the reverse strand, counting down.
TTACTCTTCGAGGTTCCATCATTGTTAAACTCATACCTCAATAGTTAATTCACAACTCACCAGTTGTTTCAAACCTTCCTGGCAAAATGGGCTTCTCTTCTCCTTTCTCTGTTTCCATTCTCTTCTTATTTTCCTTCATTTGTAGCTCTTCTTTAACAGGTGCACAGCAGCCTTACGTGGGGAAGACCGTATCAGATTGTACAAACCAACATAACTCATCTTCTGGTCTTGGCTACTTCTGCAATGGAGTCAACACAAGTTGCCAAACTTACCTCACTTTCAGAGCTGTTCCTCCATTCAACACCGTTTCCGCCATATCCGATCTTTTGGCTGCGAACCCATCTCAGGTCTCTGAGATAAACTTAGTCCCGGAAACGGCAACGTTTGACACAAACAAGTTGGTGATAGTTCCGGTCAACTGCTCCTGTTCCGGTGAGTTCTATCAATCAAACACTTTCTATCGTGTCAATCAACGTGAAATATATACAGCTATTGCTAATTGGATCTTTGAAGGCCTCACAACTTGTCAAGCTATTGCGAATCAAACCGGTAATCCCATTGCTCAGAATCTAACTGTTGGTCAAAGAATCAGTGTTCCTCTTAGATGCGCTTGTCCCACAAAGAACCAAACTGATTCAGGTGTGAACTATCTAGTGAGCTACTTGGTAGGTGAACTTGATTCTTCTTCAAGCATAAGCGAAAGATTCAAAGTTGATAATGATTTGCTTTTAAGTGCAAATGGTCTTTCTGACCCAGATACTACCATTTATCCAAATACCACTCTTTTGGTTCCTCTTGATAAGCCACCATCAAGTTCTCAAACCATAGAGCCACCACCGCCGCCGCCGCCACCGCCTTCGGGGTCTCCTCCAACCTCTACTATCTCTAATAATAGCTCAAAGAAAACATGGGTTTATGCCCTTGTTGGTGCTCTTGGAGGAACTGCTGTTCTGTTGGTCTTAGGCACCACTTTATACCTCAGAGTCTTTAGAAAAAGTAAGAAGAAAACCGAATCTGTTCTTGTCCCAAAAAGCTTTGAGTCAAGTGAGAAACAAGTGGAGAAAAAGATTGATGAATCCCAGGACTTTTTAGATAGTTTATCTGATATAGCTCAATCAATCAAAGTTTACAAGTTTGAGGAACTTCAGCTGGCAACAAATGATTTTAGTACTAGTTCTTTGGTTAAAGGCTCTGTTTACCGAGGTACAATAAAAGGAGATTTTGCAGCCATAAAGAAAGTGGATGGGGATATCTCCAAAGAGATCAATTTTTTACAGAAGATCAACCATTCTAATGTTATTCGCCTTTCTGGGGTTTGTTTCAACGAGGGTTATTGGTATCTTGTTTATGAGTATGCTGCTAATGGACCCTTAAGTAGCTGGATCTACCATAAGAGAAAAGACGGGAAATTTTTGAATTGGACTCGTAGAATTCAGATTGCTTTAGATGTGGCCACAGGGCTGAATTATCTGCATAGCTTCACTGCCCCTTCCCATGTTCATAAGGATATAAAAAGCAGTAATATCCTTCTTGATAGTGATTTCAGGGCTAAGATTGCAAACTTTGGTCTAGCAAGATCAACTCAAGGGCACGATGGTCAGTATTCTTTGACAAAGCACATTGTTGGGACTGTAGGTTATATGGCCCCTGAGTACTTGGAAAATGGGTTGGTCTCTACAAAGCTTGATGTCTATGCATTTGGAGTTCTATTGCTGGAAATGCTCACTGGGAAGGAGGTTTCTGTATTGTATGAAGAAAATGCGCACTTATCTAGTTCATTTAGTGCTGTGCTTAATGATGAAGGACAAGATAGTTTGAAGCACTTTATGGATCCCTCTTTGGGAGAGATATATCCCTCTGAACTTGTTAACTTTGTGCTCAGAATTATCGATGGTTGCTTAAAGAAAAATCCAGAAGCTCGGCCACCAGTGGATGAGATTGTTCAGCTTCTCTCAAGAACCTTGAGCAATTCATTGAACTGGGAATTATCAAACACCTTTGTCGGATAACAAAGTTCAGAGTTCAAGTCTTAATGTCATCTGTTACCATCATATATACACTTCATAGCAATGTTAGACTATACCAGTATGTATAACCAGTATGAAATTCTTTTTTCCCATATGAATGATTATCAGTTAATGTAGTTTATTTAATGTATGTTACCGATACAATCTGACATCAAAAGATGTATACCATATTTTGAGCAGTTGAGGAGTGGCAATGACATTTTCTTTACATAGCATTTTATTCATTTGTCTTCTTTGTAACACTGCTACAATAAAAGAAAGTATTTTCCCTGTTTACAAGGGATTTCAACTTGTGAATCACTTCATTTTGCCTTCGCTGAACAAATTTATTTTTCGTGGACCAGTTCTTATGATTCTCTTCTATGCCAACTGCTGAAGTTGTTCTATATAACTATCAATATGTGTTAGTGAGAAGTTTTGAGCCTTATTTTTTCGAAAAAGCTGTACTTTCAAATTGTATCCTAGACATACATGTTCTTTTTTCTGCTGTGAAAGGGTGAAGATGATAGAGGTCTTTTGAAAGCAGGGTGTGACATTTCAAATTGACTTTAAGAAAAGTTCTTGAAAATATTTATGGGGTAGCTATTGTGTTTTGGATGGCTTATCTATGGATTGAGAATAGTTGGAGAACTTAGGTTTCTTGGTGTCTAGAAATCAGGCTGATATTCCGTCGTTATTGACGGTATTCTCAATTCTGTGGTTCATTTGGGATTCAGAGGGGTACTATAGCCAGGGAATTTCTTGGTCACTTTTCTGTCTCTTTTTTTATATGTTTTTGGAAAGAGAACTGAGGATAATATGGCTATTTTCCATTTTTCTATGATGAATTTATTCATCATGTTTGAATCTAAACTTTATTTAGTATACTCCCCTAGTTAAAATGTTCTAGGAAAAACGAGGGTAGGGTGGATATTTTATTTTATTTTTTCATTTTCTATTTTGGGTTGGTATTTGCAGATATTTTTTTTATTTTCTTTTTTCTCTAAATGCTTTTGAATCCGGTTTTGTAATTTGTTAGTAATCTTATATCTGACTAGTTCGATTGCTACTGAGCCTATTTTCAATCTTTTAAGATGTTTTGTTCGTAGCTTATATTATTTAGTTTTCTATAGAAGAAATTACCAAAACTAGGCACTGCTGAATTATAAAGTTGAGGAAACTTATACTAACGTAAATTCGAAAGAGGATGAGAGGTTATGAATTTCCTGTTTTGATAGTAAAATTCTAAATTGTTGCAAGTACAGTTGATGTTACTTTGAAGAAAATAACACACCATGTCAACTAGCAGGTGTAAGCTTCCCAGCTTGTTGCTACATTAATATTTATAACTATGTTATTACCTCCTTTGTTTTGAGATTTTTACCATACTATGTTATGTAGTATTTCATCGAAGAGTGTAAATGACTGAAGATCTCATTTTCCTAACTTAGCATTATTACGTCATCTTCTTATACACCTGTAATTTGGCTGAAAGTGGACCCATGTAACACGCCTCTTATTTTGAATTGTAGCCAACAACTTGGAAGCAAGAACAGAAAAATTGTAAGTTTCGTTTCACTCATTGAATGTAAGCCCCAACCGTAATGGTAGGGAAGCTAGTCAACACGTCAACCTAAGATAATTTACTAAGAACACATGGTCTAAGTCAACAACCAATCAAATCCTCTCCATTCCACTATTAATGTTAGTGCTTCTTCTAATAATTATCACACCATCGGTTTTAATGGTAACAATGTATTTCTAGTTGAAAACTCTAAAAAAAATAAAATAAAATAAAATTATGAGCATAATTCCTTTTAGATGTTCCAAGGCCAGATGGGTTTTCTCATTGGAATCTTCTTCTTCACCTTTTGTTGTTCCTCTTCCACTTTTGCTCAGCAGCCATACGTGGGAGAAGCCCCAACAGATTGCTACAATCAGCATAACAAAAGCTCTGCTCTTGGCTACTTCTGCAATGGTGTAAACAGAAGCTGCCACACTTTCCTCACTTTCAGAGCTGTGCCTCCTTATACCACCGTCGCCGCGGTCTCCAAGCTACTGGCTGCAGACCCTTCTCAGATATCTGAAGCAAACCTCAAGAGGACAACGTTTGGTGTAAACAAGTTGGTCATAGTTCCAATCACCTGTTCCTGTTCAGGCCAAGGGTATTATCAATCAAACGCGTCTTATGTTATCAAGGCGGACGATACGTATCTCGCCATTGCCAATAACACCTTCCAAGGCCTCACAACTTGCCAAGCTCTTAGCAATCAAAGCGGTAATCCTGATCCTATGGAACTTGAGACTAAAGAAAAGATTACTATTCCTCTTAGATGTGCTTGTCCAACAAAGAACCAAAGTGATCTTGGGGTGAACTATCTGATGAGTTACTTAACTGATTATGATGATGATGATTCAACCATAAGCGAAGATTTTGGTGTGGATAATGGTCTGCTTCTCAGAGCAAATCAACTTACCGAGACAGAGAATACTATTTATCCATCTACCACTATTTTGGTTCCTCTTCAAAGCCCACCAACAAATTTTTCAACCATATTAAGGCCACCACCATCGCCACCGGCGCCTCCTCGATCATCAACTCCCGCCTTTTCTTCCTCTAATACGAGCTCGAATAAAAATTGGCTTTATGCCCTTTTTGGTGCTATCGGAGGAAGTGCCTTTCTCTTAGTTTTGGGGGCAATAATCTACCGCTTACTCTTCCCCACAAGAAAAAATAAAGCTGACCCGGTTCTTGTCTCAGAAAGCTCTGGAGAACGTGAAGAGAAAAAGGTGAAAAGTTCCAGGGAGCCCTTTGAGGACTTATCTGATATAACTCAATCCATCAAAATTTACAATTTTGATGAACTTCAGCTGGCGACGAATAATTTTAGTACTAGTTCTTTGGTTAAAGGCACTGTTTACCGCGGTGTGATAAATGGAAATACTGTGGCCATCAAGAAAATGGAAGGAGATGTTTCAAAAGAGATAAATTTATTGCAGAAGATCAACCATTCTAGTCTTATTCGTCTCTGTGGGGTTTGCTTTAACGAGGGTCATTGGTATCTTGTTTACGAGTATGCCATCAATGGAGCCTTAAGTGATTGGATTTACGACGAAACGACAATGGAAGATATCTGAGTTGGACTCAGAAAATTCAGATAGCCTTAGATGTGACCACGGGGCTGAATTATCTTCATAGCTTCACCACTCCGTCACATGTTCACAAGGACATAAGGAGCAGTAATATCCTTCTTGACAGTGATTTCAGAGCTAAAATTGCAAACTTCGGTCTAGTAAGGTCGACAAAAGCTCAGGAAGATCATTTTTCTTTGACAAACCACATTGTTGGAACCATAGGCTATCTGGCTCCTGAGTACTTGGAAAATGGCTTGGTGTCCACAAAGCTCGACGTCTATGCATTTGGGGTCCTGTTACTTGAAATGCTCACTGGGAAAGAGGTATCTGTTTTGTACGACGAGCATAGGCGCTTATCTGACGTTTTTAGTGGTGTGCTTAACAATGAAGGGAAAGAAAGTTTGAGCCACTTTATTGATCCCACAATGCAAGAGATGTACCCATCTGAAATTGTTAAAATTGTGGTTCAAGTTATGGATCGTTGCTTGAAGAAAAATCCAGAAGTTCGGCCCCCAATGGATGAGGTCGTGCAGCTTCTCTCTAAAGCTTTGAGCAGTTCACTGATCTGGGAATCATCAAACAATATTGTGGGGCTAGTGAAGCTCACTGGAAGCTCTTGATGATAGGTACTGAAATGGGTCTTTTATCTTTGTCGCTCTTAATCATTAATCCCAGTCTTAATCGTATCGAGTAGTATTTCGTTTGAATTTTACCATTAATGTTTCAATATTTAAATAAGTTGAGCAATAGTAAGAACAATCACTTTCAATATTTAAATAAGTTGAGCAATAACGAAGTCGTTGGCCGTAAGAAGAATCACTGTTTAGTATTTCGGTTTTAAAATCACTATTTAGTATTTCGGTTTTAAATTCGAGTCACACTGGAGTAGTTAATAATTGGGAAAGATTATTATTCTTAGAGGGATTAAAATTAAACAATAATAGATATTTTTTTTAATTTATAATAAACGGTAAACTGTTTGAGTTTCTTTTTTTTAAAAAAAAAAAATAATAAAATCAAATAATATCCTTAATTTTACATTTATTTATTCTTTGGCTTATAGAGCTTTTTAAAATAAAAACAACAGTTGACGTAAGGCTATCTCCAATCAACAACTCTATTTTACAGTAATTAAAACTCTAAAATGTAACAACTTTGCTCTATATTTTTTTTTTCATCTCCAACCCATTACTCCAAATACTACACCAAAAAGAATATTCTCTACCAAAAAAATATATATATATTCTCTCTAACTTTTACTCAAATCTCATTTTTAGCCCTTAACCTTCTATGGATATTTTATTTAATCAGTTATTTGACTAATATACTTATATAAATCATATTAATTTAACGATATATTAATAAATTATATTAATTACGAAATTACATAAATAATAATATAACATAAATTACGAAATTATAAATTATATTTAATTATGAATAGATATTTTATTCATTATATATGTACACATTGTACATAAGAAATTTCTAAAAATTACATAAAATATAAAAAATATAATATAAAATTATATAACATATTGATCAACATTTAAACCTCTAACTTACTATATTCATCCCACAAATAATCAATTAATGCATTTCTAAATGCAATATGAGCCTCTCTATCCTTGATCTCCCGCCATACTAAATTATATGTTTAAGTTATAATGTATTTTCTATGTTGTATTAGCCACTTTTTTTCTTCTTTTTTTTTTTTTTTTACATATGTTGTGTTTTTTTTTTCTTTTTAACTTTTTGTATTTGTAACTTCATGTTATCTTCATTTATGCTTTTATCTACTAATTCTAATAAAAGTTATGTTTTGTTAAATTTAATTGAGTGTTTGATTATTTTATTAATTTTTATGCATTATATACACAATTTTAATTATTTATAAATATGCAACATTTTTTATTATCAAATTTAAAATATTAAATTAATTAATTTTTATTTAAATTAACTAAAACAATTAATATAAAATTATTTACAATAATTAACACATTTTAAATATAACAAATTTGCCAAGGATATATGTGGAATTAGACATTTGGCATGAGGGTACTTTTGGGAATCCAACAACAAAGAAACAAAAAAAAAAAGCCTATTGCTACAGTGCCGCGCCATTTTGCTGCTGGCAATGCCAAACGATTTCTTGCTCCATTTTTGGCATAAACTACATAATGACAATCGGTTGGAGATGCCCTAATAACAGCAAAACTGATATGTACGTTACCTATAAGTATATAATATGTATATATAGGTAACGTGTTTGAGGTTATGTGGTTACGTTGTTTGAGTGGAAAGAATATTGAAAACATAAAAATCATATTCAAACATTGCTCATCCAAAGTAATATCATAATATAAAACTGCATAATTGAGTTTTGCGTAGATCAATGATGAGCTATGTTTACATATTTAATTTATGATACGTGCATTTCTTCCCCACGATGTTTCATATCAGTGTAAAAGTTTGAACGCACTTAAACTTGACCAGTAAAGCGTGAAATTTAATACGCTTTACGCCTAAGTCAATCATGAATATAAAAAGGAAAGTCGGTCAACCAGGCACTAACAAAATTTTGCCAACGAAAGCAAGTTGTTCCATGTTCATGTCCATGTTCATGCCATTGCCAACTCTGTTTCTACCACGAAGATCACATGCATACACTTCATTCCCACAATAATTCTTCTTCATAAAAAGCCAGTTTTCAACATAATACAAGGGACGATCACAGCCACTTTCTATTCCCATGTTTCGATCAGTTCATCGTGTTTTGGTACAACCCTTTTGGTAAAATCTTTCAAGCAAAAATGGAGCTCTCTGGGTTTTCCTCTGTATTCATTCTCACCATTTTTAGTTGCCTTTCTTTGAGATTTTCTCAGCAGCCTTATGAAGGAGAGTCCATAACAGCTTGTTCTAACAAAGATGGTTCAAATTCAGTTCTTGGATACACCTGTAATGGTGTGAAAACAAGTTGCCAAGCCTACCTCACTTTCAGATCCCAGCCTCCATACGACAACGTTTCCGCCATTGCTGATCTTTTGGCATCAGACCCGTCTCAGATATCTCTAGTCAATTTAGTTTCGAAGAATTTTACGTTTGAAACAAACAGGTTGGTGATTGTTCCTGTCAACTGCTCATGTTCAGGTGAGTTGTACCAGGCAAACACATCTTACGTTATTCAGCATGGCGACATTTTTTTATCCATTGCTAATAGCACTTTCCAAGGCCTTAGTACTTGCCAAGCCATTGGGAATCAGAACAATAATCTCACTACTAGGCTCCTTTATACCGGGACAAGAATCAGTGTCCCTCTTAGATGTGCTTGTCCCACAAAGAACCAAACTGATTTGGGTCTTAACTATCTAGTGAGCTACTTAGTTGCAAAAGGTGATTTTGTTTATAGTATTGCTACTAGATTTGGTTCAGATACAGGGTGGACCCTTGTAGCTAATGGTCTTTCTGAGGAAAATCCCACCATTTATCCTTTTACTACACTTTTGGTTCCTCTTAAGAACCCACCATCAGGTCCTCAAATCCTAGAGCCATCACCACCACCACCGCCATCCCCACCATCATCGCCTCCTGTCTCTTCTGCTGAAAAAAGCTCGAAGAAAACATGGCTTTATCCGCTTATTGGTGTTGTTGGAGGAAGTGTACTTTTATTGGTCTTAGGTACCATTATTTTCTGCAGAGTCTTCCACAAAAGTAAGAAGAAACCCGAATCAAATATTGTCTCCAAAGGCTATGAGGCACAAGAAACATCGGTAGAGGAGAAGGTGGAAGAAGAGTCCCATGACTTCTTAGGGAGTTTAGATATAGCTCAATCTCTCAAGTTTTACAATTTTGAGGAGCTGCAGCTGGCAACTAGTGATTTCAACCCCAGTTGTTGGATTAAAGGGTCTGTTTATCGTGGCACAATAAATGGAGATATGGCAGCCATCAAGAAAATGCATGGAGATGTTTCAAAAGAGGTACATCTACTTCAGAAGATCAACCATTCTAATCTGATTCGCCTCTCTGGAGTTTGTTTCAGCGAGGGTCATTGGTATCTTGTTTACGAGTATGCTGCAAATGGACCCTTAAGTGATTGGATCTACAATGACAACAACGATGGAAATTTTCTGAACTGGACTCAGAGAATTCAGATTGCCTTAGATGTGGCCACAGGGCTTAATTATCTCCACAACTTCACCAGTCCTCCCCATGTTCATAAGGACATGAAGAGCAGTAACATCCTTCTTGATAGTGATTTCAGGGCTAAAATTGCGAACTTTGGTCTAGCAAGGTCAGCAGGAGCGCAGGAAGGTCAATTTTCTTTGACAAATCATATTGTTGGAACTGTTGGTTACATGGCTCCTGAGTACTTGGAGAATGGGTTGGTCTCTACAAGGCTTGATGTCTATGCATTTGGAGTTCTCTTGCTTGAAATTCTCACTGGGAAAGAGATCCATATATTTTATGATGAGAATATAAACTTATCCAATGCATTAAGTGGTGTGCTTAATGATGAAGGTCAAGAGAGTTTAAGTCGTTTTATGGATCCTTCAATGCAAGAGAAATACCCTCATGAACTCGCAAAGTTTGTGGTCCAAGTAATTGATAGTTGCTTAGAGAAAAATCCAGAAGCTCGCCCAACTATGGATGAGATTGTGCAATTTCTGAAAAGAACCTTGAGCAACTCACTGGCTTGGGAATTGTCAAACAGCTTCACAACATAGTAAAGCCCATTTGGAGCTCTGAGTGGTTGAAAAAATTGAAACAGGGTCTTATTTTTATTTTTTTTGTCTTGCTACTTAGATGTCATTTTGTATTATTGTAGAGTGAACCAATTAATATATATCAACTATTTGCTTCTCGTTTATTTACCTCCACAGTCACTGAATTAACTTTTAGTAGATTATCATCTGTCATAGTCTACTTCCTCTAATTTATTAGCTTGACATATTGTCTTTGTTGTTGTTTTTCTATTCTCTTTTCGGCTCTCATTTTCTTGCCTCGTAATTTCGTTTACTCTTCTGTAAAAACTGTAGTTTTTACTTTCTCTTCCTCAGCTCCAAAGGTCATTTTAAGCAAGCAATTGAAAAAGAGTTTAGTAATGTTAATTCCAAATAGTGTAAAGGGCTCCGTCAAGGTGAACTTGTTATTTACCATTGTGTGACTGAGCATATTTCTCCATATCCCTCTTCCTGTCTTCAAGCAAAAATGCCTTTCCTCTCCTGTTCCATATCAGTTTTCATTCTGTCCATATTTAGTTCTTGCTATTATTTAACTCTTGCCCAGCAGTTTTACGTAGGAAGCAAAAGAGATTGTCTAAACACAAATAACTCTACTTCTGAACTTGGATACACCTGCAATGGGGTAAAGAGAAGCTGCCAAGCTTTCCTCACTTTCAGAGCCAAGCCTCCTTACGACACCGTTTATGCCATCTCTAATCTCCTGGCTTCTGACCCAACTCGGCTCTCTCGAGCAAATTCAGTTCCTGAGACTTTCACGTTTGAAAGAAACAAGTTGGTGATTGTTCCAGTTAATTGTTCTTGTTCTGGTGAGTACTATCAGACCAACACTTCTTACATTATTAAGCCTTGGGATAATTTTTATGTAATTGCCAATTACACTTTCCAAGGCCTCTCAACCTGCGAAGCTCTGAGGAAACAAAATAATAATCGCAATACTAAGCATCTATATCGTGGTCAAAGACTAGTTATTCCTCTTAGATGTGCCTGTCCCACAAAAAACCAGAGTGACCATTTTGGTGTCCACTATCTTATGAGCTATGTAGTAGCTGAAGGAAATCTAGTTGCAACAATTGCTGCAAGATTTGGTTCCGATCTTGGGTGGACTCTTGAAGCTAATGGCCTTCCTGAGGAAAAACCCACCATTTATCCTTTTAGAACTCTTTTGGTTCCTCTAAAAGACGCACCATTAAGCTATCAGGCCAACGAGCCACCCCCACCGCCATCACCGGCACCACCTCCATCCTCTCCCTCCACCTATTCATCTAATCAGACCTTAAACTGGTTTTACATTCTTGTTGGGTGTGTTGGAGGAGGTGCTTTTGTATTGGTCTTATGCACTATTATATTCTGCAGCATCTTCAGGCAAATTGAGAAGAAAATTGACTTAATTATTGTTGAGGAACGCTCTACCGCAAGAGGAAAATCACTGGAGAAAAACACAGACAAAGAGTACCAAGAACTCTTAAAGAGTCTAACTAAGGTAACTCATCAACATCTCAAGATTTACACTTTCGAGGAAATTCAGCTGGCAACAAACAATTTCAGTCCGAGTTGTTGGATCAAAGGGTTCGTTTACCGTGGAACACTCAACGGTGATTTGGCAGCCATCAAGGAAATGGACGGAGATGTTTCGAAAGAGATAGATTTGCTGCAAAAGATCAACCATTCTAACGTGATTGGCGTCTTTGGAGTTTGTTTTCACAAGAAGGACAGGTATCTTGTTTATGAGCACGCAGCCAATGGACCCTTAAGTGATTGGATTTTCTTCGCCAGTACGGGTGTTAAGCGTCTAACTTGGACACAAAAGATTCAGATTGCGTTAGATGTGGCCACAGGGCTCCAATATCTACACAGCTTCACGACTCCTCCTTGTGTCCACATGGACATTAAGAGCAGTAACATCCTTCTCGACAGTAATCTCAGGGCTAAAATTGCTAACTTTGGTCTTGCAAAATTGGCTCAAGCACCAGAAGGTCGTTTTTCTTCTACAAAATGGATTGTTGGGACTGTAAGCTACAAGTCTCCTGAGTACTTGGAAAGCAGGTTGGTCTCCACAAAGCTCGATGTCTATGCATTTGGAGTTCTCTTGCTGGAAATGCTTACAGGGAAAGAGGTTACTTTGTTGTACGAGGCACTGAATGCGGTTCTTAACAAAGAAGGAGAAGAGAGTTTAAGGCTTTTTATGGAGTCTTCAATGCAGGAGAGACACCCTTTTGAACTTGTTAAGTCCGTTTTCGATATCGTTGAAAGTTGCCTGAAGAGAAATCCCGAAGCGCGTCCAGCCATGGATGAGATTGTGCTGTCCCTCTCAAGAACCTTACGCAACTCATTTGACCTGGGAGTAGCCGAACAACGTCAAAGAACATCCAAGTTCAAATAATTAATCTCAGTTCCGGTGTCCTTCTGAAGATGTCACTTGCTTTCACGAACTTTTTGAGATGTAATACATAGAGTTTCATTTCAGTTTTCATGTTGGTGCTGGATTAGTTTATTACTTGTATTAGGATGACACATCTTTTCATCATTTTAGCATGGAACTTCCTTAATTGGTTTTAGCTTTTGTTTAGAAGTTACCGAAAAGAAGAAAACTTTATCTCAGATAAATGGGCCCTGTTGTATCTAATACTTACATATTAGTAGACTTTAAACTCTCTGATACCCAATCGTGAAAAAGTTGGTCCCTGAACCAAACAGAATAATTCCTAGCCCAAAGGGGTCAGGAGAACTGTTGTTTTTCATTTTATCTCACCCTTTTACCTACTATTAAAGGTCGTACTAGGTCCTAACTTGAACTAGTTTCGTTTTCATTTTGTCAAACCATGTCACATTTTCATGACTCGGATAAACACACACACACACACAGATATGCGTATATATATATATATAGAGAGAGAGAGCATCTGATTATACAACGTGTAGCAACATCTGGTTTAGAAATGCCATGACCATTTCTCTGTTTGCTGCATTATTCTACTTAGCGAACTGGATAAGTTCTTTCATTAAACTACCATTTTATTGGTGCCATATTTTTTTTTTTTTTTCCCTGGTTATCAATAGGTAAATAGTAAAATTTCAGAGACTCCATTTTTTGACTAACTTTCCTGAGCACAAAGAAGAGAAGACCGAGGGTGACCGAGTGTTTCGATTATAATTTTGGAACCAAATCTCTTTTGGACCATACAAAATTTCGACTGACAATCTCAACTGATATCCATTCCAATCTTACTGAGGCAATATTATCTTCGTTTTGTTCCCCAAAGAAGAAGAACAACTTTGAAGAGCGACCACAGCTAAGAACCTCCAATGCATAAGCTGGTAACTTCGAAAGCTTACGAAAACGACGGCTTATGATAAATGCGACAATTTTTAGGGAAACGACAACAACATAATGGTGACAAAAAACAGAAATATTAGAAGCGCACCAAAAGCAAAAAGAAAGAAGAAGAACACGATCACTCTGACGCTGACAAATTCTACTAAAAATGGAAAAACAGGCCCGATGACTTCTAACAAAACGTCAAAATTTAAGAATCTACATAAATACTAGAAAACGACAACTCTCCTGCACGACAAAACCGCCAAAAAGGAGAACATATAAGGACACTGCAAAGACATAAAACGACAAAAGATACTAGAAAACGGCAACAAATCAAGATTTGTACAAGCGCCAAGAACTTCAAAACGACAACTGTTGGTTAAACGGCAATTATAACTATAATTGCCAATTAGGGCTAGCGCAATGAGTTGGTAAAGAATGAGTAATAGATCCGGAGTTCAAGTCCCAAGATGTGTAAATTATTTTTCTTTAATTTGTAATAAGTGGAGGTCATTAATTAAACTTCATTTTATAAAAAAAATTTAGTTCAAAATTTTAAAATATTGTAAGGACAATTAAAATTCTACGAACCACAAAAAAAAACTTTTAAACTTGTACATTAAAATTAGAGATGTAAAGTAGGTCGAGCCGTACATGTAATAAGTCCATATGAGCTTTGTATTGTGCTTAAGGTCGACTTGTCTAGAATATGGGCTGGACGGATCCAATCCATATTTTATGCAAGCTTAAGTGAGACATGTCTAAGTAGGTTGTGCTTATACGGGCTGAATATGGGCCACAGTATGAGTTTAATTTTATTGTTATTCTATGCTTTAAAATATGAGGAAATGATACGGAGTACAAGCTTTTTAAAAATAATGACAAAAACATGACCTTGCCCGTGTAATTACTTTTCTATACGACCCATGAAATATTATTTCCATTTTATATGGTCTACACCCAAGAAAGTTATTAACTGTAAAATCGTATAAATGAACTAAAACCAAAAGCTAATCTAGTGTTAGATAAGAATAGGCCCATAACTTAAAATTGGGTTTAAGTCTCATTATCCTCACTTTTTCTATTTTATGTCATTTTCCTTTGTTTATTCATTTTGTTCATTTTTTCTTTTTTAAATTCATTTTTTAAAAGCTTTTTTTTTTGTTGAACCTTATTACTCTCTTTTTCTTTTAATATTTGTCATTTTAAAACTTTTTTTTTTCCTATTTTCAATCTATCATTGAATTTCTATGAGCTACACTTTATTTTCTTTCTTGTTTTTTGCTTTATTTATTTTTATTTTTCATTTTCTCTTTTTAAATTCATCTTGTCTTCATTTTTTTTTCTTTATTTAATTTTCTTTTTCCATATTCTCATTTTAAATTCTTTTTTTTTTTTTTCACATTGAACCTTACTACTCTTTTCTTTTTAGCTTTTGTTTTCTTTCTTTTTTCCCATTTTCAATCTATTGTTTAAATTTCTCTAGTTACAATTATGGTTGCCATAAACTATTTACCAATTAATATTAGAAATTAGAAACTACTTTTCCTAATTATTTCAAACCAAGGTGTAGTTGTAAGAATCGAATAGTTAATTAAGAAGTAGAAACAAGAAACTAAATTAGTTTCAAACCAAATTTATTAAGATGGTTACCAGTAGTAATTAAGGGGGAAAAAGGCGAAAAAGTACTATCTTATTTATCTTTTTTTTTTAAAAAAAAAAGAAAAGGCAAAAAACAAATTTAGAAAAAAAAGAAAGAAACATAAATATTTACTTTTAAAAAAATATATAAAAGAAATTATGTTAGAATAACAAAGAAAAAGAAAAATTAAATTTGTTTGCAAGTGGAAACCAAATTAGTTTACTACATACACTGTATTTTGCTAAAAAGAAACCAAATTAGTTTCCTATGATTTACTTACGTATAAGGTATTTCGTTAACAGGAAACCAAACTTGCTTCCAAAAATTATTTATGGTTTCACATAATTTATTTATGTACATGGCATTTTGCTAAAATGAAACCAAACTAGTTTTCAGAAAATTTTTTTGTAGTTTTTTGTGATTTGCTTATATATATGGCATTTCGCTAAGAGAAAACCAAACTGGTTCAGAGCATTTACTAAAAGGAAACCGAACTAATTTCCAGAAAACCTTTGTGGTTTCCTGTAATTTACTTATATACATGACAGTTCGCTAAGAGGAAACCAAACTGGTTCAGGGCATTTGCTAAAACGAAACCAAAATAATTTTCAAAAAATATTTGTGGTTTCTTGTGATTTACTTATATACATAACAGTTCGCTAAGAGGAAACCAAATTGGTTTAGGGCATTTGCTAAAAAGAAATCAAATTGGTTTTAAAAAAATATTTTTGGTTTCTTATGATTTACTTATATACAGAGTATTTTGCTAAAAGAAAATCAAACTGATTTCCTATGATTTACGAACACGACATTTTGCTAAGAGGAAACCAAATTAATTTCTTAGAAACCTTTGTGGTTTTATGTGATTTACTTGCAAATAGAACATTCTATGATTTACTTATGTACATGGCATTCTGCTAAAAAGAAACTAAACTGGTTTCTAGGAAACCTTTATGGTTTCCTGTGAATTGCTTATATATAGGACATTTTGCTAAAAAGAAACCAAACTGGATTCTAGGAAATCTTTGTAGTTTCTTATGACATTATACTAAAATAAAATTAAACTGGTATCTTGGAAGTTTATGTGGTTTCCGGGAAACATTTGTGGTTTTGTGTGATTTAATTATATACGGAAAAATTTTTGTTAATTTGATTACTAAAAACTAGAAACCTATTTATCTAGTTATCAAAAAATCAAATTGGTTAGTTTTTTTTTTTTTGAGGAAATAGTTATTAGCTTTTTTTGAATTTAAAAACTATTTTAAATTGGTTTCTACGAGTAACCAGAATTTACTCTAATAGTTAGTTACTAATTTAGTTAGTAACGAGAAACTAATCTAGCAACTGAGAAACGAAATTATTTATTTTTTATTTAAATGGAATAGTTACTGACTACTATTAAGTTCTAAAATCAAATTAGCTTCTAGTATTAATTTTAATGTTAATTTGTAATCAATTTAGAAGTAATATTATTTTTTGAAACTACAAATTAATTTTAGAAATTATTATGTGAGAAACCAAATTGGTTACTACTAATAACACTATGTAAAGAAAATATTAACCAGTAACAATAAGTTACAATAACATCAAAAAGAAATTGCTATTAGTAATATAACAGTTTCTTTAAAAAAATCCAACAAAAAAGAAAGGAAAAAAATATATTTTCCACATTTGTTAGAGATAACATGGAAAAGAAATTGTGTCTCATGTCTCTAACTAAGAAAAAAGAGAGTAGCTCTTTCTATTTATAAGAAGAGGAAGAACATGAAAAAAATAACTTAAAATAAGAAATAAAAAATTACAGAATAAACAATAAAATGAGGAAATAACAAAAAAGCTAAAAGGATGATAAAAGTATTAAATAAAATAAACGTGAAGCAAATAAAAAAAGGATAAATAATTAAAATAGTAAAAAAAAAAAACAAAAAAAGGAATAAAAGAAAAAGAGAAAAAAAAAAAAACCAAAAAAGACAAAGGTGTGAAACTATGGTAGCTTGAACGCTTGCTTGACTGAGGAAAAAGAGCCTAGGCTAGAGTAAGGAAACCACTAGATCAATGACCATTTGAATAAATTTTTAAAATAATTTTTACATAACATTGTTTTATAAAGATTACTTTATTTAAACAAATTGTCACCGCTTCTTCCAGACTTAATGTTTAGAAAAATGACACTTTAGGTCGTACGAAATTTTCATTCTTTTTTGGACGTTTTCTTTTTGGTATTCTTTTTGAAAAAATAGATAAAAGTGTCCAAAATCTTTAAAATATTAAATATAAGCCTAAAATTTATTTATATTTTTTTAAAATTTGAATAAATTGAAAATAAACAAAAATTAGTAAATAAATAACATTAAAAATATATAAATAAAAATAATTTTTTAAAATTTTAATTAAAAAATATATTTAAAATTATATATAGAAGAATTAAATATGACTCGATAAAAATGTGGCTCGTGACAGACCGAATCTGTGAGTCTATGACTAAAGCTTAATCCGACCTGTTATATATACCAATATAACGTGGACTTAGACCGAGTCGGTATCGTATTGGATCGATCTATAAAGCATCGTATTGGATCGACCTACAAAGTAAGACCTACGTTGACATCTCTAATTAAAACGTGACAAGTTGTCCCTCTAAAATTTATTCCAAAAAAAAGTCATGCCTCCAAAAAAAAAAAAAAAAAGAAGGCAAGATAAAAGGTTCCTGCAAATGAAAAAAACTTTCAAAGACTTTATTGACGAATAATAGCGACGACTTTGAAAACGGGCACATATATAAAAACGACAATACATGAACGACATCATTCCTACAAACACAATACCTTTGTGCACCCAGCCCTTCCCAGTTCCTCCAATTTCATTAGCGGAAAAAATCAGATAAAATTCAAACTCTCATTTAAATTCTTTTTCAGTCTTATGAACCTAGGAAGAATCAGAACTTAGAGAGAGAAAGAGGGAAAAAAAAAAAAAAAAACTGTTTTACCGTTACATGCAAAATTTCACCGTTAATGGCCTACTCTGTTTGATCAAATCTCATTTCACCTTTCTGGAGCACAAAAAAGACAAAGGGAAGGCCATAGATGAAACCCACCAAGAGTGCCATTCCTGTTAAAACCACAAAAGCTCACCACTCATTAACCCAACAACAAAATCAACAATTGGAACAAAGTAAAAAAGTCCATGGTTTAACATTTTAAGGTCTCACACTCTCACCGTAATCAACATATCTTGCAAATTTACTTCTTTGCCCTTTTGTGGAAAATTCTCGAGATTGTGATGCTATTAACTGCATAATCATTGAGATGACAACTGACCCACTTCCAATTTTCTCCCTTACAACTCTTTCACTCAGGTCCATTGACCAGAACCCAGATATGCCATTCCTTATATCTTCCATTACAACCTTGATAAAAAGCAAGATTCCAAGCCACAAAGCAGCCTCACCAAGATGTTTGATTGGTTTCGAGGAGATGACCCAGTTCAGAAGACTGACAATACAAGCTCCAGAATAAAGGGGAAGCCAAAAATACCAATCTACATATATACCAATCAATGAGAAAATGGAGTGTAAGAAGAAAGTTTAGGTTAGTTTGAGGAAATAAGGAAGAAGTGGGTTACCGTGGTCATCTAACTGCACAGATGCAGAGTAAGCGAAGAGAGCGGCCATTGCTAGAGAAGAGAAGCTGTAAAGCTTTGTGGGTCTTGCCATTTTCTGGTCTTGGAGAGCTGCAATGGATGGAGATTTTGGGATGCAGAAAAGACATCTTTTTCTGTCAGCTGATTTTGGTGTAAGTCAACTGATTCTAGAAGCTCCTATTGGTTTTATTTAATTCTTTGGATATCATTATCCTCGTGAGTTCTTATCCTTTATAATTTCCAACTGTATATTAAGTGAAGATTAAAGTTACTGTCTGTATAACAAACATTTTACCTCTTGCCACGTAATTGACAGTTTTATGTTCTCTGGGTACTTCTGTGGCTTCATTTCACCTAAATGGTTATCTAGTAACTCTAATCCTCTTTCAGTTTACCTCATAATCACAAAACAATTTTAAAATTCATCTAACTCATTATAACAAATTCAAAAAAAAAAAAAATGGCTTATGTTCTCAATAATTTTTTTTTTTCCTCCTAATCAAGAATGCAATTGTATGTTTAATACCTACTAAGGAATCAGAGCGAAAGTCATAATTATATATGGTTTTTTATTGGTCCCAACCTGGGGTTGATATTGTGGATAACTTTAGTCTGAATGCTCATTTGGTCAACAATTTATGAATTCAGAACCGGACACTAAAAATAGGATGAAAAGAACAGAAAATTGAAACCATTCTTTGTTCTCTAAGTCACAAAGCAAAAAACATCCACTAGCATTTATAACAAGTACAATCTATGTACTTCTCTATTTTCTATATCGAACTTTTCTTGAAAGTAAGCTAGACAAAGTGCTTGTTGGATGCTACTAACAAATATAAATTAACTCATCATGGTCAATTAAAAGAAGAACAACATGCTTTATTATCCGAAAATTCAATGAATGTACTAGTACCATTCTAATTGCTATATGACTTTCTTCACCAAATCAGCAAGCATTGACTGGAGTGATAAATTGAACGATGCTATCTGAGTCTGGCTTAGAAGTTGTAGATCTATGGAGTCCCCGGAGAAGATGATTGAGCTAGAACAGAGAGGCTAAAGACAATTTCCGCCATTTTTGGTCTTGCCGAAGACTTTTCCCGAATGCATGCCCTGGCCAAGGAACTCAAGCTCAGAGCACCATCGATCGGATAAAAGCTCTGCAAGTTTGGATCCATCCATTTCCTCAACCTATCCTCTTTCTTCTCTTCAACCTCAAAGACTTCCTTAGCTAAATCCTTCCACAACATAATGACCTCACCGTTTTCTATTGTTTGCAAGGCTTTCTTTCCAGAAACTAACGCCAGAAGAACGATTCCAAATGCAAAAATGTCAACTTTAAGCATCGCAGGATTTCCAACAGGCCTAGCCACTTCAAAGTTGGCTATCTTGGCTCGAAATTTTGAGTCAAGAAGAATGGTACTTGTTCTGATATTCCAGTGAGCTATGTTCGGTTGAGTATGCTCATGAAGGTATTGCAGGCCATTGGCAACATCTAGTGCTATCTGAATTCTCTGACTCCAGGAGAGGAATTGCACGGAGCTTGAAGAAGAGGCTGCTGCCAGTGAGGAGGGCTTGAGGTCCAACCACCTCTCTAACGATCCATTTTCAACGTATTCATAGACCAAGAAGCGATTACCATCAGTGTCGTATGAAGCTCCCATTAAATTCACCAGATTCACATGATTCACTTTCTGCAAGAGATTAAGTTCATCTGTGATATCTTGCTTGGTTTTCTTCACGGCAAAGACCTCTCCATATATTTCTCCTCTATAAACTGACCCCCCAATCCTGCACTGCTCGCTGAAGTCCATTGTCCCTTCCACTACCATTTTGTTGTCGTACATGATTGGCCTGCCTAGATACTCTGATACTCCAGAAAGTAGCTTATCCTGTATGATGATCCTAGGCTCTAAACGTCTGGCCTCTAGAATTTTCCTCCTCTTCTTCAACAATCTATTAGAATAAACAAGTAAAGTTGCAAAAAGGGTAATCAGAACAATACCTCCCAGGCTCTCAACACCTATGAGTATCCACTGTTTTTTGGATCTAACACTTTTAGGAGGTTTAACTCGAGCAAGCACAGGCAATTTCGATACAGGAATCAACACTGGAAGACCAACTGCACTGCTAAAGTTGTTGTACTTATTTTCATTGACAATTTCAGAAGCCGAGGTGTTGAATTTGGCGCTCACATTAGAGACCTGATCATTTGGTTGCCAGACATAAGTAATAAACTGCTGGATTTCACTTTTCAAATGGCTTTTTGAAGGGCACCTACAGAACACAGGAATGATTATATCGATATACGGCAGTACATACTCAGGACTGATTTCAGGATTCATTTTTTTCATCACTTGCGAATTGGTTAGATTCTCAAATAGAAGAGTTGAAAGGTAATGGTAAGTGTCACCAGGCTCGACCTGGTAAGTGATATTAGCAAAGTAATGGTTTCCTGTACATGTACAGGTTAGAGGAATCAGAAGAAGCTGTTGAGGAATCAACGGGCTGTCCTTTGAGACAAGGTTACTGGATTTGGCAATCAATGCTTGGCTGATTCCAAATAGATCGGATATGTTTCCAACATTCATGTAATTCGGAGGCTGCGAAAAGTAGGCCACGTATGCTTCACAGGAGGGAGGTGAATCAGAGCATGAGAAGTCTGTAGCTGAGTTGTTTAGTTGAGAAGCCGCCATGTTGAGCGTGGAAAACAACAGAAGCAGGAGAAAAATAGCTTGAAAGGGAAAGTAAGAGTCGGCCATTCTTGAGACTTTGATGGTGGGAATTGTTAGTATATTTGAGCTTTTTATTATTATAGGTAAGAACAAAGAGAAAAAGGATTGAAGAAAGGAAAATGAGCAAGCAGCTTTCTAGGAAAAGAAAAGAAAAATGATTTCCTCTCATGTAGAATTCCTGTTCTATATATCAGAACAAGAAAAATCAGAAATACTTAGTTAAATACACACCCTTGACTTTTGCCTTTCTTCCCTTTTCTCTCCAATAAAATGGAAATCAGTATCCACCTATTTCATTTTCTTACTCTCTTCCTGTCAACACCATAAATAGTGAATAGTCTACAATGAGTTCAAGCGAAAACTTCAGTGATATGAAATAGAAAGTCATGCACAACGAAAGGTCGGACGGATTATACTTGGATATTTACAGCACTACAGATCCCATTTTGAAATGAATCTTTGAAGGTGACAAGGGATTTGTTTAATACTCGAACCCAAGTTAGAAAATGGAAACCAGTTTTCAGGCGAGTACTTTGTGTCAGCAGTCTACAGATTCATCAACTTAATTATTTCTTGGTGGCTCCAAACCTTTCCTAAAGGGCAAGAAAATATGCTAGTGGTTCTGTAGCATAAGGTCAACAAATCTTTTGTTTTCAAACCTCATAAAAGTTTGGTGGCTCAAATGCTAAGAAAGCTTAACATGGCTTATGAAGCAGATTCAACTAGCGCGCGTCTTCTTTTACCAACTTTTTTTCTCCCTTGCCAATTAAAATTACAGAAACGTATTAACAGTCAATAAATTGGAAATATGCTTGATGTATATCTATATCTATATATGAATATATGGTGTTGCTTTTGATATAAACCTAGGAATCTTGATGCATAGAACAACACAGAAGCAATGATGCAATGATCCAATATCAACAAACTACTAAGATTCCTTACTTAAAATGATAGTTTAGAAAGCGAAGGGTTAGTTGACCAAGGCACAAAAATATTACTTTTGATTCATGACGATAACTTAATCCTGGCTGTCCCAGCATTTTTAAACGAAGCATGGACCCATATTTCTTGAGTTTTGGCAGCTTAAGTAGACAGTCATTTGATTAGCTGTTATGAATATGTAATGCCCACAAGTTATTTTTCAGACAACGAAAAGCTTTATTAACTTTATTAATTAAAACTATGCTTCCTGCCTTCGGATAGTAACAAGGCTTACTATGCTCCATAAGAAGATGTAAGAGCCAACTACCATGAAAGACTAAGAAAAAAAAAAAAATCAAGTTGACAAAAGAAGAGAACCAATGTTGCGCACACGTCGATCCGTCAAAACTTAAGAGCAACATTTTGACCTCCGCCAATGAATTCCACATAGAGAAGGGGGAAAAAAAATGAGGAGAAGAAGAAACTACAAAGTTATTCTTTTCAAACTGAGTGATTATTTGGTTGTGCTTATTGGTTAACTAGTTTTTATTTTTCTTATAGTAATGTTCATTAGGATCATGAAAAGTGCCTTTCTTCAACGCCTTACTGTTACTCACTCAACTTTTGCTTATAATGCGCCTCTTCACATACAACATATGCAACTCAACCTAAGTTTTTTATCCATATACTTTTTTAAAAAAAATCAGACTCGACTTATTTATATAGATGATATACTTCAATGTATTGGACAAAATATTTGAAGAAATCAATTAGTATGCTTTTTTTTTTTTTATAATAGATTAATCAACCAATAAACTTGCATATTTATTCTTCTTGAACTTAAGCAATACTTTAGCTCAAAAAAGAAAAGAAAAAAAAAGCACTACTTGATTGGACTCCTTCCATATGCATACCCAACCTTAGTTGGGACTTTGATGAAATCAAAGAATTTGGTTTGTGCTTTTGAGGCGACGGGAGTTGACGAATGGACGGTAACCTCAAACAGACAATAATACGAACTAGAAACAACGGCAAGATTAAAAACGAGAAAATAGATTTTAAAAAATATTTTAATAGCCTATAAAACGACAAAACACGATAAAAACGACGATCTGATAAGCTCTAAAACGACTAAACCCAAGATGACAGTATGTTTTTATGTCCATTATACCATTAAGAAACGACAATTAGATAAGCATTTACGACAAGAAACTGAGAGAAACTTAAAACGACAATAACTTCAAAAAGGACATCATTAGTGGAAACAACAACTTAGAAACGACTAATCCGAACACAACATAAATGGAAATGGAAATGGAAGAAAAGAAAAGAGTTAATCTGATCTCTAGTCCCTAAAAAATTATCAAAATTTCAATTTGGTCCTTAACTTTCAGAATGTCCTACACTTAATCCCTAAATTATGTGTTATCTCAATTTGATCTATGAAAAATTCAAGTCATATATATGCTACCCTGAATTATTCTATTTTTTGTTTTAATTTTAGCCCATGGTCTTAGTTTGAAGTTTGAACAATCATGTTGTCAGTGGCTGAGTTAAAAAAATATTTTTAGTAGGGGCTAAACTATTATGGACAAAGATTTTTTTTTTTTTAAAAAAAAAACTCCTTTCTCCTTAATTTTTCCTAATTTTTTATGTTTGTATTTTTTTTCCATTTTGTGAATAAGTTTAGTTGAATTTAATTGAGTGCTTAAAATTAATTTAGGTACAAATTACTATTATTACTATATGGGAAATTAGACACCGTAACCCCTAATGGTAACGACCTAATTGCAAGAACGGAGTTTTACCAACTGACCTATATCCCTCGAGCCTAGTGGAGCATGCATGAACGAGGTAAATAAAGGCATAACTGAATTTTTTTTTGAAAACACAACACATCTAATAATAAAGTCTGTTTCATAATCTGAAGCTCTGATTAAAAACGAGTTTTCAAAAATATCGATCAATGGTTCAAAAACGATACTCGACTCTCCAAACGACACCTAAACGATGCCAAACATCCTCCATATCACTATAATGCTATTTGGACACTCGATTGAGGTAGAGGTTTAATTACCTAGTTTTATACATGATTTAATTTAAATTTTGTATTACGACTATTTTGTGAAAAATTATGAATTAAATAATATTTTAATGAACTGTTGAAAAATCTTAGATTATTGTAGAATTAGACTGTGTGACTTCTATACATATTTATAAAATCGTAATCTTAGGCGATTTAGCAGATTTCCTACCCAAGGTATTGTAAATTCCAGAATAATATCAAGCAGAGTTTTAAAGCATTGTTTGATTATGTTCTGCATGGTTATTATATATATCTTGTCACATGTTGTATATACCATAGGATTATACATGAGATACATCTTAGGCATCGCGGTATGGTAGTAGGCGGACTAGTACACCCACCTTCGGTAAGAGCCCGTAAACTCACGCGAGATTTTTTTGATTATTCTCATTCAGTAGGTGTAGGTATTTAGTTACTTCTCTAGTTCAGTAAGCTAGACACATAGGTGTCTCTATCGTTTTCTGGAATAGTTATCAGGTAGAGAATACTTAGTACATGTAGCACAAGTTATTCTAGTTCGTGTTGAGAGAGTGTGAGCTCATAGGATTGGGTTGAATTATGATATGTACAAATGTGAAATTCTAGTTTTAGTTTTGAATATTTAACTACTCAGGATATTAATTATTTTATACCTAGTTTATAAATGAATTTTGGAAAAGGTATTAACTATGTAGGTTTGATAAAATTATATCAATTCAAAAAGGTAATTGAATTTCTATTAACTATTCACGTGCTCATCCCTCTACTTCCTCCCTTTTTCAGGTGTCGATTTATTTTGTAGTAATTATTCTGATGGCTTTGCAAGTATGTTTGGTATATGCTTGCAGTTTCAATCCTCTTCATTGGTTGGTTTATACTCTGTATCAATTCTCATTTTTTAAGTCAAATTTATTTAGCCAATAGTAATATATTTACTAAGCAGATGTATGAAGATGATTTTTGGCTATCAAATCGAGTACTTAGAAAATAAAATAATTTTAGGTAAATTATTTGAACGTTGGGTCTAGGGTTTAAATTGAATTTTTTCATTAAACTTTATAAATTAATAAGAGTTTTTTTTAAAAAAAAAAACTAATTAATTAAGATTTTCTCTAAACTTATAATGAAAAAGTTCTTGGAAATTTAAACTGGTAAATAATAATATGATTATCAAATTCATCTAAATCTTGTAATTTACTTACTTTTGAGGACTAAAATTTAAATTTTAAGTACTCAAAATTACTAAAAGTCACAGCCTTAGTTTTTCGGTCGTGACAGCTTTGGTATCAAAGCTTCAGATCTATCTGGGATCTAGCCTATAGTATTTTGGTGTTTAAAAAGTGTTTTGGAAAAGTATTTGGTAAATACCTCATACACCACTTAGAAGTTGGCTAAATATATTGTCCTTATTCTGGTTCATCCTGAATCTTTTGTTCACCTCCTTATAGTGGAACTCTGAAATCTTTAGGATAATTATGACCCTGAAATTTTAGTCTCAGAAGTATTGGGGATGACACGAGACTAGTAAATTCTACTCTAGTCGAAATTTCTCAATTCAAATAGACATTCATTTTTGTACTTCTATATCCATTATTATGATAAACTATATAAACTTTTTAGGTTCTAAGATAGTACTTCGGTGTCTCTTACTTTGATTGACTTAGCATATTTTATGCATGTGGGGTTATGATTTGAAATTCTTAGGAATTGTTATTATATGACTAACTAGTTTGAGTGTCGGTAATTGTCATCATAATTTACAATAAGAAATCCATAACTAATGAAAATTTAATCAACAAAAGTAAACTTTTCTCTTAAAAAAAATCAAATTTCACTAGTAAACGGTTTATGTAAATGTTTCAATTTTAGGAGGTGTTAATTAGTTTTGATTCGGATCGTGCCTAATTTGACATAACCGGAAAAAAAATTGTATTGTCAATTTTCCCTAAAACTAAATAAAAAGAAAGATGAAGTGTCAGTTCTTGGAGGACATGTCATCTCCTAACTATGTGAGAAATAACAGATCAAAAAGTTACGAGATAGCTAATCTTGAGGGTATTATGCCATTTATAGTGAAAATGCGCTCTCGTATTTTGTGAGATATAGACATAGGGTATTAATTATTGAGAAAGTTTTTTTTTTTTACTTATTTATAGTATTTTTTTGCTTAATTAAAATTCATCACATAATAGGGTATTAATTATTGAGAAATTTTTTTTTTTTACTTATTTATAGTATTTTTTTGCTTAATTAAAATTCATCACATAATAAAAAATAAAGAGAGAATATTAAATAATATGTATTTATTATTATTATTATTATTATTATTCTAACTATCTAAATTACGGTAATCCTTAAATAAAGAAAAATGATGTAAAACCAATAACCTATACATAAAAAAAAAATGCCTACTGGATTATGGCCATATATACACAGAATAGAGAAAAAAGAACAAAAAGAAAGCACATAGAAATATTAGTAGGTTACAAATTTGCATTAGACACAATAGTACTTTGACTTATTATTCGATTGAAAACAAAAACCACACATAAGGAAACATGCATGACATGTTGAAAACATTATTAAAACAGCACGTGGTTCGCTAGCTAGCTAGCTAGACGACCGATTTGTAGACAAAGCATACACGATTGACGTTATTTTAGTTATATTCTCTAGTGTCAATCCATGTAATCTAGCTAACTAAAACATGATTACTTGGGCATGCAAAACCCAGATATCATAAAAGGAACGCGTGCACATTCACTAGGGCATGATGAAGGGCCGTAAGGAAAGCAGCCTTGACCACAGCCACCACCTACACCTTCCAGCAAAATATTTGAAATGGGATGATCAATTCTTCCCTCCTTAATTTTGTTGACAATTTCTGAAAGAATTTGATCATTGATGGTACGACGTGCGAAGGCAGAATATGAAGCCACTAGAACAAGTATATATGGCCATCACCACAAACCAACTTCTTACTCTCCATAATATTTGATATCTTACACTCTTCTATTTAACTATGATATTTGTAGCTTGTTTTAATATGATTTCTTTGCAATATCCTCTATAATCCTTTATTTAGAACTACATTGCAACTAAGAAAGTTTAGGGTTTTAATAAAATGATTATTATAATCATAATATGTACATTAATTTAGGTTCGTTCACAATAACTTGCTGTTTACGTACCATGCACTTGCACATGCGCATGCATTGTTTTATGGAGTTCAAATTTATGAACATATATGAAATGTTATATATGTAGAAGTCACTATGCAATATTCCCCTTCAAAAAAAAAAATGCAATATCTAAGGGTCTTATTGGTACTCACTAATACTAGTAATTTAATCCTCTAAAAAGTTTACAAACATTTATTGATTGCGTGCAATATAATTGTTAGTACTCACTATATAATATTACTAGCTAGGAATTCAATCCTCTAAAAAGTTTACATGCATTTATTGATTGAGTGCAATATAATTGTTGCTACTCCCTAATAATTTCTTAACGCATAAACCCTTAATGATTAACGCAATCATACTAATTTATGGGCATTGTTAATTTGATTTAGCAAATAAATGGCTACATTAGGATCAAAAATCACTTAGAAGGCATCTATACTTCGGGTATGGAATTCTCTCATACATAGAGAACACTTTCACGGATATGGAAATAAAGGAGATAGAATGGATTTGATCAGACGGCCAGAAACAAGCAATCTTGTTCATTGGATCCGAATCATAATGGGGCACATTTAGCTAATTCCATAACTAGTTAATACAAATATTTATCACTAATTTCGAAAAATACTAAGAGATAACTTTGGTACAAAGTATTACGTACTAATAAAAATACGAAATCATTGCAAATTTACATATAGTCTCAACCTTTTTTATAGACTAGATCAGTACGGTCCTAAACAGCATAAATGTGATATAACATGTTTTTTTTTTTTTTTATATAACTGGAAAATTTGGAGGAATGAACCTTTGAATGTGAATTTTAAACAAAGACCCAACTTTTAAAATTCTTTACAAGTCTTTCTACATACATTGTCTGTATAGTACTGAGTATAGTCAAGTATGTAGTTGAGTATAGTCGAGCATTACAGAGAAAGATTATTGAGAAATTAAGATTTCAATCTTACTCACTCTTATTTTGAAGATAATAAAGATTTGATTTAATACTAATGATTTAACTTGAGTGTCTAGTTAAATAACTTTAAAAGTTCTAACTCAAGTTGATTAAGGAATTAAGCTTGAAAATGGATGCATATTAGACTTATTAGAATCAAGCTTAAAAATGGACAATCATGATATAAGACCATACTTAGATGGGGTATATTTCATATTTAGTCTTATATTTGATTTAGTTCGTTGTACATAAATTCTCTTTGTATTGACTCATACTTTCAAAAATAGTTTTCATACTATCTTAAGCTTAAAATGATTATTTTATCATAGAAGTTTGAAAATAAAAAATAATGATTTCTTTAAATGGGTAAAATATTTTTTAAAACATAATTTTTTAAGTTTAAATAAGTTACAAATATATTTAAAATCATAATTCTTTAAAATAAGTTAAAAAGAGATTTTCTATTTGTAAACTGAAATATGTTTTTGTAAAATCTCGTTTTTATCAAGGGTAAAAGGGTCATTTGACCAAAATTTAAAAAAAAAAAAGAAAGAGATATTTTTTTCGCTCTCTCTCTCCCCTCTGATCTCACTCCTATCTCTCTCGTTCTCTCTCGCTCTCTCTGATCACACACTCTCTCTCTCGCTCGTTCTCTCTGCTCTCTCTTCCTCGTTCTCTCTGCTCTCTCTTCCTCGTCGAGCCCCCGAAGGACCGAGCCCAGCCGAGACACACCGCCGGCCATCGTCGCGCCCCATCAACAACCGGAGGAGCTTTCCCACACTGCCAGTTGCTGTGCTAACTACCCACCCATAACCACTGCCGAGCCTCCCGTCGCCGAGAAACACCGTTTTGGGCCGCGGAAGACTTTGAATTTTCGGTGTCTTTTCTGGCTGTTTCAGGTCGTCTTCTTGGGCTCCTTGGGTTCGTATCGTTGAGAGGAATCTCAAGGTATATATTACACAATCCCATTTTGCCCGGATTAAAAGTTGCCATTTTCGTGTATTTTTGAGCTCGGATTCGACTTTTGATCCGACCGTTAGATTTTGTTTTTGATGTCATTTTTGGAATGTACTCAGAAAATGGTGAAGTTTGATATATATATATTGACTATATTTGGTGATCGGCATGAAAAACCATATCTAACGGCTTAGATTTTATCTCGTTTTGCATGACACTGGTACGGTGTCGGCTTGGATCCGAACTGGTCGAATCATATGTCTAATCTAGTTATTTTGGGTGCTAGGAGTTCAGTAAAGAGATTTGTTTGTTGATTCAAAGCTCTGTTGAGGAGTTGATTTTTTACGAGTGAGCGATCTAGGGCCTAGAATTGGTTCCCGACCCTCCGAGCGATCGCTCAACGGTACCTTGAGGACCCATTTGTATTATATCACTATTCTAGTGAGGTAGGGGTTCAATTACCATTTTTTCATCCTTATTTTGATAAAAATATGCATTATGACCTATTTCTTAAAATTGTCGATTTTAATAGATTTAATTGGTTTGATTGGATAATTGATAAGATTGTGAACTGTTGAGATATATTAGATTATTCTGAGATTAGATTGTATGGTTTTATGCAGGTTTAAAATTTTTGGTTTTAGGAAAATACAGCCGTTATGCTGCCAGATTTTCTGTAAATCCCAGAATAATACCAAATGAGTATTAAAACATGATTTCTTAATATACTTGAAGCATGGTTATTACACACTCTATGACATGTTGTACCTACTATAGGATCACATACTTGAGTTCTATTTTAGAATCATAATATTTAAAGTCGCTTGCGAGTTGTTGCAGTGCTAGGTGAGAGACCTAGACTCCTGCTTAGGATATGCTGACACACCTCTGGGTAGTATCAGGATACTGGGTATCTCTATTACAGAGGTATAACAGGACCGTGATGAGAGGATAAAAGCTCATGTATATACTTATACTTGGTTGATTTATGATATATACAATAATGAACATGATTATTTATGATCTTGATTACTTTATAAACTTATTTTATAAATGGATTTTGGAAATGTGCTAACCATATAAGTTTGAAAAGTTGCATTCATATCAAAAAGGGTAATTGAAATTCCTACTGAGTATGTGAATGCTCACCCCTTTCTTTCCCTTTTCAAGTGATTTACAGTGCGACTTGGGCAACTTCGGGGCAGAATAATCCAAGAAGAAGTTTATCCTAGTTTTGTGGTTAATAATTACTTAGATACTCACCTTGGATTTGTAATAATATTTAAGGCTCACACTTTGGATTTAGCCTGTATTTCCTAGTATGCCTTCTTGTGATGGTGGTACACGTATATGTTTATTTACTATTATTAGCAGTCTATGTCTAGTGGTGATCACAAACTGTGGGAATTTATATTTTAAATTAATTTTATAAGTTGTTATAGAAGGTGTCATTTTATATTCTGAAAAATTGAAGTTTCTAAAATTTTATAAAACAAATTATGAATTTTCACTTGTGAAATTCCTCTTCTGCCACTTGCCCAGGGTTTGGATCGTGACAGAATGATTTTGGTATCAGAGCTGAGGTTTAATAAACTTGTATGTGTTGCATCACTATCTCGCTAATACTTTGGCATATTAATACAGAATTATAATGCCTTCGAGGAAAAGAATACCGAGGTAAGAGCCTAGGGCTGAAACACCTCCACCACAACAACATGCCCCTGACCCTCTAGCCAACTTATATAATGCTTTACGAGCATTATCAGGTTTGAGGACGAAATAAAACCCTGAGGCCCGTCAGGCTAGTTTCTTCAAGGACTTTATGAAGCTCAATCTACCATCATTCGATGGGAGACCTGATCCTACCTCAGTTGAGAGATGGCTTAGAGATGTTAAGAGGACCTTTACAACTATTAGGACACCAGCAGAGTTCCAAGTAATATTTACCACTTATAAGCTGATTGATAGAGCTATTAATTAGTGGGAGACAGTCAAGTTGACCCAGGACGTGACTGACATGACTTAGGAAGCCTTTGAAAGATTATTTAGGAGTCATTATGCTAATGCTAGTCATAGAGCTGCTATGATTAGAGAGTATGAACGGCTCAAGCAGGGTAACATGACAGTGAATGAGTATTATGTGTGGTTTATGGAGTTGGCACAATATGCTTATACACTCAGGACGGACCCTACCCTCCAGATTATCAAGTTCATAGAGGCTTTGAGACCAGCCATCTTAGAGAAGATTGTGATCCAACCCTTCAGCAATCTGGTTAACTTAGTTGCTGCAGCCCAAAAAGCTGAGGCTTTTCTTAATGACCGGTCAGCAATAAGAGATCATTCAAGAAAGAAGGGTAACGAGAGAAAAATAAACAAGAAGAGCCAAGGGCAATGGCAAGGGAAAAACTCTCAGAATAGTGGGAGTAGTAACAGTAGTGACTCTTTAGGGAAAGGTTGCTATGGACCTTATGGATGCTTTAATTGTGGATAGCAAGGCCACTAGAAGAAAGCTTGCCCTTACCGTCAATAGAGATCTCCATTGTCTTAAGGAGGATCACAGAGAAGTCAAAGTGCCTCAGTTCCTTTTCAGGGCAATCAGACGAGACCAGTGCAATCTCATACCCAGCCTCAGACATTCACTTCCACTTCTTATCAGCAACCTTATGGTTCTCAGTACCAGTACCAGTATAGGCCCTAAGGTTCAGGCTATAACCAAGGCTATACTTAGAATTTCCAGACTCTACAAAGTTCTAGAAACCAAGGAGGGTGTGGATATACCAGTACCGATCTAGGAACTATTAGCAGTCACCCTGGTCAAGGAAGAGGGAACAAGGGAAAGGGCAAAGATTCTGGTCAAGCTCATACAGTTGTAGAGGTAGAAAAGACTCATGACCACACTGACAGAGGTATTTTTGATAGTATGATTCTTATTTCTCATTCTTGGGCTCATGTCTTATTTGATACCGGTGCTTCCCATTCTTTCATCTCTATATTGTTTGCTCAAATGTTGGGATTGGAATGTTCTATGTTGGAACATGTATTGACTTTGGGAACACTTATAGGTGGAGTTACCAATGTTTCTACTATATGTCATGGTTATCTTGTTATGATTGATGGTAGGAAGCTACTAGCAGATTTAGTTGTGTTACCTTTGCAACAATTTGATGTGATTCTCGATATGGATTGGTTATCCAAGTATCGAGCGACTGTTGACTGTTTCAATAGGAGAGTGACTCTCTTTCCGAAGGATGGGCATGCTGTTGTTTACCAAGCTCACTTGAATCCTTTGAAATCGAGTCCTATTCTGAAAGCATGCATAGGTGGAAGGAAGAAGCTAGAGTGCTATAGGAATTTATTTGCCATTGATGGTGAGATAGGAATAGCCGATCAGTACCCTTGTATATCAGTGGTTAGTGAGTTTCCAGATCTTTTTCCCTAGGATTTACTGGGGCTACCAACTGAAAGGGAGATCGAATTCTACATTAATTTGATTCTCGGGGCTCAATCAGCTTCTATTCCAGCCTATCACATGGCTCCAGTAGAAATGATTGAGTTGAGAAGTCAGCTAGATAATCTTTTATCAAAGAGATTCATTAGGAGTAATATCTCTCTATGGGGTGCTCTTGTTCTATTCGCCAGGAAAGCTGATGGAACGTTTCAACTCTGTGTGGATTATAGAAAACTGAATCAGCTAACAGTAAAGAACAAATATCCTTTGCCAAGAATTGATGAATTGTTTGATCAACTAGGTGGATCAAGTTTCTTTTCCAAGATTGATCTCTGATCTAGTTATCATCAGTTGAAGATCAAAGAAGAAGACATACCGAAAACTGCTTTCAGGACTCGTTACGGTCACTTTGAGTTCCTAGTTATGCTATTTGGTCTGACTAATGCTCCAGTAGCATCCATGAACTTTATGAACAGAATTTTTAGGCCTTATTTAGATCGGTTTGTGGTTATCTTCACCGATGACATCTTGATCTATTCTGAAACTTAAGAAGAACATGTTAAGCACTTGAGAATTATACTTCAGGCCTTGAGAGATCATAAACTTTATGTCAAGAGATCCAAGTGTGACTTCTGGATGACGGAAGTGAAATTCTTAAGGCATGTTATATCTCATGAAGGAATTTTTGTTGACCCTTCCAAGGTAGAATCTATTCTATGATGGGAAAGACCAAAGAATGTAACTGAGATAAGAAGTTTTCTTGGTCTATTGGGTTATTACTTCCATTTTATTGAGAATTTCTCGAGAATTGCAATGCCTTTGACAAAGTTGACGAGAGAGAACGTCAAGTTTGTATGGGATGATGATTGTGAAGTAGTTTTCATGGAATTAAAGAGGAAATTAACAACTACACATGTTCTTACTGTTGCTAACAGTAATGAACATTATGTGGTATATATCGATGCTTCTGGTTCAAGATTGGGATGTGTCTTAATGCAAAATAGCAAGGTAGTAGTTTATGCTTCCCGTCAGTTGAAGCGACATAAGAAGAACTACCCCACTCATGATCTAGAGTTAGTAGCTGTGATCTTTGATCTTAAGATATGGAGATGCTATCTGTATGGTGTGAAGTTTGAGATTTATTCTGATCATAAGAGTTTGAAGTATCTATTCACTCAACGAGACCTGAACTTAAGACAGAGAAGATGGGTTGAGTATATGGAGGACTATGACTTCGAACTTCAGTATCATCCTAGAAAGGCTAATGTTGTAGTTGATGCTTTGAGTATAAAGTCTCATAGCATGTTTGCTTTATTGATACTAGAAGATTAGAGGAATTCAGTTACCATTGGTGACTACAATTTAGAGTATAGTGAAAATGAGATGACTGCTAGTATCAGCAACATTGTGGCTATACCATCACTCCTCCAGATAGCACAGCAAAGTCAATGGAAAGATCAAGAATTGAGAGCGGTCTGAAACTAACTTCAGAATAGTGAGCAATTAGATGGTTAGAGTACCAATAAAGAAGGGTTTATGCTTTTTAATGGAAGGCTAGCTGTAGCCAATGACTCTTATCTTAGAGAAACTATTCTGACTGAGACTCACAAGTCTAAGTTCACAATACATTCTGGTAGCACTAAGATGTACCATGATCTGAAGAGGCAGTACTAGTGGAAATGCATGAAACAAGAGGTAGCTACTTTTATGGCTAAGTGTATGACTTGTCAGCAAGTCAAGGCAGAATACCAAAGGCCAGCTGGACTACTTCAGCCTTTACCTATTCTGGAATGGAAATAGGATAAAATCACCATGGATTTTGTGACAGGCCTACCAAAGACTCAAAGAAAGAATGACATTGTTTGGGTGATAATTGATCGGATGACAAAGACCGCACACTTCATACCGATCAGGATTGAATTTTCACTCACCCGCCTTAGTCATCTTTATGTGGATAATATTGTTCACTTACATGGGGTACCATCAAGCATAGTTTTTGATAGAAATCTAAGATTTACATCAAAGTTCTGAAGAGCTTTGCAGAGAGCTTTGGGAACAAAACTGAATCTTAGTACAGCTCATCATCCTCAGACAGATGGCCAATCTGAGAGGACTATACAGATTCTAGAGGATATGCTTTGCTCATATATACTAGATTTTGGTGGAAGCTGCGATGATCACCTGTCATTGGTGGAGTTTATTTACAATAACAGCTACCAAACTAGTCTTGGTATGGCTCTATATGAGGTACTATATGAGAAACCCTGCAGATTACCTTTGTGTTGGGCTAATGCAGAGGGGCGTGTTACTCTTGGGCGTGAGCTAGTACAAGAGACTACCGAGAAGGTTAACAAGATCAGAGAGAGACTCGGATTGTTCAAAGTCACCAGAAAAGCTATGCTGACACCTCAAGATGTGAGGTAGAGTTTGACATTGGTGACAGGGTATTCTTGAAAGTTACACCAATGTGTGGAGTCATAAGATTTAGAGTTAAAGGGAAGTTAGCTCCAAGGTACATTGGACCATTTGAAATTACTGAAAGAGTTGGGCCTGTTGCTTATCGTCTGGATCTACCACCGCAGTTGGATCGAGTACACAATGTATTCCATATTTCAATAATCAGGAAGTATATACCTGACCCGGCTCACATTGTCCAGTATATAGAAGTACCTATCTAAGAGAATATGACTTATGAGGAGGAACCAGTTCGAATATAGGGGAGAGAGCTCAAGGTGCTTCGTAATAGAGAGATACTACTTGTCAAGATTCTTTGGGAATACCACAAAGAAGAAGAAACAATTTGGAAACTTGAGACCGAGATGTATGAAAAGTATTCTCATTTGTTTAACTTTCAACTTGAAGTTGTACTTTGATTTATGTCTTGTACTTTGAATTTCGGGACAAAATTCCTGTAAGGAGGAGAGAATGTAAAATCTCATTTTTATCAAGGGTAAAAGGGTTATTTGACCAAAATTTTAAAAAAAAGAGATATTTTTTTTCACTCTCTCTCCCCTCCGATTTCACTCTTGTCTCTCTCGTTCTCTCTGATCACACACACTTTCTCTCTCGCTCGTTCTCTCTCGTCTCTCGCTCGTTCTCTCTCTCTCTCTCTCTCTCTCTCTCTCTCTCTCTCTCTCTCTCTCTCTCTCGCTCGTTCTCTCTGCTCTCTCTTCCTCGTCGAGCCGTCGAAGGATCAAGTCCAGCCGAGACACACTGCCGGCCATCGTTGCGCCCTACCTATGACCGACAAAGCTTCCCCACACCGCCAATTGTCGTGCCGCCTGCCCATAGC
Organism: Parasponia andersonii; assembly: GCA_002914805.1. Taxonomy (NCBI): domain Eukaryota; kingdom Viridiplantae; phylum Streptophyta; class Magnoliopsida; order Rosales; family Cannabaceae; genus Trema; species Trema andersonii. Next base: position 104,622 of record JXTB01000530.1, on the reverse strand, counting down.
CACCGTCGAGCCTCTAGTCCCTGAGAAATGCCGTTTCGAGCCGCGGAGGATTTTGAATTTTCGGCATCTTTTCGGGCCGTTTCAGATTGTGTTCTTAGGCTCATTGGGTTCATATCATTGAGAGGAACCTCAAGGTATATATTACACGATCTCATTTTGTCCTGATTAAAAGTTGTCATTTTAATGTATTTTTTAGCTCGGGTTCGACTTTTGATCCGACCGTTAGATTTTGTTTTTGATGTTATTTTTAGAATATACTTGGAAAATGGTGAAGTTTGATATATATATATATATATATATATTGACTATATTTGGTGATCGGCATGAAAAACTATATCTAACGGCTTAGATTTTGTCTCGTTTTGTGTGACACCGGTCTGGTGTCGGCCCGAATCTGAACTTATCAAATCATATGTCTAATCTAGCTATTTTGGGTGCTAGGAGTTCAATAAAGAAGTTTTTTTGTTGATTCGAAGCTCCGTTGAGGAGTTAATTTTTCACGAGTGAGCGATCGAGGCCTAGAATTGGTTCCCAACCCTCCGAGCGATCGCTCAATGGCACCTTGAGGACCTATTGGCATTATATCACTATTCTAGTGAGGTAGGGGTTCAATTACCAAGTTTTTATTCTTATTTTAATAAAAATGTGCATTATGACCTATTTCTTAAAATTGTCGATTTTAATAGATTTAATTGGTTTGATTAGATAATTGATAAGATTGTGAACTATTGAGATATATTAGATTGTTCTGGGATTGGATTATATAGTTTTATGCAAGTTTAAAATTTTTGGTTTGGGAAAGTACAACCATTATGCTGTCCGATTTTCTGTAAATCCCAGAATAATACCAAATGAGTATTAAAGTATAGTTTCTGAATATACTTGAAGTATGGTTATTACACTCTATGATATGTTGTACCTACCATACGATCATATACTTGAGTTCTATTTTAGCATCATGGTATTTAGATCACTGGCGAGTTGCTGTAGCGCTATGTGAGAGACCTAGGCCCCTACGCAGGATTTGCTGGCACACCTCTGGGTAGTGTCAGGATGCTGGGTATCTCTATTACAGAGGTATTATAGGAACGTGATGAGAGGATAAGAGCTCATGTATATACTTGTACTTGGTTGATATATACAATAATGAACATGATTATTTATGATCTTGATTACTTTGCAAACTTATTTTATAAATGGATTTTGGAAGAGTGCTAACCATGCAGGTTTGAAAAGTTACATTCATATCATAAAGGATAATTAAATTCCTACTGAGCATGTGAATGCTCACCCCTTTCTTTCTCTTCTCAGGTGATTTACAGTACGACTTAAGTAACTCCGGGGTAGAGTAATCCAAGAAGAAATTTATCCTAGTTTTATGGTTGGTAATTACTTAGATACTCACCTTGGATTTGTAATAATATTTAAGGCTCACACTTTGGATTTAGCCTGTATTTTCTATTATGCTTTCTTGTGATGGTGATGCACGTGTATGTTTATTTACTATTATTAGTAGTCTATGTCTACTGGTATTCACAAACTGTGGGAATTTATATTTTAAATTATTTTTATAGGCTGTTACAGAAGCTGTCATTTTATTCTTAAAAATTGAAGTTTCTAAAATTTTATAAAACAAATTATGAATTTCCACTTGTAAAATTCCTTTTCTGCCATTTGCCCGGGGTTTGGATCGTGACAGTTTTAGTATAAATACTTTCTGAATTATTATTAAATACCTTTATGAAACTAAAACAAGTTTACGATAGTAAAAATATTCTTTTTAAATTGATTTTTAATGTTTTTAAAGTATTTAAAATAAATTTAGAAGTCAATTTTTGAAAAACACCAAAAACCATCAAAATTTGAAAAATGGTCAAAATCTAAAAAATGCTCTACCAAAAATATTTTCGGTCTACGAAAAATGGCAACAAAAAAAAGGATACTATTAAAATTTAACTGTTTGCAAAAGTACTACCAACGGCTAGTATTTTTGGACTACTAAATACTCACTTTCAATCTATCAAAAATGACAGAAAGTGTGTCTAACGGTCATAAATGGCTAGTTTTCATACATACTTATAAATAGAAGCTATTTTAAGACTTGTAAAAACTTAAAGTGTTATCCAATTACTATTAAAGTGCAAAAGCCTGTTTCTATATTGAATTAATTTTCAAATCATATTAAATTAATCTTAGTGCATCCATTGTCTATTATTCTCAAATCTCCTAAGCCAAAATTGTATTCATTATTTTTGTGAGGAGAATTCTTGAGTATATTTACACTTGATTATTGTAAAACTATTTGAGTTGAGGTGAGCTTGCCACCAGAGTCTAAACAACCCGAGTAAAGATGAAATTAGCACTAGAGTTATAAACAACCCGTGCATAGGTGAGGTTGCTATCAGAGTTTAAACAACCTGATTTAGGTGAGATTACCACCAGAGTCTAAACAATCTGAGTGTAGGTGAGGTTGTCACCAGAGTTTAAACAACCTGTGAGTTGGTGAGATTGGCACCATTATCTAAACAATCCGTGTAAGTAAAGTTGTCACCGGAGTCAAATCAATCCAAGGTTAGGTATAATAGAGCAAGAATCAAGACTATTGTAAAAGTATGGGTGAGTCAAAGAAGAATTTACTCACTTGTAAAAGGGTAAGTCAAACCTACAATCTTGATCCGATAGTGGAAAGCTCAAAGCAAGTTGCTGAAAGCTGGGGACGTAGGCCAACAGTCGTATTTGTCGAAGCTCGTAAAAATCGAGTTCGCATTTTCTCTGTCCCTACACTTTTTACTTTATTGTAAATTATTTGATTGAATGTTTGACATATAGCGTAATTAATATACTTGATATTATTGTCATACCTTACTATTCTTGTTCATTTAGCTTAAAAGTTTCAAAATAACAGTTTATGATTTTACACAGTTAAAAAATTTCTCAAAAAGTTTAAAAATTCAATTCAACTCTCTAGATAGTTAATTTTGGACTAACAAAGATTATTTTATAAATAAATTAAAAATATGATTTTTTTGGGTATATGTATTTTAAAAAGGCACTTTTGCCAATTGACTCTTTTTAATTTTCTGTTTGAAATTATAGTTTACGCATGAATGACGTGGACTGCATGGACTTTCTTAAATTGCGAAGTCTAGCTGTAACTCTATCTCTCACTTCTTTATTATAGCGTACACAATCGATCGAGGTGCCGTAGAGGTTACTTATGTACCTATTATTCCACACTTCTTTACGGTGGGAAAGATCACAAACTGCCGTAGAGGTTATCTTCTTCATTTATTTGATCCTAAAAATATTAAATGATACACATTTAATGTGCAGAGAACTCATGCACCTAATTTGGTACTTCAATCAAACTATAGTATGGTTTCCAAATGTCTATAGTATATATTGATTAATAATCTTTTAACTGAGTCAAGTCTATTGTCATTCTTTTTTCTCTCTCCATATCCCTTGATATAGAAACTCACACTAAAATTAAAATTTTTTTAAATTTCTTTTCTCACACTTTTGAAATATTTCAATTCAAAAATTAGCTTACCAACAAATTTTCCATAAAATTTATTTTTGTATTGAATCGGTATATGTAAAACCCGTTAAAAATTAAGAGTAAAATTGTAACTTTTGGGCAAATAGGAAACTTGTAATTATGAATTTTCGGGTATTTAATTAATTATATATGAGATGAATGTGGACATATTTAAGTCTTGGTCCATTTGGAGTTAAATTGTAATTATTTTTGAAAAATGATAGACTAAACTGAAAGAATCTTTTATATTTTGTAGCCAAAGTATAATATTGAGGAGTTTTTTAGTCTAATCAGATAACACCACGTGTCCCACCATCTATAGTTTTCGAAATTGCCTATTAATTCCCCAAGATCTCTTTCTTTACCCAATGAGGTCCCCAGTCATTAAGAAATGCACACCCTTCGACTACTATTCACTCGTGACTAAACCGCTGCCCGTGTCACCTCACACACCCATTTGTTGTGATCAGAGGTGCCGACGAAGCCACACCAGATGTTGCTGCTGTGAAATGCCATGCCTTGCCAGAGAAAAGTGGTGCTGAAAGTACCGCCATTGGAACAGAAAAACGACCATCATTTCTTCCTCCGATGTCCGATCAGCTCGCCACCAGCACCATTCAACTCGTCTCGACATCAGATTCCATTTCTGACAACCCACGGCTTCTAACTCGGTTCTGATAAGAAGTTGGTTATTGTATCAATTTTATAATATTAAATTTTTATGGTATTTTCGTAATCATTTTGGAAATAAGTTATTTAATCTGAGAAAATTATATCTTGTGAAAGAGGACATTGAAACAAGAAAGATCATGATTTTGAAGTGTTGAATCAGAGTTTGTAAGTGCATAAATTATCGATATGAAAAAGTGGCATTTTTCTAAATATTTTCAAATGTGATATTTTATTATTTTCGGATTTGAGAGCTTAATTAATGCTCGGGACCTCGAAACTTAGTTCTAACTTCGAATTTGGAGTCAGTGAGATCAACACATGAACTTTGATATAAAACATCACTATATTCCAAAAGTGGCACGAAAATCAAAAAAATAACTCTTAAAATTGCATTATTTTGCATGCCATGAGCCGGTCCCACGACCAATTTTCGACAAACTTTATATCTAAGCCAATGTTTTTAGGTACTCCTAATTTAGTGGTGACTACCGTTTATCAATCTGAGGCTCCGTTTAGAAATTCGCCTTTTCAAGTGAACGTGTCGAGTTTCAAGAACGACTATCTGAGTAACTAGGTGACCAACTAAAAACTTTTCTAGTATCGTTAGCTCCGTATAACTACATTTCGAGGTAAGGGAATCAATTGCCTTGTTCTCTCTTGTTTTTCATAAAAATTGGATTTTATTATGAAAAGTGAAATTTTGTAATTTTATTAAATTAAATTGTTTGAATAATTATTTTAGTGAATTGTGGATTTGTGAAATATTATAGACTGCTTTCGGTAGGAGTAGGTATTCTGTTATCCCTCCGATTCGGCAGACATAGACACATGGGTGTCCCTCTGGTTTCTGAGATTAGGTTTCAGGTAAAGAGTACTCAGTACATATAGTACGAGGTACTCTAGTTCGTGGTGAAAGGATATGAGCTCATGAGATTATTTAATTTATAATATGTGCACTATGGATTATTTATCTGATTTCTCTTATTAGTTTTAAATATGATTTCAAATAGTGATTTCAACTTGAATTTGATTTGGTATATGGTGAAATTATTTTTTTTTGAACAACTAACAATGCAAGAAATTTTTAAATGAATGTTTTTTTGAAAAAGGCAATTAGGAATCCTACTGGGCATTTCATGCTCACCCCCCTACTTCTCCCCCTTTCAGGTATCTGACTACTTGAGGTAGTTGTCTTGATGGATAGATAAACCATGTAGCTTGTGTATGCAGTCCTACTCTAAATCCCTGGTAGGTGTTTGTAGTCTGTTATCTTTCTTTCCTTGTTCAATTATTTAGCTAAGATTAGTAAATCTACTAAGTGCATATACGAGGATGGTAACTTGAAATTATAAGTGATTTTATATATTCTATTTGTATGTTAAAGTAAAGATTTCAGTTGAACTCAATTTATCAAAATTTATGATTTCTCAACAAGTTTCCAAATGGGATAATTGAAATTTTTTTTTTAAACTTTGATGAATATTTTTCTTATATAATTAAAAACTGATAAGAGTTTTAATGATTTTGGTATTTATAATAATTTGAAGACCAAAACAAAACTAAAACTAATGGAAAGTTTCATAGTTATAAAATTTATTACTTTGGAGAACAAAAATAAAAATTTTAAGTACTAAAATTTTTTAGAATCTCGGAAAGTCTCTATTTACTACTATTTTTACATAAAAATTATTAAAAATTATGACTTTGAATTTCTGGTCGTGACAGAAATAGTATCATAGTTGTAGGCTTCAAATCCTTTTAGGATCTTACCTATGATATTTTTGTTGGTGAAAAGAGATTTTAGAAAGTGTTTGACAAATACCTAATACATCACTTAGGAATTGGCTAAATATGTTGCTCTTACTCTGATTCATCCTGAATCCTTCGTTCATCTTCTAAGAATGAAATTCTGATAATATTTGGGATAGCTATTCCCTGAAATTCTAGTCTTAGAAGTGTCAGGGATGATACGAGACTAGTGAATTCTATTTCTGTCGAATTTCCTAAATTTAAATGGACATTCAATCTTATACTCTTATGTCCATTATTATGATAAGTTATATGAACCTTGTGGGTTCTAAGATAGCAATTTAGTGTCTTTTGTCTTGATGGGTGTGACTTGACATTATTTATGCTTGCAGGGTTAGGATTTGAATTTCTTAGAAATTATTTGTATGCGATTAACCAGTTTAAGTGTCTGATAGTACATTGTCATAATTTGTATCATGCATCAATAGGATTTTTGAATAGTCATGACATATTAATTTTCATTCATGAATTGATTTAATAAAATGAACTTAGTTTTTAAAAAAATAAATAAATATAAAAATATAAAAAAATAGTACCATTTTGAGTCTAAGATTTGCTAGATTACCAGAATTATAAATTTTAAATAATTACTTTTCTTAAAACTCATTGTGGTACTAGTAAAATCTTATTGCATATTTAGTGGTATTGAATTGAAAATAAAAGTCCTTTCTATCAAGTAAATTTTTTGTAAACTTAAGATTCTAAATAATATTCTAGTTTAAAAATTGGGTAGATATTTTTGCTAAATATTCTCCAACTTCTATTTGTCACTTGATTTCAGGAATTAAAGAATACTTTTGTGAATTGATTTACAAATTGACTTAGAATGAAACATAAAATGGGAACTCTTGGCAAAAATTTGTATTTTTAAAAGAATCATTGATGTGACTTAATGTGATATGTATATAAAAATTTGTATTTTTATGGAAAATTTATGTGGGAATTTTAAGCAAAAAATTTGTATTTTTAAAGAAATCATTGATGTGACTTAATGTGATATGCATATAAAATTTTGAAAGCTTATGCATATATTTCTAAAAATCAAATGTAAAATATCTTGTTACAAGAATTTTACTAGGTAAAATTTGGTTTTGCTAACCTGTTTGGAAACTTATATAAATAATGAAATTTTAAACTTTGAAAATATAATTTGGAGTTTTTGTGAAATCTTGTCATTATGGCTTTATGTATCTTGTTGTTTGGATGTGTTTATTCTTCAAACTTCTCATTATGTATGTAATTTTATAAACTTAATATTGGTATTCTTTAGATTATTAAATCCTTGTTCGTTAAGAGATGAATATGCATTGGTTAAGTAATAAAGTTGTATTGACTTTGCATTATTTTTCTCACTTAGATAATTGAACAATTATGTGGTAGATTTGGTTTGATATCCTAAGTATTGGGAGCTTAGGACGATATTTCATTTGAGTTTTTGAATAAAAATATTTTGATTATAAATACCTAAATTTTGGAGAGACTTATGTGGTATATAATGATATACTGCCCTTTTCATTAAAATTTATTTGAACTTTTTGATTCATGAAACTTGGATTTTCAAATAGATAAGAGCTATGAATTAATATGTTTGATAAATTGAGTGAGGTTAAAAAAAATTATACTTGACACACTATTATTTCCTAAAATGCTTTATAAGCTCTTTTAAATATTAAAATACTTTTTAAAACTATTTTTAATAAAATTATCAGAGTGTGGTACCTCAAAGTCATGCATCTTAAAGAAAGCTTCACTTAAATATTACCTAAAATATTTTATTAATAAAGAACTATGGAATATTAATTGCATAACGTGATTTATCAACAAAAAAAAAAAATGCTTTTGAATCTCTTAGAGAGATATATTTGAAAACTACGAAAAAATTGTGAAAAATTTTAAGAAAATTTCTATTATATTTAAATATGATTGACATGTCTTAAGTGCTTCGTAGTTTAATTAGTAAACTGTATATCAAGCGAAAAATTTCTTCTTATCTTACTTACTTAGTTTAGTAAGTGGAATTAGTAGTATTAGATATTAAAAAAAACTAATGATGATAGTATTCAATCTTATCATTGTATTCCTTCTTGGTAGTAGTGAGTGAGTATTACTTGATGTACTTTGCTTGTTTTGACTTTCAGGAATCTTTGGAGACTATGGTTATAATCTATTATGGGTCAAAGTCCTTATTGAATTCGTTAGTACTGAGTTTAGTTTGTAACTCATGATTTGATTTGATTAGGATCACAATATCATTATGGTAGCATAATTGATGGTATTTGAGATCATTTACTCATGGATATACCTAGAAATTGTTGAACTGTTGCTATTATATTTTCAGAAGGAATACTTATAGTTTAGGTTTAGTTTACTAATGGCCAAAGTGAAACCTTATTGTTAACTAGTGTAATATTTCGATATGCACTTGATATTTGCGTTGTATGTTTTTAAAATTATTTTTGACTTAAAAATGAAACAAGGTTAGATGGGAGACAAATATCGCTACAGAGACAGTCTATTCTATTGAAACTTTATTTCCGTGGCATTGTAGTATTGTTAACAGTTTATTTGCATATTAATTATTGAGTCATTTCTATATGACTTTTTCTTACACTAGAGACATAGAAAGTCCTTGGAAATGAGTGACAATTTAGGATTATTGTTATAATCCTATGTTGGGCAAAGAGACTAGGAGAGTCTCTAGATTTAGTTATTGAATGAGTTATTATGATATGGTATAATGTTACCTTGGGTAAAAGAATTGTGAAGTCTTTGGATAATATTTGTTATATGAGTACTCGCATTTTATATGCTTGGATTACAAAAGCTTAGCCGGTGGTATTTGTTGTGCTATATGATTCTGTGTTGATAATTTCTTGTTATAGAAGTTTAGTCTTATTCTTGACTAGAAATATTTGTATATGTGATTATTATATGCTCGTTATGAAGAATAGTAAACGACTTATATCATTGGACTCTTATGTCATTTCTAACATCTAAAACTCATCTATATTATATGGTACAATATAAGTATAATTGCTTTCCATTTAAGACCTTATTGAGAACTAAACTGTATTAATGGGGATTCTGTTAGAATCTTTGAACTCAGTGATTGATTAAGATCAAGTTTAGCTGCAGATAAGTGGAATTGTCCTAATATGTTATTGATCTGGTATGATCTAGAGACGGTATTATATATACTTGACATTTGATCCGCTATACTGTTTTGGTACCTAACAATCAGTGTTTTAGTTATACAAGTCTTGTGATTTTGACTCCTATTCCTGATTATCATTACTACTTCTATGAATAATTACCAATTGAGGTAATTATTTCTAATATCTTATGTCGAGGTTTTATACCTCCTAATTTTGTACTTGCATGCATTATGAGTATGATAATAGAAATCTAACAACTGTTAGATGGTGTATGTTTTGTACTCTTTACTTTAAATAGTATTTGGTTTTAAGCTCTTACAATCTATAACTAATTATTCCATATTGTTCTATTCATATTCTCTAGTTTTGTGTTTGAATTTTGGGACGAAATTCTTTTAAGGAGGGAATGATGTAAAATCCCTTAAAAATTAAGGGTAAAATTGTAACTTTTGGGCAGATGGAAAACTTTTAATTTTGAATTTTCGGGTATTTAATTAATTAAATCTAAGATGAATATGGACACATTTAAGTCAAGATTCATTTGGGGTTAAATTGTAATTATTTTTGAAAAATGAGGAACTAAATTGAAAGAATCTTTAATATTTTATGGCCAAAATATAATTTTGAGGAGTTTTTTAGTCTAATTAGATAATGTCATAAGTCCCATTATCTATAGTTTTCAAAATTGCCTATAAATCTCCTAAGTTCTCTTTCTTTCCCCCAGGAGTTCTTTAGCCATTGACGAAACACACACATTTCGACTACTGTTCACTTGCAACTAAACCGCTGCTAACGCCACCCACGCGCCCATCTGTCATGACCAGGAGGCACCGACGAATCCACGCAAGATGCTGCCACTGTGAAACACCATGCCTCATCGGAGAAAATGGGTGTTGAAAGTACCACCATTGGAATGGAAAAACAACCATCGTTTTATCCTCTGACATCTGATCGGCTCACTGTCATCACCATTCAACTCATCTTGCTATCAGCTTCTATTTTTAATCACCCACGGCTTCTAACTCGGCTTCGGTGAGAAGTTGGTTACTGTAGTAATTTCATGATATTAAATTTTTGTGGCACTTTCGTAATGATTTCGAAAATTAACTATTTTATCTGAGAAAATTATATCTTGTGAAAAAAGAGATTGAAACAAGAAATATCATAACTTTGAAGTGTTGAAACGGAGTTTGGAAGTGCGTTAATTATCGATATGAAAAAGTGGTATTTTTCTAAATATTTTTAAATGTGATACTTTTATTATTTTTGGATTTTGAAGCTTAATTAATGCTCGGCACCTCGAAACTGAGTTCTAACTTCGAATTTGAAGTTAGTAAGGTCAAGACATGAACTTTGATATAAAATATTACTAATTTCTGAAGTGGCACGAAAATTTAAAAAAAAAAATAGCTTGTGAAATTGTACTATTTTGTGTGCTACAAGCCGATCCCATACTGGGACCTATTTTTGACAAACTTTATATCTAATCCAATATTTTTGAGTACTCTGAATTTAGTAGTGACATCCGTTTATCAATCTGAGGCTCTATTTGAAAATTTACCTTTTCAAGTGAACATGTTAAGATCCAAGAACAACCATCTGAGCAACTAGGTGACCAACTAAGAACTTTTTTAGCGTCGTTAGCTCGGTATTACTATATTTTGAGGTAGGGGATTCAATTGCCATATTATCTCTTATTTTTCATAAAAATTGGATTTTACTGTGAAAAGTAAAATTTCATAATTTTATTAAATTAAATTGTTTAAATAATTATTTTAGTGAATTGTGGATTTGTGAAACATTGTGGATTTCTTTAGGTATTTTACGTAGAATTTTGTACAAGTTTTATACTTGGAATTTGATTAAACCATTGGAATTGTACTGTTGGATTTCAAAGTACAAAATGGATTGATTTAAAAATCAAAGCACGTCTAGAATAATACTGCATGGTTGTTTACATTACTTCTCATATTGCATATACCATAGAATCATACTTAAGATCCATCTTAGGCATCATAGTATTTAGTGGGTGGCCATTATTTTTGCCTTCGGTGAGACCCCGTAAACCTGCGTGGAGTTTCTAATTCCCCTATTTGGTAGGTGTAGGCATTTAGTTATCCCTCCAGTTCGGTAGGCATAAACATATAGGTGTCCCTCTAGTTTCTAGGATTAGGTTTTAGGTAAAGAGTATTCAATACATATAGTACGAGTTACTCTGATTCGTGATGAGAGGACATGAGCTCATAAGATTGTTTGATTTGTGATATGTGCACTATGGATTATTTATCTGATTTCTCTTATTAGTTTTAAATATGATTTCAAATGGTGATTTCAACACGTATTTGATTTGGTATATTGTGAAATTATTATTTTTGAACAACTAACTATGTAGGGAATTTTTAAATGAATGTTTTTCAAAAAAGCAATTAGGTATCCTATTGGGTATTTCATACTCACTTCTCTACTTCTCCCCCTTTTAGGTATCCAACTATTTGAGGTAGTTATTTTGATGGGTAGATAAGCTGTTTAGCTTATGTATGCAGTCCTACTCTAAACCCCTGGTGGGTGTTTGTACTCTGTTATTTTTCTTTCTTTGTTCAATTATTTAGCTAAGATTAGTAAATCTACTAAGCGCACATATGAAGATGGTGTTGTTTTGAGAACTTGAAATTACAAGTGATTTTATGTAATCTATTTTGTATATTGAAGTAAAGATTTTAGTTGAACTCAATTTATCAAAGTTTATTATTTCTCAAAAAGTTTCCAAATGGGATAGCTGAAAAAAAAATTAAAATTTAATGAGTATTTTTCTTATGTAATTAAAAATTAATAAGAGTTTTAATGATTTTGGTATTTATAATAATTTTAGGACTAAAATGAAACTAAAACTAATGAATAGTTTCATAGTTATAAAATTTATAACTTTGGAGAATAAAAATGAAAATTTTAAGTACTAAATTTTTTAGAATCTCGGAAAGTCATTGTTTACTATTATTTTTACATAAAAATTAGTAAAAATCATGACTTTGGATTTCTGGTAATGACAATATATATATATATATAGGCCTCAATATCAATAAATATCTCTCTAATTAAAAAATTATAGCTGAATAATCCAATTAGATATCCATTAAAAATAATTACCATAATTACCCTCAACAAGCCAAGACTTTTTTATAAATTAATTTTCATTTGTTAGTTAAAAGTTTTATAAACTATTTTTTAACTTTATACCTTCATGGAATTGCAGAAAATGAACTTTATAGTCATTAACAGGAAATCAACTTTAAATAGTATATTTCTTTTTTCTTTTAGCATCCATGTATCTACTCGGTATATTTTCAGATAAATTACTCTTTGTGATATTAACTATTACTCTAATCAAAACCTATAATTAATATCTATTTATTAATTAAGAGATTTTTTTTAACTTTTTTTAATGTTTATGAGTTCATGTAACAGTAGAAAAATGAACTCTATTACCATTAACGAAAATTCACCATTAAATTGTAATCTGTTTTTTCTCTTGGTAAATCTTTTCTTTTCTCTCTTGGTATTAGAGTCGTCTAAATATGATTTGAGAACTTAAGCCAAATATTCAAAAGGGGCTATTCAAAAACCAAAAAAAAAAAAATCCTAAAAATTATTTTGCATTGAACAAGAGAACAAAAATCCCAAAAATTATTTTGCTTTGTAAAGAGGAAAAAAAAAACCTCTCCTACAATATTTTCTTATATTCTCAATTTATAAATATTAATAGAAAAATCACTCAAACTATCGTTAACATCTTTAGTGCATTTTCAATATCATCATCTTCATCAGCCATTACATCATAGCATATTTCATTTCTCTATAATTTTTTCTACTATTACTTCAACATCCTCAAACTTATTTAATTTTTTTGGTTCAACTATATCTTCACTTGAGTTGATTATATCATTTTTACTACTTGTGAGAAATTTTTAGGGGCTCTTTTTTGCAATTGAATCAAACTTTCTATTCTTATTTTTTTCAAGGTCTATCATAACTCGTTGCATATTTTCTAAATTTTATCAAAACTAACTCTTAATATCATGTCACCTATTTAAATTTACCAAATACTCTAACTCAGATGCCAAATTTTATTTTATCTGAACCATGGCCACTCTCTTCGATAACTTCGTCCATAAATCTTCGTTGCGACCAGATTTAGAAGAGGTGAGTTATATTCATAAGATCTTGCTTTTTCCCCTACCACAGTCGAGTTTGTTTTTTTATCAGAGTCCAATTTTTAATAGATGGTAGGGACATAGAGTAATTTTGAACTTTTTTGTTAAAAATTTATTTTGTAAATGAGTTATAGTTTGTCTCATATTTTACCGTAGTTATAAAACAGGGATTAGATTGATAATGCTCCTTTATTCTTCTAGTAGCCTAAAGTCCAAATTCGACTCAATGGTAAAGCCCAAAGTCTGGTTGAAAGTTTGAGCTCGAAGCCTTTTAGGGCTGGAATTTGCGAAACCAAGCGATTTTGATTATGCTTATAGTGCTTCTACCGAGAATATTTGACTTCTGACGGGAGTTAAGAAAAGGGGTTTTGGGAAAAAATAATTTTTTAGTACTCTTTTTCGAAATGATTTTTTAGTACTCTGTTTGAAAATAACTTTTCTAGTACCAACTTTATTTCTCTAGCTCATGATATTACCAAAATTCTATTTGAAAACTTAAAAAGAGACAAGAGATAAGAGATAAAATAAGGCTGATAATTTATGACACGATACGATAATTTTATATTAAACGGGTATGGGTCAAGATTAAGTTGAACATGTGAACCTAATTATTAAATGAATCGGATTCGGGTTGACCTACTAACTCATTTATTAAATCAGTCAATTTTGGGTTAATCCGTTTATGATTCATGAAATATCTATTTGAAAATATTAATATATTTTCAAGACTTTATTATACACATATATTAAGATTTTATGTGGTTTTGATTTATTTTTAGTAAATATTAGTGTCTTAAGATCATAAAATATGTATGAACGTATATTAAATGTGTTAAAAAGATATATTTTAACTAATTTGAATTAAACGTGTTAATGGGTCGTATCGGATTGACTTGACTTGAATATGACTCATTTGAATAAATAGGTTACACAGTTTGTGTCGGGTCAACCCGTTTATAAATGTGACAGATTCGGGTTAGAATTTTTGATACTATTATTAAACAGGTCGGATTCATATTAAATTATATACGGTTATACATGAATATTGACATAATACGAATATAACTCACTGACACGAATTACCACCCTGATAAGAGAGGAGAGAGAACGTAGAAAATTTAAGAGAAAAAAGAGATAATCAACCCAAAAAAATTGACTATAATCCATAATTTTTGGGTATTTCAGCTTATATAAATCTCATTATAATTTTCTACTATTGTTTTCCCTTTTGACTCCGTACCATTTTCACCTAGAAATTATGAAAATTCATTTTCTCTAGGAAAAAAAAGGTTTCGAAATAGTCATTGCATTACATTAGTGACCAAGTTCGAAACAGCCACTTAGTTAATGACCACATTCAAAATGGTTACTAAATTAGGTAGTGATCATTTCAGATTTGTCAATTTTATAAATAAATAAAAAAACTTTAACCAAAAAGTTGGAAAAAAAAAAAGACACTTAAAGAGTATTTTTGGAAGCCATTTTATTTCTCCTTCCAAAATGTTTTTTTTTTAAAAAAAAAAAAACCAAAATTTGGCACCACAAAAGTCATTTTATAAAAGAGTACTAGCAGTCATTTTGCTCCAAAATAATACTAATGAGGGATATTTTCTTTGAGAAAAGGCTAGTTCAATACGACAGTAACCTCAAAAGAACATTACATAAAATACGACAACAAATAGGTAAACGATAACACTAGAAACGATAAATGAGACCAACAATATCTCTGAAACGACACAAATTGGAATCGACTTCACCATTACGAAACAACAATTAACTCAAAAAATGACTAAAATCATAAGAACGACACTAACCTCAAACAAAACCAACTCGGAAAACGAGAAAACATTAAAAAAAAAAAGGAGCGATCTGAAAAAAGAAATAACTAAAAAACGGTTTTTTCTTCAACAACATAAGAACAACAGAGGACATTAATAACAAGGGGAAAAAAAAAACAAAACATAATAACCGACAATTTATTTAAGAAACGATTACTATCCAATAAAACGACATTATTTAAGAAACCGACACAATTAAGTGAAAGCGAAATATACTATCAGAAAACGACATAATCGACACTGAAATCACGGATTGACAGGAACCTCGAAAACCCATATCAGCATAAAAGACGACATCAACTGAAAAATGGCATAACAATTAAAAAAAAAAAACGTACAAACGACTTTAATGATGGAAACGACACAACATAAAACGACAGTATTATTACAAGGAAAAAAAATAATAATTCGGAAAACGAAATTACAGTTAATATTTTGGTTTCTTCTCACCCCACGTTAAGACAATCATAAACGTGCGCTCGTTTAATCTCCACTATGACAGAATAAGAGTACTTTACCACTCGTATGACCACCTACTAACTAGCACGTAAAAGAAAACCAAAATACGTAAAGTTAATACGTTAGAATTTAGATACTCACAAAGGAAGACGCAAAACTTGAAACATAAAACAAAAGTAGAGTCCATCAATTAAACGATCTTATAGCACCTAGGCCTTAGGCCCTATGGAGTAAACTTGTCTTTATCTCCGGTTCAAAATATTCTTAGACCTTTTTTTTTTTTCTTTTTTGTTTATTTGCTGATTTTTCTTGAATAATTGGCAAGTTCCTTTTATTTGTTTGGCTCAATTTTCACAAATGAATATTGAATAGAGTTTGGTAAGCTCAAATGCCAGGCACTTTAACTCCCCCATAAGGCCACAAGTACAAGTAGAATACAGCCTTAATACCAGGTTTTCGAAAAGAAAATCAGTACGATACACCCCAAAAATATATACAAGCATTTACCTTTGTACAGCAAAATGAAAAAGTACCACATATGAGTTTCTTAGTACATAAGAAATGATTAAAGAAACAAGTACTAGAAATCTACTTGGACCTTTACGAAAATAACAGCTATTTTCCTTGCTGATTCTAGCGAGCAACAATTGGACTAGTGATTTGAACAACGTCTTCTCCTTCTAGTGTACAAGTCCAAGACGGTTCTAATGTCTCAGAAAACGACTGAGTAAGAACACAGAGGCTAAACACAACCTCACCTATGCTTGGTCTAGCTGAAGCCTTCTCCTGCGTGCAAGCCTTTGCCAATGTCATCAAGCTCAACGCACCATCAATGGGGTAGAAGCTCTCCAACTTCGGATCAATCCATTCCCTCACCTTCTCTGCTCTCTTCTCTTCTTCTTCCAAAACTGCTTTTGCTTCTTTCCACAACATAACAATCTCGCCATTTTCTCTCGTTGCCATAGCTTTCCTCCCTGAAAGCAGCTTCAAGAGGACAACTCCAAAGGCGAAAACATCAACTTTTGTCATTCCAGCTGATGCAGCTGACCTAGCCATCGAGAAATTCGCTATCTTGGCCTTGAACCTCGAGTCAAGAAGAATGTTACTTGTTCTTATTTCCTTATGAACTATGCTTGGCTGAGTGTGTTCGTGCATGTATTGAAGGCCATTGGCAACGTCTAGTGCTATGTTCAATCTCTGACTCCAGCTGAGAATTCCCACTGAGCTAGAAGTACTAGTTGAAGATTGGGGGTTCAGCCATTTATCAAGTGAACCATTTTCGGCGTATTCATACACAAAGAAGCAGTTTCCATCTCTGTCCAAAGAGATTCCCATCAGTTTCACCAAATTTCCATGATTGACTTTCTGTAGAATATGAAGTTCTTCTGTGACATTTTCCTTGGCTTTCTTCACAGCCAAGAAACTTCCATTAATCATGGCTCTGTATACTGATCCCCCAATCTTGTACTGATCGTTGAAATTCATTGTAGCCTCCATAATCATTTTGATCTCGTACATGATTGGCTTGCCGAGATAGACTGAAACTCCAGGAAGAAGCTTATCATGTTTGGCTTGAAGCTCAAGAGTGTCACTTTTGGAAAAGTTCTTCACTTGGATCAGATCAGTGGTCTCCAGAGATGACTCCTCATGGCTGAGATTTTTCTTTTTCTCGTACAAACCAATAGAATGAACTAGAAAAGTAGCCAAAAACAGAATGAGAAGAGCACCTGCTGAACTTATAACAGCTATGAGGAACCACCGATGTTTAAGTTGGCTTCTATGGTGAGAATGAGAAGGATAAGGAGGTTGGGAGAGAGCAGGCATCCGAGACACTGGTATCAAGACCGGATAGCCAACAGCAGCTTTGAAGTCCTGGTAGTTATTTTCAATTATGATGTCAACCTCCGAGGCATTGAACATGGCGCTAACTCGATAAATATCATCACTTGGTTGCCATACGTAAGTAATAAGATATTTTATACCATTTTTGGAATGGGATTTTGAAGGGCAACCGCAATACAATGGGAAGATCACTTTGGTGCCAATCTGCAAGAGATTTGGATTAAGTGTGGGATTTGTATCTCGAACCAAAGGCCAGTTGGTGAGATTCTCAAATGAGTGGATCGAAACTAGGTAATAGCTATCCCCCATCGTGATATTGTAGGTGACATTGGAGAAATAATGACTTCCATTACAACTGCAAGAGAGTGGTATTAGCAAAAGTTGACCTCGAGTCAACTTGGTAGACTCAGAAACCAGATTACTAGCCTCTGAAATCGACGAAGGACTGACCCCAAACAGATTTGATATGCTCTTCAAATCCATGAACAGCGGAGGTTGAGCAAAGTAAGCAACATAGGTCTTGCATGAGGGTTGTGATGAGTTGGTAGAGCATGAAAAGTTTGTGGCTAAGGTAGGTGGTGACTGAGCTGAAATATGGGTTATGAAGAAAAGTAGGAGATAAAGTGATATGGCCATAGCTGTGAAATTGGATGGGTTGGGCTCTGAAGTAACTAGTTATATCATATAATACCTGGAGAAAGAAAGCTAATTGTAGAATCTCACTAGAAGTTGAGGAAAAAGATGAAAAAGCATTGTAAGGAGCTTTCGATCCTTATAAAATAAGGCTATTTTTGAGTTTACATTTATAGGAACCTTTGTCTCTTGCTCTGTTTTGGGTTATTCCTTCCTAGTTTTCTTCTCCATCTTTTGAAGTATTATGTTAAATAATGTGTAAAGAGTACTTTCTACGTTATTATGCACAACTATATACGTCAACACTTCGAATTATTTTCCGATTTTTGTGTTCTAAATTCCCTTTTGCCGTGAATTTTTCAAAGTCCTAAGATTAATTTAAAAATGCAATCAAAGTAGGGACGGCAACAACAAAGATGATGTCTGTCCTTTATATTGTATATACAAAGTCAATGGGCTAAACCCTAAACCCTAATTAATAAAACAAATTATTTGGTAGGTTTCGAAATTGATTGCTGAGAATATTCTGATTGTTCCAGTACTTTAAACTAAATTATAATATCCAACATCTAATGGTATGAGGACGTGAACTTTGCTAGCGAAAAATCTTTAGTGCAGGCCTCCAAAACGCTCATACGTTGGAGTTTTGAATAAATCCAAAATTTGTGGGTCTCATTCCAAGTGTGAGGACAAACCCAAATAAACAAAGGGGTTACTCCAAAACAAATTTTAAAAGACTGAAGTGGGGTGACTTTTCTATCCATACAGAAGCTGGTCATAGAGAATTTTAATTGTAGTATATATAATCAACTATCAATGAGTAAAATCTTTCATTCTTTTAGGAGGAGAGTGAAAGTTTAATCGAACTGAGGTTTACCTCAGACGTATGATTTTCATAAGGCTTACTAATGTGTATTATAAGTCTACTGAAAATTTCTTTTGCTTTCTAATTTGTCTATAATTCTCTTCCTTCACAGATATTTCAACACTTAAAGTTTTAACTCTATTACAATTCACACAGCTTTATAAATGTAAGTATGTAACCAACTAACTCTTACTAATGCTTTAGTAAAACTTCCAAAACCTGCTGCTTTACATGTTATTTTTCATCAAATCTTGGATAAACTACTTGGTTTCATTTCCTTCTATTATATACACAAGATGACCTGTATATATGGTTTAATATATGACTTACTGGTTCTTAATGAGGTAACCATTCTAAAGTAATTATTAACTGGAAAGTAGTTAGATGCTGAAGTGTGTTCCAATAATTGTACTAAAAAAACTTCGCACATGTAAAACAGCGACCACCTCCCTAGACATTTATCTTCCATTATTTTTTCCCCTCTTTCTTCCGAAATAGATAATAGTACAAGTAATTCATAATTGTAAGCATTTTATAATTCATAATTGTAAGCATTGTAAATAAGTTTGCTACCTAGTAGATCATTGTTTATGTAAAGCTTTTGGAATAAATATTAAAAACTCTAGCGAGATCAGCAGAGCTCACCGTCCAAATGTGACCACGCAATCTAAGTGGAAGGACATCACTCATTTCCTCACAACTCTCTTCGACAGCAGCAGCCTCTCTTCGCTTGCCTTCCTTCCAAAGGCTCTCTACAAGCAACTCTTTTGTGGCAAAATCCGGGATCAAATTTAAGTTCCTCATGTCTTCAAACACTCTCCACGCAAGAGCAGCTCTTTCACATTTGCAATAAGCTTGGATTAATACTTTGAACATATAAGCATCTGGCCTAATTCCACTCTGCCTAACCATTGGAAAAAGTTTTTGTACCGTTTTGATGTCCCCATTTAGTGCAAAATGATGCATCAAACCGGAAAATGTCTGAATATCAGGACATATTCCTTGCAAAATCATCTCCTCGAGTACATCTAAGACATCAGAATTCCTTCCACACTTAGTCAATGCCCGCAAGAGTGATGAATACAAAAGCATCATGTTGAACTTTGATATGGGACCACATATGTCCCTATGATCATGAAAGACCTTCAAAGCAGCGTCTGCATTCTTCGAGATGCCATAGAAGTCAATGATTAACCTGATGGTGCAGAAGGGCAGTCTCATACCTTCCTTCCTAATTTTGGATATGAGTTTATCAACTAAATCAGCACACCCATGGCGAGCTAAAAGGGTCATCGTCCTTTGTACTGTGTAAACATCATGAGTAAATCCTGATTGGCAAGCAACCCAACAGAAGAATTTCCAAGCTGTTTCTGGCGATCTAAAATTCCTAAGAATCTTGCAAAATAGTCGACTTGTCCACACAAATTTTGCATCCTCTAATGCTGATACCTCCTCAGGGCTCCATTTTTGCAAGGCACTTGCCAGAGCTCTGGGGTCTAACCAAGGCTTTAACTGAACCCCAACCCTATAACCTCCAGCAGCATAAATAGCATCCTCATCGTCGTCGTCGTCGTCATCATCGCTATTATCAACACAATACTCAACTTTTTTGATTCGCTCATTTGGAAGCATTTCCTTGAGAAATTCCTCAGTCTCCTGGACAAAACCTGCCTCCTTCATACGTTCCAATGACAAACGCATTGCTCGACCGGGCAATATACCATCAACCTGCATTTCCTCAAGTAAAGTCTTGACTTTATCAAACTGCTTGACACCAGTAAACCCTTCTACCAGAAGTGAATACTGGTTCAAAGTGCGCTTGATTCTCATCAATGGCAACACCTTGAAAATCTCCATTGCTGAACACAACTTCCCAGAATTCACTAGGTGCTCAATCATGATCGTGTACGTTCTGCAATTAGGAATGGCCCCTTCATCAATCAACCTAAGGAATATCTGTACAGCCTCAGAGTCATTACCCATTTGGGCATAGAGCCGCATAACAATGTTATAAGACTCGGTACACACTTTATCACCTGCAGCTCTATACTCACCCCACACCTGAAGGACCGACTCGAGGTCTCCAGCGGCGCCATGCCACTGCATAAGATTCATAAAACTTAAACGTACGTAACCAAACCTTCCACCATTGACGGAGTTTATCAAAGACTTGAGTTCCGCTCTCCGCCGTGACTTGGCTAAGACTGTGGCCAACGAATGCAACGTATTTTGGTTATGCGAGAACTGTTGAATCGTCTCAAGCGATTCAACGAGGGAGAGAGCAGAGTCTACCGAAGGAGCTGAGCGGAGCACATGAGTAACGACGAAAGAGTCAAGAAGACGATCACTTAAGAGAGGTTTAAGCGAGCTTGAAGGGTTAGACCGGAGAGCTAGACGAATTGAATCAATGAGTTTGGCACGGTAGAGGTAGTGTGAGACCTTATTCGGAAATGGGTCTCGGGCATAATAGCGACTTTGCTGGTTTAAGCTTCTGATATGGTTTATCCTACGATGGAGTTGACCATAACGCATTGCGATGGACAATGTCAGTGTTCACACAGTCAAAACATCAAACATCTGGTGTGCGCCCCAAAAAGAAGAACACGCTCAGTTTCTCCTTTAATTGTTTGGAGGCTCTACTTGCTTTCCCCGCCATTATCCGAGAACATCATCTCTTGGATTTCGGCGTGAAACTGAATTGAGTCTGAAATGGGAACAAGAAATCTGTGTTTGTATGGCTCCAGGGTAACGGGTGACCACGATTGCCTCCAGCTCGGTGTCACGAATGAGCTTACCTTTGCTATGACAAGTGAAAGACCTGAAAATGGGCCTCAAGGACCGTAATCGATAAATGGGCTCAATTTGGCATTACGGGCCCTTAAAGCAAGTCTACTACTTATAGAAAAAGGACATGGATAGACTAACTTGGGCCTTTGTACACTGTTTCAGAATTGATATCTTGATTTATGGTAAAGACTTTTTGAACGTGAAAAAATCCTAAATAGTTTTTTTTTTTTTTTTTTTTTTTTAATGATCAAGTATCTCTTGACTAATTGTCAAAAAATTATTTGACATTTCTAAAAATATCATTATTGAAAACTGCACAAAAAAAATCATTTTAACCCAAATTGGTCCTATTTATGTCATTTTCTCGTCTACTTTTCAAAATCTTACCACAATTATATTACAATTAGTTGATAATTAATGGACCTCGTCAAAATGTATCCATATATTTGATCCTATAGCTATAATAAATTGAAAAAAGAAAAAAAAAAGAAAGAAAAAGAAAAAAGACACTCACCCTAATTTCAATATCTATTTCCTATCAACATAAATGAAGTGCAAACTGCAAAGTTGCTTTGATCGCATGGTAAAATCAAAGCACAACTTTAGATACAAAACAAATAATATATATTTTTTTCTACTTGATGTTGACTGATTGTATATAAATCCACAAAAATAGAGAGAACTATATCAAAAGTGAAAATAGTCCAATATGACTTGAAAGTTGAAATTATGTTGAGAGATAGAAAAGGGTGTCTGTAAAACATGCCAATTCTCATTCCATATACTTGTATACATTTTCTTCTAAGCGTCTCCGAAGTATCACGTGACTATATTATGTGGCGCAAACATTTACGAAGAGATAACAGGTATTAATATGGATTCCACCATTTTTCAGTCGTTTATTCTATCTTATGAGGTATAAGCCTTTATGGGCTTTTTTTTTTTTTTTTTCCTCCTTTCTAATCCTATGCACTAAAAATATTATTAAAGGCCAAGGTGTTGTTTCCCCTTTAGCAGGAGGCAGGCTTATTATACATATCAATATCTCTATGCAAGTCAAATTGGAAAGCTTCCTGTCATCCGGATATGGTCAAGAGTTCTCCTCAGGCCATACTTGAGCACAGACTCGTTACCTTTCCTGAACCCTTCTCCATAAGCTGATGATGAATCTGACTCGATCTGGTGTTTGAAAAATTCACCAAGTTTCTTCTCAAAGTCGGATCGTTTCCCCTTCTTGGACGAAGTTGATCCAGTAGAGGACGAGGACGAGGATGAGGAAGAGGAGGAGGAAGAGGAGGAGGAGGACGCAACGTCGCTACCGGACCCTGAATACATCTCAGAATCCAACCACATGTGTCCCAAAACTTGGCAGATACCTTCTTCAACTTCTGGACTTAGATTCGGATAACCTGTCAAGACATGGCATATCCACAATTGGTAAAGCAAAGCTAGCAATATATTGTTTTTAGTGTTCTACATCGGATATTGATTACAGGATAGGCAAAACACCTTTAAGTCTGAGCCAAGCATGCATCATCTCGTGAGCCAAAATTGACCCTGTCAACAATCTGTCTACAAGTTTTAGACCTTACACATAAGAAAATAGAATAAACAGACAGTGTGATTATTGTTGTATAAAATGAAAAATTGTACCTAGGCAAGCCATACAAAACAAGAATTGCCGTCACTTCACATCTGCGGATCAGTCTATAAGGTTCTGTTATCATGTCTATGATTCGGTATCCTGCTCCAATCTTTGGCCTCTTTAATATCTGTTAATATTGCAAAGAATTTGAGTAGACGTCATACCAAAGAGCTTTCATATTTTCTGAACTAAAGAAGTTTTCAAAGTCAAATTTTTGGGGGAAGAAATTAAAAATGCTCACAGTGGTAACAGTCTGTTCTTCTGACAAGCAGAGCCCTCGGGTCTCTGGCAAGTGACGATGACCCTGCTCACAAGAGAGAAACGATTCTGTGAGATTTAGCTAAATGTGAGATTAAGTTTTCACTGAAGTATCAAAGTTCAGTGCATTTTGGCATTTACATTCTTTTCTCCCTCCATGGCTTCATTTAGAGCTTGTCTCTCCACCAAGAGCATTGGAATTTGCTGCTCCACTTTCATATTCAAACCTTCGTAGAAATCTTGTATTTCAAGGTAAAGCGGTTGGCATTCATGAGTATCCATAAGTGCAGAGTCTAGACACTCTAAACACAGCTTCCGACCATCATCAAGTAACAAATATTTTGTGTCCCTTGGCTGCATAGTTATACGGTAAACCATTATTAGGTACCATGCATTTACATAGTGTGTGTGTTTTTATCGTACCCTTTACTCCTTTTTTGAAGTTGTGTCGGTTTAAGGAAAGATGGAATTATTATTATTATTATTATTTTAACTGACCTCCATTCTCTCACAGCTACAACACCGAGGAGTTCCATCACGCTCATGAGAGGGACAATACTTCTGTAACCAGAATGGATGTGCCCTATACTCGATTAAACCTGCTGAGTTGGTTGGGATCTGAAAAAATATCATCAAAATAAGGACCAAATGAGTTTAGTAGCTAAATACAAGGCAACCAAATAACTAGAAAGACAAGAAACTTACGAAGTTATTGCAGACATCACATCTTGGATGATTTTGCTCCTTATAACAGGATTTGTGATAAGGACGATTGCCAGACATAGAAAACTGTTGCACGAAAAAAAATCCCAAATTAACTGATCTATAGATTTCAAAAGACAACTACGCAAGTTGGCAAGAACTTGGAAATTTGTCAAATGGATTCGAAGAAAAAATTTCAATGAAGTAGGATAGATTTGGACCTCATAATCGGTAATGGGAAGATTACAGGCATGGCAGCGAAAACATTCTGGATGCCAAACAGCATCCATGCAACTCAAAAATCTCCCATGGCCAATTTCAGCTTTGCAGCCGGCACAGATCCTGCACACAATATTTTTAAACACCAGGGTCGGGTTTCCTTAATTTTCAGCGAAATTCAGAAGTTAAATTACATAAACTACTGGAATTATTTTAGTTTTATTTACATCTCCCACATTTGCATTCCATAAAAACCAAGCAACCTTTTAAGTCTATAACTTTGCGATAACCTCAGTGTGATCTTCAAAAAATTACCGCTGACTAGGTAGAGGACTTGTTTCTTTTGAAACATCAAAATTCATGGGATATGAGAAACTCGCTTACCATATTAAAATTACTGTATTTACCTGTATCCGGACGGAAACAAGAAGGGATAAGGCTGAAACATGCTTCCATTATCATAACGAGGAGGGGAATCAATGCTCAGGCTTTCTTGAATAGCCCTGGCAAGCTGTTCATCTTCCTCCAATTGAACACTTGAAAGTAGTTCATCTTTGTCTGCTTGAACTTTGGCTGGTTCTTCATCTTCGTCAGATTGAACTTTAACTGATTCTTCATCTTCTTCTGGTTGAATTTTGCAAAGATGTTCATCATCTTCCGACTCGGATTCGGATTCATGATCTAGAAAATGGTTAGGAAAAGATCAGCCTCCATACCAGCTTTTATTTCTAAATTCAATAACTCTTAAGTAAAGGTAACGATAACCCTTGAAAGCTTAATTATATCCCTATAGATGCCCAAGTAATAGGTTACAGAGGTTTCATAATCAAATTAGGCATGGAAGAAGCCATCTTTTAATAAATCTAGTATTTCTTGAAAATAGAGGGAAAGATCTCCACTAAAGCAATGTACAGACTATCACGTGCATGAATTAAGATACTAATCCAGATATTGAAAGGAGAATTAAAAGTACTTCGATAATCAAATACCATTATTTCCTTCCTAACTCACCAACTACTTTTTTCCCTTTTTGATCTTCTTCTGAAAGGGAAAGAGCAATTGCACATTCAATATCCTCTTTGTCAAAATCTGAACTGTCGTCCTGCAGTGTAGTTCACCAAAAATAAGGAATTAGCACCCAAGGTTTTAAAAAGCTTAATCAAGGAATCAAGGCATTTTGCTTTTGCCTCACGAGGTGTAAGCCTCGAATTTAAGTAATAAAAAACCTCGTAAAAATTCATAAAGAAATAGAAAACTCCTAAAAATAAGAGTCTTATATAACATTATACTAAAAGGCATAATTGCATAATAAAGGCATAAAATTCATGACAAATAGTTCATAAAATCACAAACTTAGTTATCAAAAACATAAATCCTAATATTAATAATATAAAAATAGAACTTAAATGTCTAAAAATGATATTCTAACTCAAAACCCTAAGAAGTCTTCATTCTCAATCTCATTATCATCATCACTATCACTATTGGGATTTTTAGAAGAATCATCATATTGAATAGCTTAATCATCTTCTTCATCACACATAAAGATTATTTCTAGGCTGAAGTTGATACTCACCAACTAATTAAGGTGGCTGCTGCTGCTTATTTGAGAGGCTGCCACTGATTATTTAAGAGTGGAGAGAAAGAATATTATTAGAAGAGAGAAGTAGATGAAGTTGAACTTGTGCTCTATTTTTTTTTTTCTTGAAACAACAGCTACTAAAGAAGAAGGAGGGGGAATCTAAAGTAGTCGTGGGACTTGGGAGGAAGGAAGAGTGACTACTTAGGCATAGGTTTGATATTTTAATGAGCTGAGTGTGTTTTGCTTCACTTGTTAGGATTTTAAAAGCCTAAATTTATAAGCTATTATCTTTAAAAAAAAAAAGTCCAAAACATTTAGAAAAACTATTAATATCAGTTGGGCCCAATATATTGACCCAAAGTTAATTAAAAAAGTCTATATTAATTAACTAAATAGATCATGAACAAGAGGCTTAAGCCTCAGCAAGTTTTCTTTCGCCTTGGCTCAAGGCGCATGCCTCAGTCGCCTTTTAAAACCATAATTAGCACAATTAACACAAGATGTTAGTGTGATCATGATAAGAGAAAGATGACTTCAAAGCATCGTAAACTATATTTTTCATGAGCCAAATAGTGACAAAACAAGTATATTTTCATTGAAAAACTCGAGAGAATTCGGTAAAGCCAACCAAATTGAGATGAGAGAAACCATGAATTACCACTGAATTTCGGTCCTCTCCATATCTTCCATGATAGTGCCCATGTGAGGTTCTATGACTAGAACCTTTAAGAATTTTGGTCAGCCAACTCATTATGCAAAAATTTATTTGCCCGCAGGCCGCCAAACTTCTTCCTGCAAACCAATTCAAACAATTAGGAAAGAGTTAAAGGAGAAAGGAAATGTCAAGGGAGACCCAATCGTCTTCTGCGAGTTCCGCGAGTCACGCATTGAACAATACTGACTCTTAATAGAATGAAACTAGATTCTTTCTAGAAGCTTGGAGACACATCAAAAGTAGCAAGAGACGCATCAATTCATGAGGCTAATAAGAATAGAAACCAGAAAACAAGAAAGAAGAAATTAGAAAAGGAAATACTTGAATCTGGCTATAGTATTTGAGGGAGGAAGACACATATTGGCTTGCTCATTAAATAGTAAGTTAATGCACTTTACATAAAAAGCAAACTGGCAATACAATGATAGGCACCTTTTGGAACTGAAAGTCCCTGATTGGAGGCAGTAATTCTATACATACATACCATGGTCATTGGGGATAGAAAGGAAAAGAGAAATTTCTGAATACCATAAGTCTCATGTAAAACTCAATTAAACCAAGAGAGTGACAGAATCGACCAAAAGAAATTGTTATTATCCTACAGAACCAAAAATTCATAGCAAGAAAATCAAACACTTACAAGTTAGAATCACCCAACCCAGATACAATTGCAAATAGTGCTTTAACGCCAAGATTCTAATATGGTACGGCAATCAATAAGCTAATTGAAAATGCTTAACTTTCTCCTCAACCAGAGTCTGCCAATTGAAAAACAATCAAAGATGCTTTTACAACCACTCACATAACATATGTCTAAGAGCAGAATCAAAGCAAGTATTTATAAGAGTAGAATTTCCACTTACCCTCATAATTATTGATATTAAAGGAAAAAATAAATAAATACATAAATGCAAGGGAACCTTCCAGCTAGATAATTTCAGGATAGGATGTTTAATATATAGTTGACAAAGAAGAAAAAAACGAAACAAGAGAAAGATAACACCAAGTGGCAGAAACCCCACCTGCACCAGACTATGAAGCTGCAGAGAGAAGCAGAATCTAATGGATTCAAGACCCAGATCAGATAAAATTTCCAATTCCCATGAATGCATAATCACCAAAACATAATTAAACCCCAAGAGAAGCTATCTTTCTCCATGCCCAGAAAAGCTCTCAGCCCTGAAAATCACTATCTCAACCCAAGAAAGTCAGGTGAACACTCTGGAAAGAGAAAGAAGATGAGAAATTGGAAAGGAGAGTAATAGTGAATGCGCAAGGACTTGGATCCTACACAAATCCAAGTCCTAAAATGGGAAGTGATAGAAATGTTTCAAAAATCTATGGAGACTTTTTCTTTTTCTTTTTTTTTTTTTCTCTTTTTTAACAAGTCGATGAGCAACTACTGAATTCAGGAGATTTCTTTTCCACCTTCCTTAAAACCATCACCAAAAAGATGGTTTTTGAAGATAGATAGATTAGAGAATCAAAACCCAGTTGGGGTTTTGTACTATTGATTATTGATTTCTTTTCCTTTTCTTTCTTCACTAACTCTTTGTGCTTTTGCACGTGGGCCCATCACCATTTTTCAACCACATTTCACTAAATGTCAAAAACCCCATGAAATGAAAGCCTTTCTTCTGGTTGACAAAGTGTCCCACAAGGAGAGAGAAATAGAGAAAGAAAGAGAAGGTACTAACTACTGATATATGATTCTCCAGTCGGTAACAGTTACCATAATATGTCTCTCCTATGGCCTCCAAGTGAGACATCGAGCCAGTTTGCCACGTACTTGACTTTTGTTGATTCCACCAATACCAACGACCACATCCCAAAATTTTCCCTTGTTTTTTTTTTTCCTTAAAAAAATGTATACAGATAATCTATTAATATATATAGATAATTTATTTTCTGTATCACAGAGCAAGATTTTTGTTCTCTGTGTAGTTTTTGCTAGTTGCATCACATTATGCCTACAAAAACATTCTTGTAAAAAACAGGAATAGACACTAGTTAAAATGTGACCAAGTAATTCATATTAATATTTTGGCAAAAATTATTTGCATGACCTGCGGATTTTAATATTATTTTAACATCAAATATTGGATAAAGCACATGTTTTCATTGCTGTTTTTACATTTTTCATGGTTTCATTGCTGTTTTTACATTTTCTTGAGTTGAAGAAGGTTTCTTTCCTCATATTATATACACAACAGGCTCTGTTATGTGATCAATTATTTAATACATAATATATTTTTATGCGTATAAAACTTACTGACTCTTGATGAGGTAAGACATCTATTTTTAATTATTATTAATTGGAAAGTAGTTAGATGCTGATGAAGTGTGTGCCAAGAATTATAATAATTAAAAAAAAATATAACATGCACTATAACGAGCTACCACCCTGGAGTGAACATCAATCTTCCATTATTTTTCTTCTTCTTCGGAAATAGATAATAGTACATGTAATTATCATTACAAGAACCTCAAATAATTAGTTTATTACTTAATAATTTTTCAACTCACTTATGTACACTTTATGATGTCCTTAATTTTTGTGTAAATTGTTGTCATATATAGAACAAAGGATATCTATTCTGCATATTAATTTGTGTACTTACGACTTCGAAATTTAGATTCGATTAAAATATGGAATCGTGCTCTTTTAGCTATTTTTTTTTAATCTCATTAGAAGGATCTAGAGGACACAAATAGATTAAATAATCATTCCTTTTTCCACTTTCTCATTCTTAATTTCATTCCTAACAAAACAAAAACAACAATTGCGGCTTTTGTGCCTTACATGTCGGTAAAATGTAATAAGCTCACTGTGGAATTTGATTCGAAAAAATTATGACAACTAAACATGTTTAAAAACACTACTTTGTCAATATTATTGGCAAGACGCATGTAATTGGTTGCCCCAGTTGGTGATAAGATCATTTATTTTTTTGTCAAAAAAAGTTAGCAAGCACTCTCAGCCGGCCATTTCCTTTTTGTTGCTTTCTAACAAGATGCCTTGATGACCCTACCCCTCTTCATGTGCCACGGCCATTCATTCTTGGTGGTCTTTCCCTTTCACTAATCACTTGATTATAACATCATATATAATGAAAATTAACGGCTATATCTCTTTTGGAGAAATTATTGAAAATGCCAAGCATTATTGCCAATAATAGTGCTAGTACAACTAAATTCATCTATATTCTGATATGTAATAACGGAATTTGACTCCCATGGATGTTTGTTTATAGAAATTATAAATATACATGGGGTATTAAATTTTTTTTTAATCTATGTATTGGTATCATTTTAACTAATTAAAATTTATCATACATATTTTTTATAGTAAAAAATAAGAAAAATAAATAGTATTAATGATACACGTCTTTTCATGTACATCATTATAACCGTTGGATCACTGTTAGATGATAATCCAATGACTAAAAAAAATACATATACATAAGTTAAAAAAATACTTACTAGCTAAATTGACAACCATATATATATGAAAATTATTGTAAAGATGCTGGCTATAAAATTGAATTGCTAGAAGAATTATACTACGGTTAGACGCAACTGATGCCTCTAATCGATTTCCATTGTCTATCACCGTGGGTAGATGAGTTAGACACGCACGCCTCTCTGAAAATTGTAAATCATATTGTTGACGGAGGTTTTGTCAACAATGAATTTAGGAAATTATAAGATGTAGCTTATGTGTGAAAAAAGTTGATAAAATCAAAGCAAATAAGGAGACAAGAATTTTATAGTGGTTCAGCCCCAAAAAAGATGAGCCTACATCCACTATTTTTTACTTTTTTCTGGAGAATTACAAAAGTTTCATTAAGTCTCAAGGTGAGAATCGAGAGAGAGAGAGAGAGAGAGTTACAGAATATAGCCTAGTCCTTTTTATAACAACACTGAGCCACTCTTACTGTTTCCCAATTGTGAAAATGGATAAGTGTGTAATCAGAAAATACAATTCGAGTAACAATATAATTGGGTAATAACTTAAAGGGAATGATTGGTCGATCTCCATTCAGAAACTTGTTTCCCTTTTTTTTGTAGATTATCCGTTTAATGAAGCTTGATCTAGTTTCCTTTTCATACTGGTCCCACTTAACTTATTCGAAGGAGGTCGCACTTCGATCAGAAAAATTCACGTGTGACCTGACGCGTTCAACTCGATTGCTAACTTTTCCTTTTTGGCATTGACCAACATATAGATTTTAGACCGTACAACAATTGCCCCCTAGCTCCATTAGTTCTTTAGGACAAAATGGGGCTTTCTTCTCTGATAAGTGCGAGCTTAAGAATGCAACATTACGAGATCATCTTGAAACCCTTGAAGAGTCGCCAATTCTTAAATCCTATCTTTACAGAACCACGCGTATTTTTTCCTGACAGATACAATTATGTGTTACCTTTTCTCAGAAGATTAGCAAAGCTCGAGGAGACTTCTTTGTCTTTCGAGCAGACGTGATAATAACAATAACGTCAGCTGTCGTTTCAAATCGAGACTCTTCATGTTTCAAAAAATACTCATTTAATTTCGAAAATTAACTCCCACGTGAATTTCGATCATTAGATCCGAAAATTAAATACCTTGATCTATGGCTGTGATTTGACGATGTTTGAAATATATATATCAAGAATCCATCTGCCTCTCCTCCAAAGCTCGAACCCTATTGCCTCCTCTTCCTCTTTCATTTATTCTAAAATCCGAAATGTCCATAAGACAAAAATCCTCTCGGTGCCCCTATTCGCTTTTCAGCTCGCACAAATTCATCATCTTCTTTGGCAAACTCATCACCAAAATCCCTCAGGCAACATCTCGGTTTTTCAGTCTTCGAAAAAAAAAAGTTAGTATATATTCTCTCTCTTTTATTTAAAGAATCATTGTTCTTCGATTTTAATAGGACCAGAGAACTCTTATCTTAATATGAATCACACAGAGCTCATTTTTAGAAATAAAAAGTTGAACTATAGAATCATGAATGGCCTGAACATAAATCCATCCACATATTCAGATGAACTGAAAAATGGCTCAGAATCTCTCCATGAATTTAACGAATAAATTACTCTTAGATGATTGATAAACGAACCCATAGGAGAAATCTAAAATCTGAAATATTGACATTTGAAAACCAAAACCAGTCGAGTGACGAATTATTGAAGAGTTGCTCGAACAATTTTTGACGAATCCATAGATTGATTAAAAAAAAATTCTATGAATAGCTTGTTGTCGGTACAATCCTAAGGTTTGCGGCCCCAAATTGTTCGCATATAGTGAGTATATCTGATGCTCGCATAGGACTAAATACTTCCTATATTTCTTCTTTTAGATGTCTAGTAGCGAGGAACTTAGGGAGGGGAATGCATTCTCAGGGGAATCGTCATTCTTCAATGCAAGTATTAGCTCTATAAATCTCAAAGACTATCTTGAGCCATAACCTGAAGTAGAAATAATTGGGACCAGACAAAGTAGTCCTCACATAGGCGACCTTCCTCAAGAGCAATGGCCTCAGCACATTAGGGATGCCCCTGCATTCTCAAGGGGTTATAACTATGTAGAAGGAGATTGGTCATGTACCGATATAAAGACGAGCTGTACAACAAACAAACTCGAAAAGATCGTATGCGATTACAAAATCGATGTCCCCCATTGCCTATCCACAGAGTTCAATCGACTACACATACATCCTCGTGGTATCACCTCATTTTCAGACGCAGTTATTAGATGTGATGTCCACCTCCCACTTCATCCATATATCAAATCGATTGTCGATTATTATGGAGTTGTCCCCTTTCAACTAACCCCAAATATATATAGATACATGGTAAGTTTGTATATATTATACTATAAATTAGGTCTAGAGTCCCCTACACCTGAAGAGTTCGCTTGGTTCTACCAAGTGAAGTCAAACCCATCAGATTTCGACTTCTTCTATGCGAGCAAGTGGTCGAATAAAGCAATTAAAACCATCCATGGAGTCCACAATAACATGGAAAAATGGAAAAATCCATTTTTTTCACTTTGACTATGTGAATAATGGCTTCTTTCAAAACTCTGGTAGGTAATTTTCAGCTTATAGCTTTCTCTATATAAATATATCAATCTGATCGCATTCGTATGTCATCGCAGATAACAGATAGTGTCTAAGACTCTCTAAAGAGTAGTTCGTAAGAGTGTACAAAATAAACGACCTTCTAATCGAAGAATTTGATTGGAAGAAGCTTGGAAAAACCAAAAATCTAGTCGCTTGCGGACTGTTCCCAAAGGGAGCCGTTCTTTCAGATTTTACCAACCGTCCAACTAAACCCATGAGCTCAAAGAAGAAGAAGAGGAAACAAAAAGAAGTGGGTGCCTCATCTTCTAAACCCAGGAAATGAAAAATACCTGCCTCTCCTACTGTCCCAGTACCATCATCTCCAGAAGCTCCATCGCCACCAATTTCTCAGTAGCAAGAAGGTAATTTTTCTATTATTCCTTATCTTTGTCTTATTACATACCTCGCTTGCTAAATAATCATATTTGTACAGAAATGATAATCGGCAACGGACTGTGAGCACCCCTTTCAACACTGGGGTCAATGGTAAAATCCAAGATACTAGACAGCACACCTCCCTCCTCGACGAAAAAGAAAGAGAAGGTCGATACCTCAAAGAAGCGAAAAGTCGCATTCGAGGATGTCCCTTTAAGCTCAGCTTCTCCTCAACCTACTAAAATTACGAGCCAGCCTGAGCCATCCAAGAAAACAGCCACTTCTTCTAGGGGACCAAACCAGGCCAAAAAGAACGAGGAGCTTTTCACATTCCTTCGCCAATTGCCAGAAAAAGCTAGCTTCAGTGTGGCCCTTATCAACCGTTTCACTTCTGAGGATGGTTGGGAGAGGATGAAGCAACGACCAGCCAAGGTCGCTTTCAGTGCTGCAATAAGGATGTTGGCAAATGTAAGCATCTTCTATCTCCACTCTTCGGTGCACTTTTCTTGTACTGATGTGTGTTATATTTTCAGACTACTGCAGCTGCTGTTTTGATGTATGACCCAGTCCTTGAATGCATGGAGAAGGGCGAAAAGGTCAAAGAAATGGCCCAAGCATTTGAGGACTTGAAGAAGCTCGCGAGGAAGAGAAAAACTCCTTCGAGAGTTAGAGAAGCAACAGCTGCAAGAGGATCTGGCCAAAGAAAAGCTCGAAAAGGAGAAGCTCGCAGAAAAAATCAAAAAACTTGAGAAAACCATCTCTGAGCATCCAGATGCTCTAAAAAAAGCGATAGAAGAGTCAGCTCGCAAAGCTGTAATCATGTGAATCTACAAGTTAAATGTGAACAATTCACTTTAGACAAAAAGACAAATATCTCATATTCCAGTTTGCTAATTACCCTGTTTATCGGTCTATAGAATTACTAACATAGCTCCTACGAGAGGCTAATAGTATCCTATATTGAGTGTATAACCATCATTTCAATGTACAAGCTTTCTTAAACAATACAGTCTCCTACAGGAGATCAGTACGTAAAATCCACTCGCAAATTTATCCTAAGAAACTCAATACCAGTAATACCCAGATGAAAACCTTCCTATGGGAGCTCAGCAAGATTCTGAGGCGAGGCACATCTTTAGAACCATAGAACCAATGATGGAGACCATAGATATCTCATACTGGCTCCCACTTAATCTTTTAAAAATTAGGGATCCTGATTTTTCCCATTTATCTAACTTATTTAGTAACTACAAATCAATTATGTATATCCAATTATGCGACTTAAAGAGAATAAGCTAATTTAAGACACTATGACATACTATAATAAGCATAGTACTATGATCAAAACATTTATTGTCTAAAGCCAAAGTGCTAACACTATAATATTATACATCTCATGTATATAAAATTAGACAATGAAAGCACATAAGACGTAACGATTAAGTAAGAAGGTCTGTGGATTGTAAATCATTCAGCAAAACTTTTTCAAAAGAAAATTCAATTATTTAGTCAACAATCTTTCAACCAAAGATAAATAATTGAAATATTGTATTTAAACTAAGTCCTGTATTAAACATTAATTTTGAAAAATGGACTAAGAAACTTTAACCGCTAAATTATTCAACTAATAATTTTAAAGATTCTTAGTAATAGAATTTAATCAAAATAAATTCCAAGTGCATTTATAAAAATAAGTAAACAGTTATAAAAAAAATATTTTTGTATAAAAGTTTTACAAATAATTATAAATGCAAATAATGAATATAAACAACTTTATAAACATTTATTAATTTTTTCATAATTAATCCTTTCAAAACTAAAGAATGGTTTAAATAATTTTGGATTAAAATGTCAAAATTAAAAATCCTCCCACTTAATATGACAATCATATCAAATGTATTTTGTAAAAACATAATTATCTCATAATTATCAAAAAGTTTTTTATCACATAAAATAATATCATAATTATAATATTTCATGTCAAATACCATCGTACAAAACATTATCATAATTATCACATAATTATAATATTTTATTAAACAAAATTTTAATCTCATTAAAATCAAGCTCCAATTTCCTTGTAAATCATGAAAACAAATAATTATCATTGTACTAATATTATCCTTTTAATTAATATAATTAATCTCATTAATTATTATTAATTATTAATCATATTAATAATTATTAAATAATAAAATTTATCAAATTACTAATTATTAAATAATAATATGAAAAATTAATTAAATTCAATAATTAATGTTTTCTAGTAAAACATATTATCCTAAATGTAAGAATTAAGTTCATAAATAATAGAAAATAAATCATATTTATTATCTAATTATTAATTAATTTATCTAATCTTATGTTAATCTCAATAAGATACTATCTTAAACTCATTAAGATCTAAAACGGATAATAAAAGATAATTACTTTTAATTATAGAAATCCTATTTCTATAACTGTATATAGAAAAGATTAATTGCAATATTCTAAATTAGGAAATAATTAAAACTCTTTTAATTAATCCTAATTAATTAGAAACTTATAACTCATATAATGTTTATATATTTATCTAGTATTTATATCTAATTATAATCAAATAATTCTAATAATTAAATAAAGATCATATCTAAATTTAATTGTAATAGAAATATAATCATTATTAAATTTCTATTATTAATTAAAATTATTTAAATTATAAAATGATATAAATTTTCTAATTAATTAGTCATATTAATTAATTACTTAATTAATCTCATTAATTAATTACCTAATTAATCTCATTAATTAGTAAAGTTACTAATCTAATTAGTTTTCTTTAACTATATTCCAATTACTATAATTAGAATAGTTACTAGATAAATAGTTATTACAATTAAATATTGAATATTAATCTAATTAAATTCAAATCATTTCTATCCTAAATAATCTCATTAATTATGAATTTAATAATCTATAGATAGTAATTATTTAAATCTAATCAGATTAGGTTTAGTTTCGAATTAAATTCAAAAACTATATCTTAATTTAAATCAAATTTAAATTAAAAATAATTACTAAAATTAAATTATTCAAATTTAAACTATCATGATTTATGGATAATTATCTAATCATATTTAATCTCATTAAATATCAAATTAATTTGAATAGTTGTTATTTATTTAAATTCAAAATTTAAATAAAATAGATAAAAAATCTTATCTGATTTCAAAAAATAGTAGATATCCTATTTAAATTCAAATTAACTATTAGTTTTATTAGGATAATTATCTAATCAAATCTAATCTCATTAAATATCTAATTAATTTGAATAATCATTATCTATTTAAATTCAAAATTCAAATAATAGAGATAATATAAGAAATCTTATCCAATTTCAAAAATTAGTAGATCTCTTATTCAAATTCAAATTAACTTTTAGATAATATCCTATTTATCTAATTAATTCAAATTTAACATTATCCTAAAGTAAATCAAACTTAAAATGGGATAAATAAAAAATAGATAACTATCCTAATCTAATTTGAATAGTTTTCTATTTTAAAATTTGAATTCAAATTAAATAATTAACTAATTAATTAATTTAGAAAAAATTGGTAGTGGCAGAAACACCACCACCGTCGGTCTACAGGCCGTCACCGCCAGAAAGGGCGACGAAAAACGGAGCAACAGGTGGTATCAGGGTGGGCTGCCAGGCTACGGCACACGGCAAAGCCGTGTGCGCTAAGCGAGCTGAACGTAGTAACTCCACGCCCGGGTGCTGCACGGGTCGTGCGCATGGGCTGCTAGTCACTCATGGGTCACGCCCATTCCCTGCTGGCTGCGCATGGGCGACGTGCAGGCATAGCGCGAGCCGCGCACGGGACACGCACAGGCCACGCGCAGGCGATGCGCGGGCGTGCCGCGTGCTAGCACACTTGGTGCACGGGCCGCACGCTGGCATGACACGCATGCAAGCTATGCAGGCAGGCTGCACAAGGCAGCCCACGCGCCTGCGACCTACTTGGCCGAGCCAGAGTCCAGCACCCGCACACAGGCCGACCACGCAGGTGAGCCGTGCACGCAAGGCTAGGGCTGGCTGAATTTTTTTTTTTTTTTAAATGCTGAAAAATTTAAAACAACATCAAAAAAATTCTAGAAAAAATTTAGATTTTCAAACTCTTTGAAACATGTTCATGAATCTATCAAACATAAAATTCAAGAACACTCAAACCCAATTTTGCTAGAATCACAATCCACAATTTTTCTTACCATGCAAAAATCAATAGTATACGTAATTAAATATCATTCATCATCATGAATCATTTAACTATCATAAAAAAAATTGCTCAAATACAATCACATAACCTAGATATTCAATTCTAAATCAATATTATGCTATACATACGAACCTACGCTCTTGATACCAATTGCTAGTAAATTGACTTAACACTTAGAAAAATCATGCATGCATGCAGATATGGAAAAATATATGATCATATTATGAACGTAGTAGAAAAATTAGCTGATTTAGGTTTTAAAATTTTGCTTGAAAATAGATTTCATAATCATGTAACACATGCATCATATACAGGATCATGTACAACATAAATCAAAGCTAGATACAAAACCCTAAAGATGAGATTATGGTTTATCTCTTGTAGCGTGTTCCTCCTTAATTTTCTTATTGATGGTGGTCAAACCTCCAACCCTAGATCTTCTTGTCTATGCTCTTGCTCTTGGTTGATGAAGCGAGTGGGTACCAATTTGAAACCTTCGTTGGAGAACGATCAAGAACACCTTATTGATCCTATGGAATACAGGGATGTGAGATGGGACTGTGAGATAGTAGGAAACTTTTTCTCTCTCACTTAGCCTAGGTTGGTTGAAATCTCTCTCTCTCTCTCTCTCTCTCTCCCTATGTCTATGCGTGTGACTCTCTCAGAGTTATTGTGCAGTTTTTTCTCTCATATATCTTATATGTATATAGGACCCAGAACTACTAACCCTAGTCCAAATAGGATTGGGCTTGTTCTCCAATTTGGGCTTTGGGTGTATTTTTATAAAAATGTCCAACTCATGAAACTTATTTATAAAAATACCAACTTCTGTGTAGAATCATTATTTTACACAGTTTCATGAAACTAATTTCACAAATACCACCAACCAATTAATGAGCTTAATTGAGCTAGACAAGGGACCTAATGGATCCAAATAATCTAAGCTCTAATAATATGATAAATATATAATAACTCTTATTATGGTATTTATATAAATATTATTAATAAAGGGGACACTCCACTAAAGGCTAATACTGCGCTCTTGGATTAAATGTCATGCCTTTTATAGAGATTTAATTAACTAACCTTGATTAACCAATCCATCTAGCATATTCTATATCACATATATAATCTCTATACAATGTCATAGTTGGATAGGTAAAATTACCGTAATACCCCTCCAACACTTATTTACTTTTAAGTTACCATATTTCTATCAAGGAATAATGTTGTCGATAATTTTGTTCTCAATGGCCATTTAGACAAAATTATCAACCAATTCACAAAGTGAATACTAAGATCTTAGATTTAATTATTTCATGAATCTTGAAAGAACCTAAAGTGGCATTAATGTATAGTGTCCTTAACTATTTGGTGTTCCCATCAATTCATAAGCTATAACCTCCAATATGCCAAAGTTCACCTCTAACTTCATAGAGGTTAGTCTTTTAACAAATCAAAAGGCTATAACTCATGAAAGCAAGTCTAGTCAAACATCAAGTATTAAGATTTATATGCTAAGAACTAGTTTGTAATAATATAAGAATTGAGTTACGACACTCCAATGCTTTATATTACCTGGTCTAGTTTAATACACATAACTTGTTTATGTTGTATTAGTGTTTCTATCAGAAGTCAGATACTTCAATGATTTGAGACACATCATTCCCGTTGAGATAGACAAATACTACAACCTATAGTAAATAAAGTATTCCATCTTTATTTACAGATTTTAAACTACTTCATTTAGACTTAAATAAAGAAACGAGTCTTCCCATAATTAACACTTAATCATGTTTGTTTCTTTATACACATATAAAGTCATGGAATCTTTTCAGATGAATAAACTATTTAACTAAGATGATTTAATCTAGCAAATATTATAATTTCATATAAGAGATAGTTATTTATACTCAAAAGGGTAAAATTGGAAATCTGCTTTTTAGGGCAAAAATCCCAAAAAATACGACATACTATAGCATGAAGCGAGGAGAAAATCCTAAGATTTTAAGAAATTTTAGAAATTCGACGATCTAAAATTCCAACCCCTCTAAATGAATGTTTGCATAGTCCCTTAGAAAGCAAGCATGAGATAACATTCTGATCCTACTACCCCCGAGTTTTATGGTGTTCGAAGACTGCCATAAAACTATAAAAAATGAACTAAATAAAATCGAAGTAATAATCGAAGAAATGACATCTTTATTAATGAATAATGACGAATAACAATATGCCCCCCAGGTCGTTGAAAATATATGAAGATATACATGAAGATTTACTGATAATAGCGACGAAGTTGTTCTGCATTCTAAGCATGCTCGATCTTTTGTCCACCAGTGCGAGCTAGTTTGTATGTCCCAGGTCGAATGATGGTCCTTCCCAAGAAGATCCAAATACACCAGTACTGTGCTCTTTATTATTAGGTAGAACTTGTCGAAGAATAAGATCACCAACTTTAAATTCCTTGCTTTTGTCTTTAGAATTATAATATCGAGTAATGCACTGTTGATATGATACAATCCATAATTGAGACTGCTCGCACCTTTCTTCCAAAATATCGAGCTCAATCCTGATCAGTACATTTTTTTGATCTTGCTCATAAGCGGACCGTCGTAGAGAGCTCGCACCATTGCTTTGTATCCATAAGCTAAAGAGAATGGACTCTCTCCAGTAGTTGTTCGTTGAGTGGTGCGATAAGCCCATAACACTTCAGGAAGTACTTCTGGCCAAGCTCCTTTGTGCTCTTCCAGCTTTGTCTGATATTTCCGAAGAATTTTGAACATCTTATCAAGGTGCTTGACGTTATCTTTAGCTTTTTTCGACTTTACCAATATGTCATCAACATATACCCCCACTGTCTTGCCAAATTATTTTGCAAACATCATATTGACAAGACGCTGATAAGTCCCTCCTGCGTTGATGAGTCCAAAAGGTATCTTCTTGTAACAGTACAATTCTCGATCAGTGATGAACGAGGTATGCTCTTCATCTAGCTCGTACATAGGGATTTGATTGTATCCAGAATACGCGTCTATAAAGCTTAAGAGTTCATGCCCCGATATCACATCTATAAGCTGGTTAATTCTTGGAAGAGGAAAACTGTCATTCGGGCATGCTTTGTTGAGGTCGGTGAAATCGATGCAAGTTCTCCACTTCCCGTTGGGTTTTTTTACCAAAACTGGGTTTGCAAGCCAGTTCGGGTAAAAAGAGTCCCTGATGAATCCAATTTCGAGTAACTTCTCTACCTCCTCTTTCAATGCAATATAGCGTTCTAGATTCATGGCTCTTCTTTTCTGTCATACAGGCTTCTTTGTTATATCTATGTTAAGACGATGGCACATGATATTCGGATCGATCCCCACCATGTCCGAATGTCACCATGCGAAGATATCCAAGTTTGATTTCAGAAAAGCAACCAATGAAGCTCGCATAGGTTCTTGAAGTTTCACTCTGATTTTTAGAACCTTCGAAGACCTGTCAATCGACAAATCTTCCAAGTCTTCAATAGGTCCAGTTTTGACCTCTCCATCGATTTCTCGAGGGTCGAGGTCTTCGATTAACACTTCACTTGGCGTTTCACCTTGTAGCTGGACCATCATTATGCGAGGTGCCACAAATTTTGCTGCAAACATTAAAGAATTATTATAACAAGTCCGCGCGTCATATTGGTTGCCTCACACTTCGCCTACTCCATGTTAAGTTGGGAACTTCAGAGCGAGGTGGTAGATTGAAGTAATTGCTCGAAATTCCCTCAGTGTTGGTCTTCCTAGTACAACATTGAATGAAGAGGGGCAATCTACAACCAAGAATTGGGTCATTACTATTGAAACCCTAGGATAAGTTCCAATGTTGACCATTAACTCAATCATGTCCCTAGGCATTATGCTGTTACTAGTAAATCCGTAAAGTGGAGTGATAGTGGGGTTTAGGTCATTTTCACTCAACCTTATCTTCTTGAAGGTATCATAGTACAGGATATTGACAACACTTCCATTATCGACCAATACTCGCCATAACTACGTGCTTCCACAGTTGATCTTTATAACCAATGCATCATTATGCAGGTAATGGACCTCTCTTGCATCATGCTCCGTGAAGGTAATATCCATATCCGGTACCTGTTGAAGCTTTTGTGGTAGCTGCTCAAGGTGTATGACATTGGTTAACGGCTGCTGTCGAGCTTCTCGTCATACCTATCTTGCGCCCTCTTCGAATCTCCACTAACATGCGGTCCTCCGAAAATAGTTCGCACTTCGTGTTGAATTTCTTGAGGTTGCTGTTGGTTTTCTTTTCACCTTTCATTGTTCTGCCTGGTGTACTGCCACAGCCGCCCTTCTTAAATTAATCTTTCGATTTCATCCTTCAAGGCATAACAGTTATTGGTATTATGTCGAATGTTATTGTGATACCGGCATAACTTGTTGGGATCACGTCTCACTCTATCCCATTTTATCGGTTTCGGTTGACGACATCGCTCCTGCCGATTTGTGACTGCATAGATATGATCTATGGATATGTTCAGTTCAGTATAGTTGTTGAATCTCATGGGAGCTCTTGGAATCTCCTGCTTTTTCTGTTTGGGCTGCTTCTCAGTTGATTGTTCGTTATTCCTTTTATTTAACTTATTATTATTATTATTGTTGGTCATGGTCACATCTTTAGCAGTGTCTTTTCCTCCTTCCTTCTTCGTCTTATGAAGATTCTTGCATGAAGATTCCACCCTCAGATGCCGTCTAACTCTTCAATAGAAGTCTTCAAGGGTTCTGCATTCTCGCTCAAGTAACTCTTCCCAGAGTTTAGTCTCTGGTCGTACCCCAGTCATCATTAGAGTTAAAACTCCTCCTTCAGGTGGGTTGTTAACCTTTGCCAACTCTAAGGTAAAGCAGTTCAGGCAAGATCGTAGAGTTTTCTCTCGACCTTACCAAATAGCAAACATATTGACAAGTGGAATAGTAAAATTCTTCGCAACCTAGAATTGCCTCAAGAGCGCAGTCTAAAGTTGTTGCCAGGACGAGATTGAACCAGACTTAAGTCCTCGGAACCACTTCTTCGTTGCTCCTGTGAGAGTTACAGCAAAACATCTGCAACGTGTGAGATCATCGACACGATGGAGTTCCATCAGGTCGCTGAAATGATCCATATGACTCTATGGATCATTTTTCCCTTCGAAAGTGTTTATGGTGGGAAGTTTGAATCCAGCAGGTAAGGCAGCAGCTCAAACTTCCTCGTTGAGTGGCGATTGACGATACCCATCAGCGAGCTCATCGTCCCAGCCAGTAAGTGCATCTAATGCGATCCTCAAATTATGAACATCGATGTTCAGAGGAAGAACATTATTTCTTACTAGTGGCAAAGATGGCCTTTGGTCGTTATTATGATATAAGGCAGGTTGGTCAGGTAGGGTCTGCTGTGACTTTTGTGAAGATTCTAGTATAATAGTGCGATGAGATCGACTTCGGTCATTATGATACGATGTGGATCGCTCACAATTATATCGCTGTTCTAGGTGTTGTCTCAGGTCTACACGATTCTGTCTTGACTCCCTACTAATTCTTTCAAAGACGCTCCTCGATTGACGTTTTTGCTCGTTACTTAGACAATCATGATTGATAGTTGCTCTCCGAGAAGGTTGTCCATGATCACGATCAGTGCTCGAACTCTCAGTACTAGACTCCTGAGGCAAGTCTACGACATTGCCTTTTCCCTTGGAGGTGCGATCTCCATGACGCTCCTACTGGGCTCTGTGCTGGTCGCGGTTCCCTGTCTCTAGGATCTGAATTCCTCTCTTAGATAGTTGAGCAGGACGATCTCTGGACGTTCGTGCTATGGTGGAGTCACCATCTGTCCCTCAGCAAGTCATCATAGAGAATCATTAATCTGATTAGTGATTTGTTGAAGTTTTACCAGTGCATCCTCCATGCGATCCTGTCTCTAGATAATATTTTCTGGTGCGGTCACGGCAGGTTGATCCTGAGCAGGATCGACCTGTACAGCAACAGTGTTTTGGGGTTAGTTTTGGCTAGTTCTGACATTTCTGGTAGTGTTTCTAGTATTTGCCATTGTTGAATAAGCGAAATTGATAAAATTTTTGCTGGAATAGCCCTCCTTCTAGCGCCAATTGTTGACGGAGGTTTTGTCAACAATGAATTTAAAAAATTGCAAGATGTGGCTTATGTATAAAAAAGGTTGATAAAATCAAAGCAAATAAAGAGACAAGAATTTTATAGTGGTTCAACCCCAAAAAAGATGAGCCTACGTCCACCATTTTTCACTATTTCCTGGAGAATTATAGGAGTTTCGTTAAGTCTCAAGGTGAGAATCGAGAGAGAGAGAGAGAGTTACAGAATGTAGTCTAGTCCTTTTTATAACAACACTGAGCCACCCTCACCATTTCCCAATTATAAACACGGGTAAGTGTGTAATCAGAAAATACAATTCGAGTAACAATATAATTGAGTAATAATTTAAAGGGAATGATTGATCGATCTTCGCTCAGAAACTTGTTTCCTTTTTTTTGTAGATTACCCATCTGATGAAGCTTGATCTAGTTTTTTTTTTCATACTGATCGCACTTAACTTATTCGGAGGAGGTCGTACTTCGATCAGAAAAATTCATATACGACTTGACGCGTTTGACTGCAAACTTTTCTTTTTTAGTATTGACTAACGTATGGATTTTAGACAGCACAACACATATTATAATGCTATTATAATGCTTCAACAACATTCTTGATTCTTTTTCTAGATGTTTCTTGTTTATAAAATAGTGGGCCTGATTATTTTAAGGTTTTCATCGTTGAATATGTATCCTAATCCACGTTCTCACGATCTTTAATTTGTTTTATTAGCTTCAAGTATTTGGTAGTACACTATCCCTTCAGGCTTTAGCTATATATAAAAGCCTATTAATTTTACTAT
Source organism: Parasponia andersonii (assembly GCA_002914805.1). NCBI lineage: Eukaryota > Viridiplantae > Streptophyta > Magnoliopsida > Rosales > Cannabaceae > Trema > Trema andersonii. The sequence continues at coordinate 60,027 of JXTB01000530.1, read as the reverse complement.
AATTCCATTTGATAGTACGTGATCTCTTCATCTAAAAACATATATGGAGACAGAGATTGTCAATATAATTATATGTGCTTTTACGGTAATTTTTTGTTTTTAATACCCTACATATCGAAATAAGACGTTATTACTACCAAGTTATTCGTACGATTACGATTTTTTTTTTTGTTTAAATCACAGTACGGTTGTTGTATTAATAACCAATAGAGAAAGTGGATAAACCATCTTTAACTATATCTTCCACGTACTAGATCTTCTTTTCTTTTCTTTTGCTTTTTCTTTCCCATCCTTTTATTATGTCAAATTAGTAGATCATGTAGATGCACTTAATGTGACAGTTCTTGACTACCGACGGCTGCAAAACCAGCCACCGATAATGACCGAGTCATTGTCATACGTTTGTTTCCTTGATTTAAGCATTATATAGAATTGAATTTGTAGAATTAACTTTAATTACGTAGGACCTGATCCTGACCCATGTCCCACACCTACGTCAACCTTAGGAAATTATTGTTGTATTTTATTATTAATTCCAAAATACTACATGCTTTTAGAAATGGAATATACTTTATGAAGCAATTTTTATCTTAATCTACAAAGCATATGGATGGAGTAGTTAGAGAGAATAAGAGATAGAGGGAGCTGATTGCATTCAACTTGAAGAGAAAGAGAAAAATAAAAGAAAGGTTTCCTTTCTCTGTATAATCTTATATATTTTTAGAGATAATTTCGTTGTCTACTCTTCGTTTTTTAGAATGTACCCTCGGTTGAAAATTAATCTATTTTGGAAGAAAGATCACTGTAAAACCTATTTCGCACCATAATATTATCCGAAAAAGATAAAATCTTTCATTACAGACGGTGTTTATCACATCTCGATTATAATTTGTACTTATTTATTATTTATTATTAATTATCTAGATTGTAGATTTTGTCGATTGTTTCTATTGCAACTTCCATATTTACTTTTGTTTTTCAACAAAATTCTAACAATTATAATAAAGGTACCATATCCAATATCCAATATTTCATCCAAAAAAAGAAAGAAAAGAAAATGCAATTGTTGTGCGCCAAAAAATATATGCTACGAAAAAACAGCGCTCAGCAGGAGCCTCCAGAATTGGGTAAAGCTCCTCATCATTCGGGCTTCCTGAGGTCATGCTACGAGGCAACTAGCAACGAAAACGACTAGCGAGGAGGTCATTTAGCTACTATATTCACCGAAAACGTGCTTGCCATAAATATTTCTAGAAAATGAATAATTTAACCAAGATTAATCAATATATATTTATTTATAGATTTTTCTATTTATGATTGGATAATTATAAATATTTATGGGTATGTTATTATTTAAGAGATATATAGAGTTGGTAGCGCGCTTTTTTTTTCCCCCCCTTTACAGTGCTGTAATCAGCTAGGACTTTTCTATTAATAGAGTTATAAGCCACATATTTCATTCATTCACATTTTTACTCCATTGTGAAAATACAATCAACATAGGTCATTTTTCATTTTTTTGCTGACCTACTATAAACTTGGTATCTCTCGGCAATCTTACACGCTACGGCTACCTGGTTTGATTGGAATCCAACCTTCGTCAACAACAATAACTGACCCATTTATGCACAAAATTCCAGAGACAGTTGTTCAAAATTGTATTAATTTATTGGATATTAATATGCTAAAGCAATATATATATATATACTCTAGACATATGGTTAACAAAAAAAAAAAAATCTAAGACATATGTACATGTGTGTGGTCAATACATAACATAAGTATTATGTAAAACTAAGATTTTTATTATTATTACTTTTTTTCGAAAGGGAAACTAAGAATTTTTTTTTGAGGGAAAAAAAATAAGATGTTTTGTTTACAAGGATTCGTGCGTATATATTAAACTGCATTATGGTTGATGGTTCAGTTTTTTTTTTTTTTTTTGAGGAGATGAATGGTTGAGGGTATTTAAATTTTGTTGGGGACGGTGGATATTTCGAATTGTAAATGTATGATCATATCGCAAAAGATCTGTGGGATTGTAATTGAACCGATTTCATTATGGTACAGTGAATATAGATATTGGAATTGAATAAAATGATGTTAAAAATTAATATTTCAAATCAATCGGGTGGTGGTAAGTTACCGAATTTATGAATAAGAGAGTAAGAATATTATATATATACCAGGAATCTTATAGACGTATGGAAATTGAGGTCCACAGGAATCTCTTTGATCATCTGGTCCAATCTAGCACCTAACGTCACCGTTTAACATAAATCCCTCCCTTCACAAACCAAACTCATTTCTAGTTAATTAAGCTTAACAACATAAATATTGTCAGCAGTACTTGTGTTTTTGCCAGAGGTGGGTTCACGTATTATTATTATTATTATTTTTTTTAACGGGGCAACACACCAAAAGAGCCACCAATTAGGCTAAACGTACAATGTAGACATTATTATGACATAATTAACCATAGACTAAACGTATTAATGCAGACATTCTCTCTCTTTTTTTTCACAATTATATTCTTCTTCTTCTCTCTCTCTCTCTCTTTATTTTTTTTTCTTTTTCGATCAAAACGTTCTTAATTGAAAAAAAAAAGTGAAACTTGTTGCTTGGATCTTGTTTGGAAGATCTAGCATTTGAAATCTTAGATTTTATAAGATAAATATTTACTTTATTTCATGAAATGTTTGATAATAAGTAGTCAATGTTGGAGGTATATAATAGTGATATGGAAAATATTATGCACAAATATTTATATATTTTTTATGAACTATTCATCTTCTTCGTGTAATAGTGATCTAGAGACAAATAATTTAGGACCTCAGGACAAGAACTACTTGACCTCAGATCAAGTATTACTATTACTTTTCTTAGAGCTATAAATTACTCGAAATGGGATCAAAAATTACTTGATTAAGCCTTAAGCTCAAGTCACGTGGGTCAAGTAGTAATTGACCTTGGGTCAAGAACTATTTGACTTAGGATTAAAAACTACTTGACTTAAACATCAAGCAATAAAAATACAAATGAGGACTTAGATAGACTCTTTTTCTTTAGTAATGAGGACATTCTTATTTTCCCTGCCAACATATCGTAGCTATATATATTACAGACTCTTTCTTACCTTCGGTTGACCTAGTTTTTGTCATTCTAGGACTTTATGTGTTCCTTTAGATAAGAAAAAACATTTCAAAAGCTTAAATATAGATTTGGATGAACAATTTTTTGAGTTTAAGGGCAATTTTTTGTGGTTTTCATAGTCAGATATAAAGAATTCTGCATATTTAACGATAAATAAAACACAATACGAGTTAAAAAAAAAAATCATCAAGTTAAATCAAACAAATGAACTGATCAAATAGATTCATGACTTTGTATAATTAAAAATTTTTCATAAGTTCAAGATTCACTTAACCCCAAGTTAAGAAATACTTAACTTTGAGAAGATCAAGTGAAACTTGACTTTTGCTGAAGTCAAGTGGATTTTACGGGGAAGTGTAAGGATATGGTCATATCAGTTAAAGGTCACATCAATCTTTTTATGGTATTGGTTGAGGATTTGATAAGGGCATTTAGTCATTTAACTTGTGTAGACCTTAATTTTTTTGTCTTAGAAAACTTATTATTAGAGGTGGTCTTGAAATTGTTCAAAATAGCCCAAACTAGTCCTATTCGCATCCTTTGGATCTTTTTTTAAAAACCAAGGAGTTAGGAGTGTACTATGTAGGGTATTTGGCTTAAGTAGAGTAATTTGAGGAGGAAAAAAAAATGGGTAAGACTAAATTGAGCCAACCTAACTTTTTGTGCACTTTTCTAAAAGTAACATTTTTAGAAATATTAACGATGTTTTGACCTATAGTCAAAAACTTTTTGATCTTGAAAAAGCCCTAAATAATAATTGTTTCATGATTAAAAAGCTCTTGACCGGTCGTCAAACACTAATAAAAATGTTATTTTTAGAAAAATGCACAAAAAAATCATTTTGGCCCTGTTAGTCTTATCTGTGTCATTTTCTCTGATTTGAGCCAAAAACCTTCTTTTTTTTTTTTCCAAAAAGACATTTTTAGAACTGTTACATATTATATGATCAGTATTCATAAAAGTTTTGACTATAATTAACTAGGTTAAAAATTAACATCAAAACTTTTTTGACATTTTAGAAGAGTAGAATTGTCTTTCTTAAAAAAAAAATTACTTTGGCCAAAAAACTTCTAGATTCATCCATTTCCCAGATATGGTTTCTTTTGCTATGCCTGGTATTGTCATGCTTCAGATAAGGGTTCATGGAGAAATACATGTTTAGAATGCGAAAAATTGAAAAACAATCCTAGATAGTTTAATTTATTAGAAAATTTTTAGATTGCTTACCTCAAGTGAAATTTTTATTCTACTACGAGCCTGAATTTGTCGTGAAGGTCGTTTGATTAGCATTAAAGTGTTCCCAACTCTTATTATTACCACGTAATGGGTCGTATGAACACATGGCAGCCATATAGCCACAATTTAATCACTAAAGTGAATTTAGCTCAATCAGGAATCATATATTTAACTAAAACTTCAGAAAAATAGGACAATAAATTAAATGCATCTAATAGTAGATACCAAACTCTAAATGGCATACAAAACTATCATCAAGAGCTTGTATGGCATACAAAACTATCGTCAAAAGCTTGTACTACTATTAATACATCCGATTCCAACATCGGGAGATTTAAAACAATATATTTGGCCTATGAAAGAAACTTCCACAAATTTCATCTCCGCTATCTTTGAAGTAAAGGTGCTAATCGTCTTGGAAAGGGTTTCCGTAACTACACTTGTGGCTTCTTCATTTAACTTTAAAGCCTGCTTTTGAAGGAGGGGACCAAATTGGTCTCCATCCATTGTTTTCTTTTAATTGTCAGATATATTAGAAAATACAACATAAAGAACTTTTCACAATGGAGAGACTAATATCTTGTAAAATTGAAAGATTAACTATATTTAAGGGCCGGATTGAAGACAATATGGTGTGTCTGTGTTGAACATCTAACATTGAAATGAAGTAAGTAATCTTTTCATATAATTTAATTAAAGCATGCATAAAAACCCAGCAACACATAGATATATCAGTACGTGAAAGGAAGTAAGATGGAAAAATAAAATTATAAGATATAACATATGTGAGACCATGAGAATTGACTGGGCAAAGAATCTGAAAAAATTACTTTTAATATAAAATGGGACTCTGATGAATCACATAAAGTTGCGATTTTGAGAAAATCTATTAAATCGACATGAAAACAACAATCCCACATGTAAGTAAGATCTATTGACCAAAAGGGCTTATATTATGCCTATTTTGCTTGCCAAGAATGAGGCAGAGGCAAAGTAAGAACACAAAAATGAGTAATATACATGCCAAACATTAAAGAAAGCTTGAATATATGAACCAGCAAGACCTGAGTTCCCCAAAAACTTCAGCATTGCTTCAATTCAAACAATACCTATAAACCAGAAAGAAGAACAAAGAAAAAATGAAAGACAAAAAGAGATGCTAATTGTGAAATGCTCATGCACACAAAATGTTCGTAAAAATGCTTCTTAGAAGCCAAAGAAATGTAGATATGAAAGCAAGAGAGAAATTAGAGGAGATAGACATACTGATGAGGAGGTTGTGGGAAAGGGCCTATTTTTGTGCGCGACCAACAATGGAGAAAGGGAGCGAATGCGTGGGAATGAAGGAATGTAAAAATGACACTGTTGCAATTCCTCTGAACGTCGTGAGGGAAAAAAAAAACTAAGAACTACGGAGGATAGGAGACTGGTTGTGAGATATTGAAGATAAATTACCTATTTTGATCCTCTTTTAAAGCATGTGATGAAAAATGGATAATTTATAAACTATTTACAAAACTAAGACTTTCATTTAATGAAAATTTTGGAATTTCAAAACTACCCCTAAGCTGACGTTAGATAAAAAAAATTTCTACCAAGTCGAAAAAGTTAAAAAGTAAAAGAGGTGGTGCTGGGAAGACGACTATGTTCGACTAGGGTTGAGATTATTCGATATTGATCGAACGATGGCTCGACTTCAATTGAATATCGGTCGAAAATCTTTGGCCACCGGTTGAAAATCAATCAGAACGGCTAGGAGAGGTGTAATAACCTATTCTTTTAAGTGCAAAATGGTCATTTGACCAGATTTTAAAAAACATTATATATATATACATATATGTTCTCTCTCTCTCGTCCCCCTATTTCCTCGACTCACTCTTTCTCTCGCTCTCACCGTCGCTCTCGGCTGAAGGAAGGCGGACGAATGCTGGAGCCGCTGCAGCCACCGTCCGATCTGCCACACCACCGGCGGAGTCCTCCCGCGCCGTCACCAACTTGTTCCGCCCGTCCCTAGTCACTGTCGTGCTTCGTATTGCCAGAAAACGCCATTAATGGCCGTGAGGGAGTTTCGATTTCCGGCGACGATTCCAGCCGTCTCAGATCACGTTCTTGGATTCGTTGGATTCGTCTCGTCGAGAGGAACCTCAAGGTATATATTTCACAATCCCATTTTGCCTAGTTTGAAAGTTGCCATTTTAGAGTATTTTGAGTTTCAAATTTTAGTTTTCGATCCGACCATTAGATTTCGTTTTTGTTGTCATTTTTGGAATATACTTGGAAAATAGAGAAGTTTGATATATATTGACTATATTTAGTGATCAACACGAAAATCAATATCTAACGGCTTAGATTTGTCTAGTTTTGTGTGTCACTGATCCGGTGTCGGCCTGGACCTAAATTAGTCGAGTTATATATCTAATTTAGCTATTTCGGATACTAGGAATTCAATGGAGAGATCCGTTCATTAATTTGAAACTCTGTTGAGAAGTTGATGTTTCCCAAGCGAGCGATTGAGGGCGTGGAATTAGTTCCCGACCCTCTGAGTGATCGTCCAACGGTACCTTGAGCATCCAATAGTGCGGTATCGCTATTCTAGTGAGGTAAGGATTCGGTTACCTCTCTTTTACATCGTTTTGAATAGAACTTATTTTCTGTAACATATGAGAACAAATGTGATTTTAGAACTTTTAAATATCTGTGATGGAATTGAACGGTATAATTTATATATTGGATTACTCTGGGATTTTTCTGAGTGCAGGTTGTTTTTGGACATGTTAAAATAAGGCTATCATGCTACCCATTTTTCTACAAAATTTAATTAATTATTTTACTAAAAACTAGAGCATCATTTGAACTTAAATAATTGCATGGTTACTTTTACACATCAGTTCAGAGTACACGCGTCATAGAATCACACATGAGTCCCAAATTAGCATCATAGGATTTTTACAGTATGGCGCTGTGGCCCCACCAATGGTGCAGAGTCTGTAAACCTGCGTAGGGTTGTAAACCTGTGTGGGGTATTTCTTCTGATTACCTCTCCATTTAGTAGGCGTAGGTAATGCGGTTGCCCCTCTAGGTTTGGTAGGCGACACACAGCTATCTCCTCCGGTTATGGGCTAGGTGTCAGGCAGGTTGTATGGTACACGTAGTGCCAACACCTTGGTTTCCATTGATGAGAGGTGATGAACTCATGAGTATGAGTGAATTTGTGTCATGTGTTTGTGGACTGATTGATTTTTCGATATCATATTTTCTATATATCTATATATGTATATATATATATGTATGTGATGACGGACTATTGATTTTGGATAACATATTTATATATATATATATTCAGTTATATATATATATATATGTATATAGACTATCAGCTTTGGAAATGAATGTGTATAAGTACATAAACATGGTTTTGCAAAAAGGTATTTTTGGACTAAACTGATCATGCATGAGCTTTTTATCACTAAAAGATTTTTTACATGAGGTAATAGCTTTTCTACTGAGTTCTCGAGCTCGCCCCTCCTATTTTCTTCCTTTTCAGGTGATTGTTCATTCGAGTCGATTGTCCCGTTGGCTAGGCAATTTGCTTGACTTACGCTTGCCGTGTTATCCCTCTTCGGTTAGTCCTTCTACCTTATTTTATTCTTTCTTCCTCATGTTTACCTATTTGGCCAAGTTTCTTATTCTTAATAAGTGATTGTATGAGAACGCATTTTCTACTATTTGAGAATTTGGGGTATAAATAAGACACTATTGTTCCTAAGGAGCATATTTTAAAGTTTTAAGCACTTGGAATTTTAACAAGATTTGTAAGTTAGATTTTAGACATTCGGGTTAAAGATTTGAAAAACCTATTAAGTCAGCATTGTATTTTTCTTAAACCAAGATTTATATAACTTAATTATATTTTCCTGATATTAAATCGGTGTATCTATTTTTATAAATTAAACTAAATATGAACTTTTTTTTATATAAAACTTCCAACGATTTGAGGACTAAAATGAAAATCCAAATACTTGATTTTCTCTGAATTTTATTAAATTCTTTATTTATATTAATTTACACTCAAAATTACAAAAAAAGTCACGGCCTAGGATTTAGGTTGTGACAGAATTGGCATTAGAGCACAGCTTCAGATCTATCTGGGATCATGCCTATGTTAATTTTTAGTGTTTAAAATTATTTTGGAAATAGTTTTGACAAATGCCTTATATAATACTTAGGAACTAGCTAGATAAGTTATTTTTACTCTTATTCCTTCCAAGTCCTATCTTAAACCTCTTCAAGGTGAGATTCTGGTGTTTTTGGTATAGTGATTCCCTAAGAATTTAGTTTTGGATGTGTTGGGTAGACATAAGACTATTGGTTTCTGCTCTTAGCATAATCATTCATTTCGAATGGACGTTCGTTCTTATACTCTTCTGTCTATTCACGTGAACCTCGTGAGTTCTAAGGTAGCAATTCAGTATCTTGCGCCTTAGTTGTTATGTTTGGCTGACTTGTGGGTTGTATATATGTTGTCTCTCAGGTTTGTTATCACTTTTGTTTGTAGCATTTGATTATGGTTGTATTTACTTGGGGATTTCTACTTGTAATGTATTGGGTTAGTGTTTACACTTTAACTGATGTGACTTGATTTTATTGGTGTTTATTAGACTGAGATGTTGCTTTCTTAGGATTGGCATCTCCGTGATCACTTGATTTGAATGCATCGTGATTTGATCCTACATTTGAATGATTGTATTGGTGGTATTTTTTACGTAGCATGCCCATTGATTAAGTGATTAGTTTGGTGATTTATGATATTGTTTAGCTATAATAGTTTTATTTCTCTAGTTTCCTCAGGTTTCATTATTATAGCTACTTGGTTGAGAATTTTTGAATTATTGAGAGTTGGTTGGATTTAAAACTGGGTTATTTAGTTTCAGAACTTTTAGAAATACCAAATTGACGATTAAGGTTTTAAACAACGTAAACCTTTGTATTTGACTAAGGTGACATATTTGTTTTCAAAGAAATTATAGACATTTTAAACTTGAGCATTGGTGGGGTGAAAGTAATACACTTTTTTCAAAGGATGTATTGTTTTAAATTAAAATGTTACTTTGAGACTAAACTTTACAAAGCCATCCAACCTATTTGTATACTAGCAAGATTTTGTTTTACGTTTAGAAGTGTTGATTTGAAAAACCTCTAGATCAAAGTAATTTGTTTTTATAAATGTATATTCATAAATCAAACTTTTTAAGTTCCATTTTAAACTTTGGGCTTAGTAGATTACTAAGCATTTTCCAGTCCCTACTTAATACTTGATTTGAGATCAAATGAATGCTTTTGTAAATTGATTCATAAGTTTACTTGAAAAACAAATGGATGTAAGTTTCTTAGAGAAACATTTTGAATAGAAATATTCACAAATTTGACTACTCGGAAAACTTCGATGTGCAATGAAAATGATTTTGGGGGAAAATCTTTGGCTTCACACATGTGATTGAAGATTTATACCTGTAATTTTCTCTAAAATGTATTGTTTAGAGAATGAAAATTGATATGACTACTTGCATTACAGAAATCCTTATTGGGTGAAAACATTAGAGTTGGAAATTTTAATTTAAATCTTGTGAAACTTTTCACTTATGCGTGGTATGTTTGATGGTTCAAATTACATGTTTCTTCAAAAATTTTCTTTGATGTGGTTTACCTTATTGGTTAATGCATAGTCCCTTGGTATTTGTTAGATTGTTTAGCATAAAAAATTCATGTTGACTTGATTTTCCACGGTATGAACAAGTTAAATTAGATTATGCAGGACTTGTTTTAATTGGACTTTGGGCATTGTACGATTGGTTTTGACCAGTCTCCCAAGTGTTAAGAAAAGCTGGGAGGAGAATGACATTTAGATTTTCAAAGCAGTAAAAGGCAATGGGTTATATGCCTTGGTTTTACATTTGATAGGTTTTGAGTTATATGTATTGGCTTTATGTTTGGCAAGCCTTGAGTGGAGCATGTTGGTATGTGATATTCTTCTTAAAAATTTGATTCTAGCTTTCTAGTTTATGGAGTTCATATATATGTTAATTAGTTTGTCATGTCTAGTATAAATCTCCATTAACTATTAATGTTTATTTTGAACGATTAAGTGAGAATTAGAGTTTGTTTTATCCGCTTTGAGGAAATATTTTGACAATGTTTCACACTTTAATATTTTCTCAATCACCCCAATTCCCCTAAAAAAAAGTGTGAACTTTCAAAATTTTTGAGAAACTTGCTTAATTACTTTAGAAAGTATTTTTTAACTCTACAAAAAACACCGCATAATATTTAGTTATGATTTGGATTGGGGCTCAAATGTTTTATTAGTTTTGAAAGAAAAAAAAAATTGACCATGGTAATTTAAATATGGCCTCATTTGTTATTTTACCGAATAAGTGCAGTTGACATAATAAATGTTCGTTTGTTGATTGTGGGAAACATGTTAATGTCTTTTCATGCATTCTATATTTGTTTTACTAAATGGTTACTATATATAACTCAACTTTATAGATTGATGCTTGAGACTATTAGAGATTTTCATCATATATGCATGGAATAAGACTTTTTCTAAATGTTAATGTTGAGTTGGATTTAAATCCCTTATTTTGTTTAAACTATATATAGCATAGTTGTTATTATATAAATAATAATAATTGGACTAAGACTACTCATGGATTTTATTTAGATTCATTGGACTCTACCTCTATATTGTGAAAGGGTACTTAAAGTTCAGGTTTGGTTTACCTTTGGTCAGGGAGAAACTATATTATGAACTAGTGTAGTATTCCTACACCCCAACACTTTTTAAATTCAATGTTTTTAAAAATATTTTTATTAAAAATTGAAATGAGATTTTATGGGAGATAGGGTCACTCGAGGATGGTTCCAGATAACCTATCCTATTAGAACCTTATTTCTGGGATGTTAAGTGTGGATTTCAATTGTCATGTGCATATTTCCAAGGTATTGGATTACATCCATGGAGTTTTTCTTTATATTAAAGACTTGTAGAGTCTTTGGATTAGAATTGCTTTGGTTTTCTTTAATGAGATTTTACACTAGATAAAAGATTTGAAATGCTTTTGAAATTTCTCATGTTTGGATGCGTGCATTTGAGATTGAAGTTTGCACTAATATTTTATATTGGTGATTTCCTATTTGGGTATTCTAGTCTTGTCCTTGACTAGAAGTGGTTTGTATTTGGTGTTATTCCTCACTCTAATCGGAAAGCAAAAATTGGTTGTGAGCCATTTAACTCTCTTTGTCACGTTCGACTTCTAAATGCGTTTACCTTGTATGGTGTAACATAAGGATCCTTGTTCTTCGTCTTAAACTCTATTCGATCACGTTATGTTGTGTAAAAGAGACTCTTGTTAGAGTCATTGACTCAAAGATTGTCTAGGACTAGGAACTAGTTGCAGACAAGTAGGTATGTCCCAGGAGATTGTTGATTTGGTACGATCAGGGGATGATATTCTTATATTTGACGTTTAGTCTATTGTTCTAGTTTGGTGCCTTACGTTCAGTGTTCGGAGTCACGAGTTTCGGCTTCTAGCAATGGTTAGTATTGTTATCTTTTCATTACTCATATTCTTAAGGTTGTCGTTTCCAACTATGAGTGTTGAGATTCTTATACCTATTGTTGAGTCATCTTATAAATTTGACCTCTCAATGTGCATCCTTATACCATACCATAGTGTGGTACAGTATATCGGCATAACTTTGATGCTAAGTGCGGACTGTCTGTTTCACACTTTCGTTAACTTGCATTCGATTTAACGCTCTTAAATTCTACATTCGACTGTGCTATACACTTCCACTGATTATATCTCGGGATCTATTCTTACTCTCGGTTTGTATTTGAATTTCAGAGCAAAATTCTTATAAAGAGAGGAGAATGCAATAACTTATTCTTTTAAAGAGCAAAATGGTCATTTGACCAAATTTAAAAAAAAATTATATATATATATATATACATATATGTTCTCTCTATCTCGTCCCCCCCTTTCCCCGACTCATTCTTTCTCTCGCTCTCACCGTCACTCTCGGCCAAAGGAAGGAGGACGAATGCCGGAGCCGCTGCAGCCACAGTCCGATCCACCAGACCACCGGCAGAGTCCTCCCGCACCACCAGCAACTTGTTCCACCCGTCCCTGGTCACCGTCGTGCTCCGTATTGCCGGAAACTCCATTAATGCCCGTGAGGGATTTTCGATTTCTGGCGACGATTCTGGCCGTCTCCGGTCGCGTTCTTGGGCTCATTGGATTCGTCTCGTCGAGAGGAACCTCAAGGTATATATTTCATAATCACACTTCACCCGGTTTGAAAGTTGCCATTTTAGGGTATTTTGAGTTTCGAATTTTAGTTTTCAATCCGACGGTTAGATTTTGTTTTTGTTGTCATTTTTGGAATGTACTCGGAAAATTGAGAAGTTTGATATATATATATATATATATATTGACTATATTCGGTGACTGGCACAAAAATCAATATCTAACGGCTTAGATTTGTCTAGTTTTGTGTGTCACTGGTCTAGTGTCAGCCCGGACCTAAATTGATCGAGTTTTATGTCTAATTTACCTATTTTGGACATTAGGAATTCAATAGAGAGATCCGTTTATTGATTTGAAACTCCGTTTAGAAGTTGGTATTTCCTAAGTGAGCGATCGAGGGTGTGGAATTGATTTTCGACTCTCCGAATGATCGTACAACGGCACCTTGAGCATCCAATAGTGTGGTATCGCTATTCTAGTGAGGTAGGGATTCGGTTACCTCTCTTTTATATCATTTTAAATAGAACTTATTTTCTTCAACACATGAGAACAAATGTGATTTTAGAACTTTTAAATATCTGTGATGGAATTGAACGGTATGATTTATATATTGGATTGCTCTGGAACTTTTCTGAGTACAGGTTATTTTTGGATATGTTAAAATAGGGCCGCTATGCTGCCAATTTTTCTACAAAATTTAATTAATTATTTTACTAAAAACAAGAGCATCATTTGAACTTAAATTATTACATAGTTACTTTACACATCAGTTCAGAGTACACGTATCTTAGGATCACACATGAGTCCTAGGTTAGCATCATGGGGTTTTTACAGTATGGCGCTGTGGCCCCACCGACAGTGCAGAGTCTGTGAATCCACACAGGGTATTTTTTCTGATTACCTCCCTATTTGATAGGCATAGGCAATGCGGTTGCCCCTCTAGGTTTGGTAGGCGACACACGGGTGTCTCCTCCAGTTATGGGTTAGGTGTTAGACAGATTGTATGGCACACGTAGTGCCAACATCCTAGTTTCCATTGATGAGAGGTGGTGAACTCATGAGTATGAGTAGATTTGTGTCATGTATGAGTAGATTTGTGTCATGTATTTGTGGACTGATTGATTTTTCGATATCCTGTTTTCTATATATGTGTATATGTATATATATATATGTATGTGATGACAGACTATTGATTTTGGATAACATATTCATATATATATATATTTAGTTATATATATATATATATATATATATATATATATATATATATATATAAACTATCAGTTTTGGAAATGAACATGTAGAAGTATATAAACATGGTTTTGCTAAAAAGGTGTTTTGGGACTAAACTGATCGTGCAGGGGCTTTCCATCACTAAAAGATTTTTTATATGAGATAAGAGCTTTCCTACTGAGCTGTCGAGCTTACTCCTCCTATTTTCCCCCCTTTCAGGTGATTGTTCATTCAAGTCGGTTGTCCCGTTGGCTAGGCATGTCACTTGACTTACGCTTGCCATCCTATCCCTCTTCGGTTGGTCCTTCTACCTTATTTTATTCTTTCTTCCTCCTGTCTATCTATTTAGCCAAGTTTCTTATTCTTGATAAGTGATTGTATGAGGACGTATTTTCTACTATTGAGGATTTGGGGTATAAATGGGATACTATTATTCCTAAGGAGTATATTTTAAAGTTTTAAGTACTTGGAATTTTGACAAGATTTGTAAGTTAGATTTTAGACATTCGGGTTAAAGATTTGAAAAACCTATTAAGTCAACATTATATTTCTCTTAAACCAAGATTTGTATAACTTAACTATATTTTCCTAATATTAAATCGGTGTATTTATTTTTATAAATTAAACTAAATATGAACCTCTTTTATTCAAAACTTCCAACGATTTGAGGACTAAAATGAAAATCCAAATACTTAATTTTCTCTAAATTTTGTAAAATTCTTTCTTTATATTAATTTATACTCAAAATTACAAAAAAGTCCAAACCTAGTATTTGGGTTGTGATAAGAGGCATTAATACAAGTTTGATCACGGTCGAATTCTTCGACTCTAGTTAAATAGAGGCATTGTAGGATCAAAATCAGGATAGGATCGACAGTGGCATGATGTTGCAGGTAGTAACGACAGAAGTAATTTAGAGTGTATCAGAGAAAAATATATTTTAAGACTTATTAAAGAATATATTATTGAAGTAATTTTAGATAAATAACATGATAATGGAAGTTAGTTGTGAAGACATTTACAAATGAACCTTTTTTCATGGCTAAGTTGACCATAAAGTAAATTTCCTAATAATTAAGGTTTACTTGCGTTTTATTTATTTTATCTTACTTTACTTTAGTGGACTCTTTCGTTTTTCATAAGAAAAACTGAATAAAAAAATAATTAAGAGAAATAGAAAAATTGGAGACAAAATATAAAGGAAGCAATTTTTCAATTAATAATCAAATGTGTAATATATGCCTTAGTTGTTTGGGCTCCTAGCTACGTGCCATGTGGCATGCATGTGCTTTATTCGTGTACTTGGTTCCCTTCATCACTCAATATATTCCTCAATCCCAATTATCAAGTTAATTAGGTCTTTATTGGAAAACGTATAATAAATATAATTTAATGATATATATATGTAGATATATATTTTACAAAAAGATGTATTTCTTTTTAAACAACGGATATATACATGTTTTTACCCTACCGTATAATTTCTCTTATTATCCTACTCCTAATAGAAAACTAACAATCTGGCCACAGACATAATTTAATTAAGTAAGCACGTAAACTCAGCTATCGAAATTCATGTGGGAAGAGGACTCATAAACATATTTAACAAACCCATTCTAATCATGCCACTTAATTATTGTATCGTCATATGTGCCCGAAAATATATAAGCCAAGGATATCTATTTATATGTGAGTAAACTGACCAAGAAACTCAAAAGAGATTTAAAAAAAAAAGTAGAAGAGAAGAGATTCAAAGAGAACTACTCACATATATACAGTAGTCTCTGATTTAGAATTAGAAAAAAAGGCTACTGAATAATTTTATGAACAAGATATTATGGAAGATAGTAGTATTACTACTTGCGTGAGTATGGCAACTGGGAAGCTCTCTAGTCCTACGACCACTAATACGTCTTCTTCTTTAAAGTGCTATGATCGTGAGAAATATTATGCTTCCTGAAGAAACGAGAACAAAAAAGTGGTTGAAGACCATTAAGTTAGTAGAGTCAACCTACTTCGTCAACTTTTTAGTTTATATTAATGTTATCCAAGACAAAATTTGACGTTCATGATTGACTGTTTAACTAAATAGTAAATAATGATAATACATGGAAGGCTAATTAATTAATGTAACTCAATAATGTATGTTGGGATCTATAGAATCTTTTTGACGCCATCCAAAATTTAGCACTAGAATTATTCTTATTATTGTTTTTTTTTTGTCTGGGTATATCAATGTATACGTTTTTTTTTTTATTTAAAGGATTTTATTTTTAGTTTAATTACATGTCGCTTGGTAATCTTTAATGCATTTGTGTTTTAATATATTAAGTTCTCACTGTTATTACTTGAATTGAAGTGTATTCTCCGCTTAAATTCCCATTAGAAAGCTAGCGTAGAATTGTCTCCCTTCTGTTTATATATATATATATATATATATATATATATATATATATAGCCATAATTCAATAAGTATTTTTTTTTCTCCTATCTATGTATTTATTTTTTAATCATTATCTAATAATTATTATGTTTTGAGTGCTTGAAAAAAAAAATAATAATAATAAATACATGTTATTTAATGCTCTAATTCTTTATACTTTATAGCATAAAAAGACGTGCATACCTGATAAATTTTAATTAAAAAATAATATTTATAAATAAGTAAATTAAAATACTTACTAACTTAGTGTCCATATATATAGGGCCATAATTTAGTAGATATTTTTTCTCATTTATCTATAATTATTTTTTTAGTCGTTGGATCATTATCTAATAGTTATCAAGATTTAAGTAGTTAGACAAAAAGAAGAAATACACATTATTTAATACTTTCCTCTCTCTCTAATTTTTACCATAAAAAAATGTGCGTGATATATTTTAATTGCACAAAAAAATATTTATGTATAAGTGAAAAAAAAAATATACCTATTGAATTAAGTGTCAACATATATTCTGAAACTAATATATTCTCAAACAAAGATAATAATTAGTCGAGTAATACTATGAACACTAAAAATTACACTAAAATCTTACTCCGTACAATGTGATATTCATTTCAACTACTAAATTTTAAATGATGTGCTTTTACTATAAGAAAAAGAAAAAAAATATATTAGTGAAAGTGATAACACATCATTAGTATAAGATTTTAGTGTAATATTTTGGTATTTCTATCTTTAATTAGTCACAGTAAAGGGAAATTATTCAAACAGTAGAAGCCCTTCAAGAATTATTTTCCGAAAGTCCAATTCAAAAATCTTAACACCTATAACTCGATCATGCACTTTAATTACATTGTGATAATGTAACTAGCTTTTGAAATCGTAATAATATCTATGACATAATTGTTAAATATGTGAAGTCTAATCATATTGATAAAAATCGTCCAAAACAAAATTTTGTACGTACATTACCGACGTAAGAGTTAGAAGGATACTTGACGGGCAAAGCTTAAGAAACCATTGCTACTAAGATATGTTAGTAAGGGATATTTTTGAGATTTTACATATGTATTTCGATTGCCTTAGTTTTTTCTTTATATAAAAGATGCTTAAGTGTTAAGTTTGAGTAAGTAAAATTATAGAGGAATTCAAGTATTTTGAAGAGACTTCGAGATGCATGGGAATTCTTTGAAATTATTCTGCTTCGTCGCAATGAAAATTGTCACGACCCAAAATTTGGGTTAGTGGCAGAAGGAGAATTTCACAAAGGTGGGAAATTTCTTGATTTATTTGAAAAATGTCAAAAGTTCTAGTTTTTATATAAACAGTCTCTTTAAATAAAATAATCGGAATTCCATCCCGTGAACCACTCTCACAGTTCGTATACACCATTAAACATAGACCGAATAATAATTAAAAAATGGAAAAATTAAATATAAGTCTAAGCATCATCATCATCTACAACAACAATAAAATCCCAAAATAGCATACATAAGTTTATAGACAAAATAGAAACTAGTTTTTTTGGTTCAATGCTAATACAAATCCCTAAATAGTCCAAACACCACAACAGTAGACTTCTAGCATTACCAACAAATGAACTACAGTCAAGATGGCCTCTTACTCTTCCTGATTTCCAAGATCGCACTGAACACCACCTGAGGAAGGGAAGAACATACAATGCCTAGTAGGAAAATAGTTACTTCGAAGAAAAACAGTTCAGTGATGGAAAACTTCTGCGTGGTTAGTTCAAATCTAAAACATACACACACATATATATATATAATCCAAACCGGAAGCCTATATATATAAAACAGTGTAATCAAAACCATCAATCCATATGCACATGACACAAATCAACCCATACCTATGAGCTCTCATCCTCTCATCTATGGAAACTCAGGATGATGGCACTAAGTATGCCTAATAGCCTGCCTAACACCTAAGCCCATACCCAGAGGGGACACCCGTGTATCGCCTACAAAACCTGGAGGGGCAACCGAATTGCCTACGCCTGCCAAATGGGGAGGTAATCAGAAGAACAAACTCCGCGCGAGTTTACGGATTTTCACCAACAGTGGGGTACACAGCGCCACACTGTAAAACCCATGATGCTAACGCGGTGCTCATGTATGATCCTATGACACATGCAATCCAGAACTGAAATGTAAAAACTATTGTACTCTGGTTTTTTAGTAAAACATGCATAATAGGGTTTTATAAAAAAACGGGCAGCATAACGGCCCTATTTTTGATATACCCAAAATAACCTGCTCACAGCAAATTCTCAGAGCAATACAGTATATATCGTACAACCAGATTCCATCACATATAATTTAAATCATTAAAAATATACTTGTTTTTATATACTGCAGAAAATAAGTTTTAACTTGGAACGGTATAAAACGACGGTAACTAAACCCCTACTTCACCGGAATAGTGATACCACGCTATTGAGTCCTCAAGGTTTCGTTGACGATCACCCAGAGGGTTGGGAACCAATTCCAAGCCCTCGATCGTCCTCTAGTAAAAAGTCAACTTCTCACCGACACTTCAATTTTGCAAACAGACCTCTTCACTGAATTTCTAGAACTCAAAATAGCTAGGTTAGACATATAATTTGTCCAATTCTAGTCCGGGCCCACACCGGACCGATGGCATGCAAAACGAGACAAAATCTCGACTGTCTAATCTCGATTTTCGTGCCAATCACCAAACAACATAATATATATA
>JXTB01000530.1:0-40873 GCA_002914805.1 Parasponia andersonii | reverse complement strand
GATGGCTGGCGGTGATCCTGCGGCGTCTTACAGTGGTGCGGCTGAGAGAGAAGAGAGAGAAAGGTCGAGGAAGAAGAGAGAGAAATGAGTAAACAGGTCATGTCGCCTATTTTGAATGGGCTCTGTAATTTTTCAAAAATTGCACATAAGTCTCCAAAATTTCAAATCTCTATCAATCTAGTCCCCCAAAATTTGCAATTTAATCCCTCTATACAAAACTTTTGCAAATTAATCCCTACAATATTATATCCGAAAAATTAGTAAAATGTCCAAATTACCCTCGAAAATTCCGAGTTTTTACATTTTCCCCTCCTTATAAGAATTTCGTCCCGAAATTCAAAATACAGGTCAAGATTTACATCACAATACAACTTCTAACTGAAAGTTAAACAAATGAGGATACTTCTCGTACATCTCCGTTTCGAGTTCCTAAGTAGCCTCGTCTTCTTTGTGATGTTCCCAAAGCACCTTGACAAGTGGTATCTCTCTGTTGCAAAGAACCTTCAACTCTCTAGTCAAAAAGCGAACATGCTGCTCTTCATAGGACATATCTTCTTGGATCGGTACATGCACATACTGAATAACATGAGATGCATCCGATGTGTACTTCCTCAACATCAACACGTGAAACACATTATGCATGTGGCCCAACTGTGCAGGTAGATTCAAGCGATACGCCACTGGTCCAATCCTCTCAGTGATCTCAAAGGGACCAATATACCTTGGAGTAAGCTTATCCTTCATCCCAAACCTTGTCACACCACACCTTGGAGTCACTTTCAAGAATACGGAATCACCAGTATCGAACTCTATCTCACGCCTCTTCGGGTCAGCATAACTCTTCTGGCGACTCTGAATCTTCTTGAGTCTCTCTTGGATATCTTTGATCTTCTTAGTAGTCTCCTCAATCAGTTCAGGTCCGAGAATAACATGCTCTTCTGCATCTGCCCAACATAAAGGCGATCTACACAGCCTCCCATACAACATTTCATATGGAGCCACACCCACACTGGTCTGGTAACTGTTATTGTAAGCAAACTCCACTAAAGGAAGATGGTCATCCCAGTTCCCACCAAAGTCCAGTATGTAACAACGTAGCATGTCCTCAAGAATCTGAATGGTCCTTTCAGACTGACCATCTGACTCAGGATGGTGAGCTGTATTGATATCCAACTACGTACCAAACGTTTTCTGCAAGGCTCTCCAAAACTTAGAAGTGAACCTTGGATCTCTGTCAGATACTATGTTTGAAGGTACACCATGCAAGCATATGATGTTCTCCACATATAGTCTACTGAGCTTAATAAGGGAGTAGTCAACCCCGATCGGTATAAAGTGAGCACTCTTTGTCAACCGATCGACTATCATCCAAACTACATCGTTCTTCCTCAAGGTCTTCGGCAAACTGGTCACGAAGTCCGTCGTGATCTTGTCCCACTTCTACTCTGGAATTGGAAACGGCTGAAGTAATCCAGCTGGTCTCTGGTGTTCAACCTTGACTCGCTGATAAGTCAAATACTTAGCCATAAAAGTAGCTATATCCTTCTTCATTCCTTTCCACCAATACTGCCGTTTCAACTCCCGGTACATCTTAGTACTACCTGGATGTACTGCGAACCTTGATTTGTGAGCCTCTATTAGAATGGTTTCTCGAAGATTAGGGTCATCCGCTACAGCCAACTTCCTATTGAAGAGTAAGAACCCTTCTCTGTTAGTGCTCCAACTATCTAACTGTTCACTATTTTGAAGTCAATTCCAGGTTGTCCTCAACTCCATGTCTTGCCACTGACTCTGCTGGACAGTCTGGAGAAGAGATGGTGAAACCATAATGTTGCTCAGGCAAGCAACCTCTTCATTCTCGAAGTACTGCAAGTTGTAATCACCAATCGCAACTGAGTTCTTCCAGTCTTCGAACACTAATGTAGCTAGTATACCACAAGGCTTCCTACTCAGTGCATCGGCTACAACGTTGGCCTTACCCGAATGATACTGTAGGTCGAAGTCATAATCCTCTATATATTCAACCCATCATCGCTGTCTCAAGTTCAAATCCTTCTGGGTAAAGAGATACTTCAAACTCTTATGATCAGAGAATATGTCGAACTTCACACCATACAAGTAACATCTCCAAATCTTCAACGTAAAGATCACTGCTATAAGTTCCAGATCATGGGTGGGATAGTTCTTTTCATGTGACTTCAACTGACGAGAAGCATAGGCCATAACTCGACCATTCTGCATCAAAACACATCCCAAACCCGTCTTCGAAGTATCGGTATACACCACATAAGGCTCGTTACTGTCAGAAACAGTAAGAACAGGTGCGATGGTTAAACTCTACTTCAACCTGATAAAAGCTTCTTCACTTTCGTGATTCCAAACAAACTTAACATCCTTCCTGGTCAACTTCGTCAAAGGCAAAGCAATTCTCGAGAAATCTTGCATAAAACGACGGTAGTAGCCTACCAATCCAAGGAAACTACGTACCTCTGTCATATTTATCGGTCTTTCCCATTCCATAACAGCTTCGATCTTAGCGGGATCGACTGAAATACCTCCGTAAGAAATCACACGACCCAAGAACTTCACTTCTGACATCCAAAAGTCACACTTCGATTTCTTGGCATACAACTGACGATCTCTCAAGGTCTTGAGTAATATCCCCAGATATTCGGCATGATCTTCTCGAGTCTTGGAATACACCAGGATGTCATCGATGAACACAACCACAAAATAATCCAAAAACGGCCTGAAAATCCGATTCATGAGATCTATAAATACTGCGGGAGCATTCGTCAAACCAAATGGCATCTCCAAAAACTCAAAGTGACCATATCGAATTCTGAATACTGTCTTAGGTATATCATCTTCCTTTATCTTCAACTGATGATAACTAGATCTCAAATCAATCTTGAAGAAGAATCTTGAACCACTGAGTTGATCAAACAGCTCATCTATTCTTAGCAAAGGATACTTGTTCTTCACTGTCAACTGGTTCAACTTCCGGTAATCCATACAAAGTCTCAACGAATCATCAGCTTTCTTCGCAAATATAAGAGGAGCACCCCAAGGAGAAGTGCTATGCGAATGAAGACTTTGGAAAGCAAATCATCCAACTGTTCTCTTAATTCTTCCATCTCAATAGGTGCCATGAGATAGGCTGGAATAGAAACTGGCTGAGCTCCAGGAACTAGCTCAATACAGAACTCGATCTTCCTATCAGGTGGTAACCCCAGTAAGTCTTTAGGAAACACCTCTGAAAACTCACACACCACTAGAATCCATGGGTCTTGATCATCTGTCCTCACCTCGCCATCCATGGCAAACAAGTTCCCATAACACTCAAGTTTCTTTCTTCCACCCATGCACGCTTTCAGAACAGGACTAGGCTTCAATGAACTCATCCCAGCCTGATAGACAATAGGATATCTATCACTAGGAAAAAGAGTCACCCACTTCGTACGACAGTCCACAACCGCTCAATATTTCGACAACCAATCCATACCGAGTATTACGTCATACTGTCCCATCGGCAACATAATCAAATCAACTAGAAGCTTCCTATCACCAATCATAACCCGACAAGACTTACACACACTAAACACATCGGCTACTCCTCCCAAAGATGTACCCGATGTCAATACATAATCTAAATCAGAAAATTCCAACCCCAATAGTTAAGCAAACAATAAGGATATGAATAAATGGGATGCACTAGTATCAAACAAAACATGCGCTCAAGAGTATGAAAGAAGGATCATACCGTCAACAACACCTCGACCGGTGCAATCTTGAGTGCCGTCGGCTCCAGTAAAAGTATAGGCTTGGCCAGTCACCTTTCCTTTCCCTTTGTTATCTCTCCCCTGACCAGGTCGGCTACTACTGGATCCTAGACCACTACTGCCATAACCACGCCTACCCTGACTTCCTTAGGCCTAAGGAGTCTGAAAATTCTGAGTATAAACCTGAGGGCGGTACTGATACTGATAAGGCTAAGGGGAAGTAAAAGTCTGCGAAGTACCCTGTGATTGTTGTAGCCTTGTCTGAGTGTTCTGATAAGGAACAGAACCTGACTGGCTCCCCTGCGATTGAGAAAGAGGAGATTTCTGCAGGCAAGTAGGACACTCTTTCTTCTGGTGACCTAGCTGGTCACAAACAAAATATCCTCCGTACGGACTACCTTTGCCACTCCTAGAAGTACCACTACTGTTCGAACTCCCATTTCTTAGAGTACCCTAGGCTGACCACTATCCCTGGTTCCTTCTGGTGGCTTTTCTATCATTTTCTCTCCGCTGGTTCCTCCTGGAATCCAAACTTTCTTCGATGGCCTCTGTCCGCTGGGCAGCTACTGTAATCTCAGGAAGAGTATGGAAAGTCTGGGTACCAATCCTATTGAAAATGTTTCGATTCAGATGACTCTTGAACTTTGCAACTCGGGACTTCTCACTCGTACCTAGTTTAAAGGCAACGCTTGCCAACTCAGTGAACTCAATCAGGTACTCATTCACCATCCTGTTACCTTGGACTAAAGTCTCAAACCGATTCATAATCTCATCCTGTTAATCCTCATTGGTATACTGAGCCCTAAAAATCCGTTCAAAGCCTTCCCAAGTAAGACCCACAATATCCTGCATCCACTCCATAGTCTTCCACCAATGAATTGTAGTCCCGGACAGACGGGTAACGGCAAAGATTGCCCAAAACTTTACCGGAGCACCAAAGGACCGAAAATGCCTATCCATCTCACGCAACCAAGCAATTGCCACGAGAGGATCTGGTCTCCCGTCAAACTGCTATGGCTGGAGGCGTATGAATCACTGGAGGTAATCTGACTGATCTAGCTGATGTGCCCTCAGAGCTGGAGGCTTATAGTCTGGGTTGCTCATCTGGGCAAATGCCTGCTGTATTGTCTCGATCAGATTAGAGAAATCTGGACGTTGAGAAGGTTCGGCACTCGGCTGGTGCCTCGGAACTCTTCTAGGAGGCATCCTTCAAGTTTGAAACAATATGCAAAGCTATTAGTGAGATAATGATGCATGCTTGTCATAAAATAACTTCAGTCTAGTGTAATGGCAATACGTCCAAGCTATTAAACTCAAAGCTCTGATACCATAATTTCAGTCATGACCCAAAACCCGAGCCAGTGGTAGAAGGGGAATTTCACAAAGGTGGGAAATTCCTTGATTTATTTGAAAAGTGTCAAAAGTTCTAGTTTTTATAAAAACGGTCCATTTAAATAAAATAATCGGAATTCTATCCCGTAAACCACTCCCATAGTTCGTATATACCATTAAACATAGACCGAATAATAATTGAAAAACGAAAAAAATCAAATATAAGTCCAAGCATCATCATCATCTACAACAACAAGTAAAATCCCAAAATGGCATACATAAGTTTACAGACAAAATAGAAAGTAGTAATCTTAGTTTAATGCTAATACAAAACCTCAAACAGTCCAAACACCACAACAGTAGACTTCTAGCATTACCAACAAATGAATTACAGTCAAGATGGCCTCTTACTCCTCCTGATTTCCAAGAACGCACTGAACACCACCTGAGGAAGGGAAGAAGGGGGGGTGAGCATACAATGCCCAGTAGGAAAATAGTTACCTAGAAGAAAAATAGTTCAATGATGGAAAACTCCTGCATGGTTAGTTCAAATCCAAAACATACACATACATATATATATATATATATATATATATAAAATCCAAACCAGGAGTCTATATATGTAAAACAGTGTAATCAAAACCATCAATCCATATGCACATGACATAAATCAACCCATACCCATGAGCTCTCATCCTCTTATCTGTGGAAACCCAGGATGATGGCACTAAGTATGCCTAACAGCCTGCCTAACACCTAAACCCATACCCAGAGGGGACACCCGTGTATCGCCTACCAAACCTAGAGGGGCAACCAATTTGCCTACGCCTGCCAAATGGGGAGGTAATCAGAAGAACAAATCCCACGTGAGTTTATAGACTTTCACCGACGGCGGAGCACGCAGCACCACATTGTAAAACCCACGATGCTAACGCGGTACTCATGTATAATCCTATGACACGTGCAATCTAGAACTGAAGTGTAAAACCTACTGTACTCTGGTTTTTCAGTAAAAAATGCATAATAGGGTTTTATAGAAAAACGGGTAGCATAACAGCCCTATTTTTGATATACCCAAGATAATCTGTACACAGCAAATTCCCAGAGCAGTACAGTATATATCGTACAACCAGATTCCATCACATATAATTCAAATCATTAAAAACACACTTATTTTTATATGCTGTAGAAAATAAGTTTTAACTCAAAACAATATAAAACGGAGGTAACTAAACCCCTACCTCACCGGAATAGCGATACCACGCTATTGAGTCTTCAAGGTGTCGTTGACGATTATCCAGAAGGTTGGGAACCAATTCCAAGCCCTCGATCGTTCTCTGGTGAAAAGTTAACTTCTCACCGGAGCTTTAATTTCTCAAACGGACCTTTTCACTGAATTCCTAGCACCCAAAATAGCTAGGTTAGACATATAATTTGTCCAATTCTGGTCCGGACCCACACTGTACCGGTAGATCGTAAAACGAGACAAAATCTGGACTGTCCGATCTCGATTTTCGTGTCGATCACCAAACAACACAATATATATATATATATATATATATATCAAACTTCTCCATTTTCAGAGTACATTCCAAAAATGAACTCAAAAACATAATCCAACAGCCGGATCAAAAACAATAACCATAAAATCGAAATACCCAAAAATGACAACTTTCAATCCGGACAAAATGGGGTTGAGATATATATACCTTGATGATCCTTGAGACGAGACGAATCCAACGGGACCAGTTGGAGGTCTAACGGTAGCTAGAATCGTCGTCGGTGACGAAAAGTCTGAAACGGCCTCCTTAGAGATTTCCGGCGATGCAGGCAGCGGCGACGAAGCTTCGGCACGGCCTGGCGAGTCGACGCCGGTCGGTGGCACAGGCGGACGATGGCTGGCGGCGGTCCTGCGGCGTCCTGCGGTGGTGCGGCCGAGAAAGAAGAGATAGAAAGGTCGGGGAAGAAGAGAGAGAAGAGAGAGAGAGAGAGGTGGGTGAACAGGCCACGTGGCCTGTTTTGAATAGGCTGTGCAATTTTTCAAAAATTGTACATAAGTCTCCCAAAATTTCAATTCTCTATCAATCTAGTTCCTCAAAATTTGTAATTTAGTCCCTCTGCATAAAACTTTTGCAAATTAATCCCTACAATATTATATCGGAAAAATTGATAAAATATCTATATTATCCTCAAAAATTCCTCATTTTTACAAAAATTATACTTGCAGTAGAGTGGACGTGTTTGCTTGTTTTTTGTTTTGTTTATTGCTCTGGGTTGTAAAAGCCCGTTAATCCTTAACAATTATTATTTCTAATTCTCAGATACTCTCCTCTGAGACAAGGATCCGGAAAAGGCTATCTAATTGTTCCTTGAGGCATCGGTTGATCATAAGATCATACCTGTCGATATCGTACATTCAACAGTGTATGTACCCCGTTTGGCACATCAAAATATCACGAAAATAAGAGTTTGATAAGTGGAGGGCCGAATGAGTTTCTTTCCCACGACATTATCTATCCTCATATCAAGTAATTAATTTATTTTTCATTTAAAACGAAATCATGGTCATACGTCACTATCACGATATGCATTTTTGAGTACCTACCATATAATTCCTCTTTCTCTTTATTTTTTATTTTTCATTTTAGGGAATCCATATACAATTCTTCTCATTTTCCTATTCCTAATAGGAAACGTATAACTTTCCAAATATATAAAATCTTTAAATGAAAAGATAAAATTCAAGTAGGAAAAAAACAAAGGACTCCTAATTAAACCGCAATGAATCTATATATATGTAAGCAAACTAACCACGAGACACGAATGATATTCAGAAAAAGAAGAAGAGAAGGGACTACGTACTTAATTACATACATATATACATTATATATATATATATATATATTCTCCGTAAGTCGATTAGGATGAAAGAGAGTAGTACTGCTACTTGCACTGTTAGGGGGTGTTTGGATGCCGAGAAACCTCTCAAGGTAAGAAACGCTGACATCTATCAATGGCCTAAGAGGGCAAAAGAATTCTTGGAAAAATCAGACGTGAATAATGGTCAGGATGGGAAAGTCTCTACTGCAATAACAAAGTACTATGATGATCATGAGAAATACTACTACTCTTCTAGGCAGAGTTTCCTAAGGAGCTACAATTTTTACGTCGACGAAGAAAGAGACTTTGGGATCGAGAACAAGAAAGTGGTTGAAGATCAATAAGCCAAAAGCCCTAAACAGGTGTGAAACTCATGATAGCTACTTCGGCAGTGGCGAATCTCCATCATTTGGGATTGACAGATTTTCTTGCTTAAATGTATCATGCATGACCAAACCTGATGTTAAGAAGTGACTTTCTTAGTACTAAATTAATAAGGTTTTTTCTTTTCTTTTTAATGAATTTCTCGCTAAGTATTTTTGATGAATCATCCTTTGTTTGAAGATTAGCGTATTTCATAACAAAATGAAAACGAATGTTGGGTCCATAGAATCATTTTCTAAGTCCATGGACGCCACTAAAATTTTAGCACAAGATATATATATATATATATATATATATATATATATATATATATATATATATATTCTTTTGGGGTACGTTTTATATATAAATTTCATCTTTAGTTTTACATGCTATATATTCTTGAGTGCATTTGTGTTTTATTTTGAGCTGTTCTTTTGGGGTACGTTTTATATATAAATTTAATCTTTAGTTTTACATACTATATATTCTTGAATGCATTTGCGTTTTATTTTGAGCTGTTACTCCTCTTTAATTAATTCTCATTAGGTTGCTAGGGTGGATTAGTTGATTCCCTTCTTTATAACAATAGAAAAACCAATTCAAGAATGTTTGGAACTATAACTCGATCATCCAATTCAATTACACTGTGATAACTAATATTTCAATAATATAGCTCCCTTTTGGCACCGCCATGCATGATTATTGGAAAATTATCCCTAAATAAGAATTCTAGATAAAAAAATCCTTTCAGAAAAAATCTAGCTAAAACTTGATCATATTCTAGCTAAAAAGTAAAAACCTAATTAACGTGCTCATGACTTGCAATGTGGTCAACACAGTCATTAGAAAATTTGATCACCAAATTTACCACTATATTTATTAACGAGGCGAAATAAAAAATAAATAAATATAAATGTCTCCTAAAAAATAAATATATAAATATGTAAAATAAATATATTTCAAACCTAAACCTAAACATTATGATAAGTTTCCCCTCAAAAAAAAAATTATGAAAGGAAACCAAGCCAGAAAAAAATGTTGATAATTAAAAAATTGTTCTTAACCAAAAAGTTACTAATACTAATCCAAAAGGGGTTCGAGTTTTTAGGGCTTAATAAGGATTGTCAAAGCCCATCTATTACATTGGGTTCGCTTATACGTACTTTGAGTCTGTCACACAAGGCCCACCAAAACTTAAAAGGTTTGTGAACATTATATTGTATTATTGACCCGGCCCAAAAGTCCCTGTAGCCTGAACTTTAGTAGTGGTAATCTAGGTCCAACCAGTAAAGACATACGGCTCGTTATAGCATAGCAAAGGCTAGGTCCAAAGTTTCGTACTATTCTCCATAATGGGCCCCAAATAAAAGCCCTGTCATAAGTATATCTAGGCAGCCATCCGAGAATGAAGAAGCACCACTAATATATCAGCTTTTATATAAAGGTTTTTATCTCAACAGGACCAGAAACTCGATTGCTTTCAGCTTTTGAATGGTGTCGCTCTCTTTCTTCACTTCCACACTTCTTTTTATATGCTTTGGTCTTGTCCACTATCCACATTTTTTTCCCTCTTTCAAACCTCTCAATTACTAATGTATAAATTTCTTAACAAGTAGTAACCCTTTTTCCCAAAAATTAAATATATAAATAACCAAAACCTAGTAGAACCCACCAACCATTGCTTAAAAATACTCAAGAATTATTGATGATCCCGAAACAAACAATGCTTATTGCCATTTAACACTTTGCACACGCTTGAGTTTCTACTTGACTTTATGTAATTTAAAGCTAAAGGATAAAAAGTTGAAAATTATTGATGCATATCCATAATTTGGGACTCGCACATGGTATAAACTTTTTCTAGGATAGTCATTCTCTTAAAATTTCATAAGATTTTTTTTCACATATATAAGAACTTGAGATAAATTTTAGTGATCGAGAAATGTCCTTCAAAATTGACCGATGAAAAAGGAAACTGCATAAATAAATATATATATATATATATATATATATATATGGGTTGTCAATCCAATAGGTATTTTTTTATTTTACCTATGGATAGATATATTTTTTTTAGCCGTTGGATCACCATTAGATGGTGATCTAATGGCTATAATGAAGTGCATAAAAAGACGTGCATCATTAATGCTCTTTCTCTCTTACTTTTTATAATAAAAAAAATATGCATGCTAAATTTTCATTAGCCAAATTGATATTTATGCATAGGTAAAAAAAAAAAAAATACTGGTGCCCATATATATATATATATATATACATTTATATACACATATGGGAGTGGAGCCAAAGTAGGAAAAATCAGTCCAACACTACTCAAACAAAGTCCATCCGAAGCTTAAAGAAGAATTGTTGTATTCACTTGAGTCTTGACCCAAAAACAAAGATCCACCTAACAAGGCTGCAAAACCCTCTCTCCTGGTCCTACCAACTTTTCTCTTTTACTCATTCATAAAAACTAAAAAAGAAAAAGAATAATGTAGGGAAGAAAAAAAATCACTATCTAAAGTCTAACCCAAAGCCCTAGCTCCCCACAGCCTGTCACCTATCCTTTAAGAACACGTGGCGCAAATAGAACAGACTTTGATCCTTTTGGACCACCTGTTCCCACGTGGCCGGGCCAGCCCTTGCCGGCCGCCACGTGGACCCCCAGCTCGACTTGAGGACCACCTTGTAGATATAGGCCTTCCAAAATCAGCACCACATTTTGGTGTTTTAGAAGTGTTATGCTTTCAATAATTTCAGGTCGTTTTCTTCATGGGGCCATCTGCCTAAAAGGCCTCCAAAACCCCCCATGGGCTCACCACCCATAATTTTTAATGCTTTTTACTTTTTCTTTTTTTGCATTATCGTTTTTTTTAAATTGGCATAATTACACTTTTTTTTTTTTCTCTATCATGTTAACCTTTTTTATTATTGAAAAAAAATGGGAAAAGTAAAGAGGAAAGAAAAAGAGGGTAAAATTATCTCGAAAAGGGTGGAACCATACCATGAGAATGTTGGTCCCTTAGTTAATGTCAGCATCTCAGAAGAAAGTGACCCACTCGAGAATGACATAGCTGTTTGGTTCTCGAGCCTCAAGGACAACTACCCATCAAAAAATTTTTAGATTCGGTCATCGTTTGGGCTCCAATTCTCTAACTAAACCTTTCCTTAATCCTATATTAATTTTCTCCCCAGTGAGATATACAATATGCATGATTTTATTCTAGTCAGCAGTTTCATATAGCCACGAGCTTTTGGCGTTTTCCCGCTTGGGGTCTATATCACAATGGTTACAATTAAGTCTTTAAAATTTTGGAGGGGTTTCTTTTCATCTTATATCTATTAACTCATGATTAAAACTGATTTTAGGTTAGATATACGCATGTATAGAGGTGGGGCATAATAACTATGGTGATATCCAAGTTATGTCTTCCTCAAAACATTTTCAAGCCAATTGGATTCTCACAACTTTGATTTCTTTTTCTTTCTTTTTTTTTTTTAAAATCTAAAAAGTGAATGGTTTATAAATTCAGAAGATTTCTTTCCCTCGTGACTAGGAAAGTGGAAAAAGGGAGCTTCCGAATTCAAGGTGTGTCCCCATTGGCAATAATTTTTTTTGCTAATTAATATAATTCTAAATTGCAATTATTTTTTCTTGGTCCACATTAATCATACTAATTAATGACATAGGTAATATAATAATACAATCCAATATTATACAATCTAACATAGTATATAAAGAATCTGCTCTATGCTATATAATATAATATGACTCATCCCTTAGAAAACTTTCAGGACTATATAAAGGTGATTAATATATATCTCTCTGACTTGTCCCCTCAGAGAGTGACGATAATAATATTTCTTATGTTGTCCATTTGATTGTTCTCTATATACTAATATATATTTTAGTTTATTTATCTTGGAGGCAATATTTTACTTTTATTTCTTTCCCTAAAATAAACACAAATCTTGATTAATGTCTATAGAGTGTGACATGAATGGCACCTTTGAAATGGACAACTTTTGAGATTACTCTAATGATTTTCTCATAATATACGTCGATGGATTTCAACTGGTTGGACCAATGGGAGAAGAAACTGAATCATTAAAAAACTAGGGTTTGGTGGAGCGAGTGAGTCACGAGGCTTTATTTTAAAGCAAAAAATATGTAAGCTTTTTGGTTGCTTAATGTAGTATATATAGAGAAAAACTCATTTAAGGGAAATGGTTGGTTAGAGCATTAACATCATTAGGTATGCCTCCCCCCCCCCCCCCCCCCCCCTCTTTTTCTTTTTTCTTTTGATAATTTTGTTGTTAATTTTAGAAATATAAAAGGAAGATTAAGATATGATTGAGGTTTGATTAAACATTTAAAGGAGATATTAGCATTACTTCGAGAATATTAATTAGTATGACTCTTTATTTCATTTTCATCAATCTTTTTAGAGGCTTATTTGACCTGTAAATTAAGTTTAAACTTCCGCGAACAAGCTAGGCGCCATGGAGTTTCCTAATAACTGTTAAGAGGAAGCTAATGAGTTATTTTCAATAATTGTCTTCCGCAAACATCCCATTACAAATAATTACTACATGTTCTAATACACATTATTAATTAGCATCCGTAAAATACATGTTCTAATACACATTATTTTATTTAGCATCCATAAAAAAGACATCTTGATAAGATATATTGTCTATAGTATTGGCATTAAGCATGGTTTAACAGGGAATTTCATACAAAAGACTTATACATATCTTGTCAATAAATTTGATGCTACATATTCTATATATATTTGACCTAAGGTTTATGAAACGTTTGCATCCATTTCCACGGGCTACTATAGAGACCGCAGCAGGTATAGCAGCAAAATATAATTGTTTTTAATTAAGTCAAAGGAAAAAAATAAAAATAAAAAAAATAAAGAAGGGAGGGGGGGAAATAAGAGATATGTACTTACCAATAAGCAAAATGCAACAATAGTTAATTAAGTTGGGCTGAATTACATACATGGAATGAGTGTCTACGCTGATATTACCCGAATAGCTAACTTATTTGCTCATAAATAAATTCTATTAAAAGGACAATTAGTTCTACCAATCTACCTTTTTTTCTGAAAATAAAGTACTACCAATCTAAGTTTAATTTGCTGAAAGAGTATAATTAAAAAAAAAAAAGAAACAAATCATAGATGGGAGAGATTCATAAGTTTTAATGGTCTATTAATTTGATCAGTTTGCTATAAAATATTGTAGTAAAAACAAAATTTTTCTCTGTGGAGTGACTCAGATTACGTTGCATCTGTAACGCTAAATAATAGCTACCACGAATCACAAACCTCTTCCAACGTAAAATCAAACAAAATTCAGAGAATTAAGGTAGCCTCTCCTAATTAGCAAAGTCTCGATTGTTATTATTTACCATTGACTCAGTTAATACTAGGCAAATTTGTCTTTAACCATCAAAATGGTAGAAATTTTTTACTTGGGGACAAACTGAAAGTAGTATTATAATCCAATATGATATGTTTCTAGTATATTAAATTTGAAAACCTACCTCTTCTGCTTTCTCTGGTCATTGTAGTCTTATCGGTGTGTCCTATAACTACTCTGGAAATTCGAACCGTGGATGGCAATTTTATCCGTGTCACAATCATTCAAATCAAGTATATGAAAGCACATTTTGGTTTTTTTTTGTTTGTTTTCTTTTCAAAAAAATACTTAAGTTATGCTGGCATCTAAGTTTAAGATTAATGTCAATTTTTTATGATATCTTTTGTCTAAATTGGACCGTAATCAATAATCAATTAACATATTTCTGACCGCAGCAACTCGGTCATATAGTTGACTTCACAACATCCTTTTGATTGGCAAATAGTCACATTCTGTTCCAGAAAATAGAAATTAGCTAGGTTCTCATTTTATTTATATACTATAATAACATATATTGTTATCTGCAAAATAGTTTAATTAATTCATTTCTTCTAGTGTTCGCATTTACATGATACACGTGAAACATTAGTATTAAACCATGAACAATTCTTGAAATATTATTAGGAATTCATCTGATATATTAGCACTAACAATAATTTGTTTAAAACTTAGACCGAACAAAAAAGGAATACACGCGCGCAATATAATGTCGAAAACTTATCATGAAAGAGTTCGTCAAATTATATATACACTTAATTCGATGGATTAAAGTAAGTACTGAACCTTTTGTTAGGGTTTATTTGATAATTTTTTTTTTTTTCATAGGCTAGTGAAGTACATACCAGGGATCTTATCATGTGTATGTACGATTTTTTTTTCCCATATAACTATAGAATTTCCAA
Organism: Parasponia andersonii; assembly: GCA_002914805.1. Taxonomy (NCBI): domain Eukaryota; kingdom Viridiplantae; phylum Streptophyta; class Magnoliopsida; order Rosales; family Cannabaceae; genus Trema; species Trema andersonii. The sequence goes on along the minus strand of JXTB01000530.1, from coordinate 26,178 downwards.
GCTCAAACATTGGTCAAAATTACTAAAGAAAGAACTTTTTTTTATTTCACTTGGAACCATAGAAGGAACTGTTTATATAGAATGAAGGTTTGATTGAAATTGCATATATATATGAGGTTTAAAAATAAAATATTTTTTTTGGTAATGGAAAATAAAATACTTTCACTTCTTACAAAAAGAAAAAGAAAAGTAACTAAAGAAGTTAAAAAAAAAAAAGGTATATGGAAGGTGATTAGTGCAAAGAATAAAAAGTAATATTGGGTGCAACAAAGGCATATATATGTGGTGTACGCATATATATATATATATATATATATATATATATATATATAATAGTAAAGTGTACGTGCTCGAAAGTAAGAAAAAGGGGAGGCATCCGGAAAAGGAAGGGAATAATTTGGTTGCCATTAAAAAGGACAAAGAGAGTGGCTAAGCCTAAGGGACGATCCATTTTCAATGATCTACTCATGTCATCACAACACATATATTATCACACACTTCAAGCAATATATATAAATATATATATATATATATTTATATATATTATCACGGCCAACGCACCGTTTTAATATATATGAGACAGAGAGAGAGAGAGTGGGGGCTGAGAGTGAATCCTTTTTTGTCTGCCCATTCTCCTTTTTATTTATTTTTCCGTTTACATCATTTCCTTTTCCAGACTCACTTGGCAAAATGGACAGTTAGAAATTGGCGTTGACGCTTCCTCGTACATCTTTCACCTCCGTACTATCTCTCTGGTCTTTACTTTCTTTTCTTTTTTTTCCTTCTTTTGTAATTTTTTATTTCTTTTATCACCAGATTTTCCCCTCACCTGTATGATCGTTGATCCCACTCCCCCTCCTATGAGAATCATCAATTTTTGCTATTTTAACGTTCATGATAAGATATGAGATAAATTGTAACTTAATTATATACGTAGCTAGATATCTTTTAGCGATAAAATCAGAAATTTAAAATTATCTCGCGTCCTACTTTCTAGTAAAAATTTGATTGCAGTCAAAAAGCTAAATCTGAGTTCAAAAAATTAAATTTAAGATCGAAAAAAAATTAGATTTGATAACAATGACTTGACTCCACTTTAAAAGCAGTGAAGATTTATGGAGGAGTTTGTGAAGAAACTAGAAGTGGCGGTGGTTCATATAGGAGAATTTTTGGTATTTAATTAAAGTATATATGTGAAATTACATAGTCTTGTGGAAACTATAGTTAATTTGAAAATATTTATAAATGAGATTATGCTTTAGCACCGTGAAGCCATTAGTAGAATCCTGAGTGTGAAAACTTTTTTTCTTGTTTTTCTCAAAAAGTTACTTCTGAGTTTTGACTGCCAAAGTAATTCCATAATATCCTAATGGTTAATTGCCACAAATAATAATAATAATGCTCTGAATTATGGTCTTTTCTAATTTTGAACTATGGCTTATTTATATTTTTTAGTTTGTACAGAATTATATTTCTATATTTAAAATTTCTACATACATCTATCTTCTATCTTCTATATATAAAATGGATAATTTGCGGTAATTGTTTTAAATTATTTTCAATAGATTTTATGTTTACCAATATAAATAAGATATCCTTGTCTAGAATTCCATGATTATAAGTAGTGATAATTTTAGGTCTCATAAATTTTAAACGTGGAATTATAATTTTGCAAAGTAAAAAAAATAAGGTTAAAAGTTCAGAAAAACCATAGGTCCATAGTGTAGATTTTTTTTTTTTTGACAATTAATCCATATCCTAATTGTAAAAGTACTTATATTTATTGATGTAAGTTGCAAGATAGTGAAGTTTGTTTAATCAAATAGGGTAAATTTTCTTTTGTCCGCTAAACCTCTATTTTTTGTTTTTTTTTTTTTTTTTTTTTCCATTTTGAAGAAACCTCAACAAGACTGCCAATAATCTGTATAGATGAGTTCAGTCATTAAGTTTTCTTTTTCATAAAAAGCTAAACAAAATAAAGAATGCTGGAGCTTTAATTAAGAATAATCTCTATACAATAGGGCATCAGTCAAATTGCATACTGATGCGGACAATTTGGTTGGATTAATTTGTCGATAAATTGCCCAATTGCCATACTCAACGACTGAGATCAGGGCATTCATTGAATAGAAGAGACAATTTATAAGGAGATAGCTATCATATGAATTCCTTGTTATGAATTAGAATTAAGGACATGCACGGGCCGAATTTGGCCAAATTTCTCACATGTTCTCCGGCCCTTATACTCTTTAATTGGTGTTTTTTAACGTGTACGTTTCTTCTATTTTTTTTTTTTTTTGAGGAATTAGTATATATTATTACGTATCGTAGTAATTTGTCGCTTTTCGGAGATTAATTGTATATATGAACCTTTTCGGTATTACGGACCTGAAATATGAATGCGGAAACTTTGAGATAGAAGCAGAGTGGATTAATATTGGATACTATATTGACAGCTCCTTAGCTTTCTCTTGCAAATTCAAGTACTGAATAATAAAGCAATCTTATAAGGATTGAGAGCATTCCATGTCCCTAACTTTTTTTTTAAAATTACTTGTTGTCACTTAATAAATAGTTTACTTAACATAGGGTTAATAATAATATTCATCCTTGAATTATATTAATTCACTACTAAAAAATACCTTTATCACAATGTATATATGGACGTGCTCTAGTAAAGGCACAAGTAATCACAACATTTATAAGGTACCGTGAAAGATATTCACCTACAATGGCACCTAAAAAGCACGTAGCAAGTGACCTAAAATAATGGCGCCTTATAAGCACTGTGCTAGGTTTTTCATGACTCCTATAAGGCACCGTGATAGGAACCCTGTATAAAGATCCCAAATTGCGAATCCTAGAGAGCATTTTGCTCTCTATTGCTCGGCTGATGTTCTCTCCAAGTCTAACCACGCTTCCACACTCCAATACACCATATTTTCCAGTCCAAGAAGTATTTCCAACCTCTTAAACTTATTTTTGTCACTAAATAAAGATTACCTATTATTTTAACTATGATTTTAACCTATTAATTTGTGAAAATTTCATATTTTAGGTTATGTGTTGATTTAGAATCTTAGCCTACCATACATCATTTTTTTTCGGAGAAAAAAGTAATCCGACTCATTTTTGTCACTTAAATTAGTTTACCCATTATTTTAACTATGATTTTGACTTATTAATTTGTATAAATTTCATATTTTAGGTTATGTTTGAGTGTGTATTTATTTAGAATCTTAAATTATCAAATTAAAATTTCTTGGCTATGCATTGATAATCTATACTCTTATAAGTGCTACTTTGGTTGTTTATTTATTAGAAATTTCATTTATGGCTATGTTTTTCTATTTTAGTGTAAATTAATCTGAATTTATGTTATTATAGTTTGTTATCTTGTAGAATGTAGATATTAATATATCTATTTTTTAAAAAAGCTTTAAGTGAAGTGGAAGTTCATTTAGTTGCAAAATTTTGGGATTGAAGGTTTGTTGTCTCAGTTTTTACTAATTTTATGTTTTAGGTACGTAGTTAGAGAGTAAATTAACTTAAGATCTAGTTTGTAATTGTTTTTTATTTTTAATTTTTTTTATATACATGGTTAATATAGGTTTTAATTTAATTTGTTATTGGTTAAAAATCATATTTTGCATTTGTATTTATCTCAAGTTTTTGAATTTTCAATTTTTAAGTAGTATGAATTTTAGATATTGAATTACTTTTATCTTTTTATATATATAGATTTTAGTCGAAGTTTAGAGTACGGAGATTACTTATAGATTAACAATTTGAGGTATGCTACCTCCATTTTTTCTTGGCCTAGATTATATCACTATTTTTAATAGTTTTATATTTTTATTTGGGAAAGTCTAATTTAGATGAGATATGTTATGAGAAATCGTATGTTATGGTAATATAATGATAATGTTATAATTGTGTGTGAATCTTTGAGTTCATTATTTGTATTGATATGTGTTTATATGAATGGCTACTTGTTTTGAAATAAAGAAGGCTATGTCAAAAATAAGTATAATCTACTTTGTTATGTTAGTTGTTTAATATAAGTTCTTCTTTACAAACAAAATTTGTTGAAGTTTTTTTTTCCCCAAAATGTGCTTAGAATGGATAAAGAATGAATATTGGTGAATAGATTATATATAGATAATCTTTATCATCAATTTTATAAGTACAGAACATTAGTTGTTGCTTGTAATTTATTCTCTCAAAGATTATGCATAGTTTCTAGTTCTAGGCTTAGCTCTTCATGAGAAAATTAGTATAACAATAATCGAGTAAATTTTCTAATAGTTATTTTGTTATAGTTAAGTTTTTTAAGGTATTTTAATTATGATTACTAATCTTTTATTTTTTGAATTCATTTCCAATTCAAAGTGCATTCAACATATATAATGCAGAAAAAAAGAAGACCAAATAATTCGGTTTATATGCCAATAAAGGTACTAAACTTAAATAAATAACACTTGTTGGATAGAAGAATAATTAAAACTACTTATTTTTTTGAATCTTATGTATAGTGCCCAAGATAACTGGCAAATGTTGAATGCAAATTCTACATATGTAAATTTATGAGAGTTTTCATTGAATAAGCTAATGTTAAACATTTACCGCAATGGTATATATATAATTTGTATGTTTTATTAGTTCTCTTCTAATTTAGAGTTTGATTGATCACTTTCTAACAAATAGGGTGTTTGAATTTGTAGTTTAATGGACAAAATTTCTATACAAAGAGTGATATCAATGGACTTCTTGAATAGTGAGTTGAAGAAATACTACAATTTATCATTTGAGGTTCCTAGACTTTATTCATTTAAACTATGTAGTTTTTGATGATTATATTAGTTTGGCTTAGAAAACTAATGCATATACTTAGTTTATAGGCTATATGGATATGATCATGATCAAGTTATTATATTAAATAGTTCAACTATGTTGATTTACTTATTATCTACTTATTTTTATATTATAGACTATGATTATATTGTTAAATTTATAATTTTTATTTAATGTTAGTATGTAAATTTATATTTATACTCCGTTTTATTTGAAATATTTAGTGTATGTAACGTGTTTTGGATTATATTTATAAAATTCCAGAGGAATATAGACAAATATATTAAAAATACCCCCTGAAAATATATACTACGACGCTCAGAAAGCGCCTTGGTAGGTCTACTAAGGTACTTTTTGAGCGCCTTGGTATCCAGAAACTACCAAGACACTTATAAAGGCGTTGTGAAAGATCTACCATGACACATAACTTATAAGCACCTTGGTTATAAGCACTTTGGTAGTTAGGACCTATTACGGTACCCGGAACCAATGTACTTTTGGTGGCGCCGTGAAAGGCTTTTTAAAGCACTTTATAAGTGTCTTGAAGAGCATTTTTTGTTATAGTGATTGTACCATGACTCTAAATTTTTAACTTACATAGTCATGGCACATGAATTATATAATTGTTGTAATTATGACTCTTTTATCACAAATTATTAAATAGTTAATATAAATAAGTCATTACAAAGCATACAGTTTAATAACTGTGGTCAATAATGAGACTCTGAATTGTCAACTTACACAATCGACTGTCAAGACTTATGCAATTATTACTACAATGACTATTTTTCTTTCATAAACTGTTAATTTTTAAAAGAACTGAGCTATATAAAAAGTATAAGTTTGATAACTATGACTAAGAAAGAGATTTTGACTCATATAAGTAAATAATTTTTAATTATACACTTTGTCTATTATTATTTTCTATTACAAATGAAACCAATTGTTTGTGACATGATCATTGTTGTAAAATTAAATTATATAATTTAAGAGTCATTATTATATAAATTAAAAATTGAAAAACCAGAATAATAAAATTTAAAAACCAAAATAATCCAATAAATATTATTCATGGCCATTACTATTACTATTATTAACCCCTCGATATACCAGGGAATTAAGTTTCGGGTGTACAAAAATATTGTCATCACCGTCTTTACAAAATTAACCATGTCACGTGTCAAAGTAAACTTAATACTAGATGTATGGTAGAGACACATTTATTACGCATGCACCTTCCCGGCAGTTTCGAGGCCATTAATGAAACCCCAACTGTATCCTTCATTTTTTTTAGTACGCAATAGTAAATAAATTTTATACCTAAAAGTCCCCCTAAAATAAAAGTCTAAAAAATTTCATGAATTTTGATGGATGAATAAAATATTTTATGTGTATATATATTTTAATGTGCTTGTAAGATAGTGAGGATTGGCTCGGATACGTTATTTTTCGTAAAAAAATTGCAACCGATGTGCACACGGTATTTTCAGAAATTTTTTCCAATTCATTCACACTGAGGATATTGCATTCGATCAATGTGATTAGTTTAACGGTTATTTTTAAATTTTGAACACCCCAAATTGAAAGTATATTATAGTATAGTAGTATGTATTATATCTAAACTGCACCGCTTCTCTCTCAACTGGAAGAGGTAATTTAAGATGTAACTCTCTACAGAATCCCTAAACCATTACATGTCAATTCTCCTTCATCCCAAATTTTAAAAGCAAAAGAAGTAGTTCCTAAGTTTACACACACAAAAAAAAAAAAAAAAAAAGAGTTCCTCAGTGGCTCGGCATTTCTAACACTTTTCCTTATATTAGATTAATTTTTTCAATTTTTAACAGAGAAGGACTACAATAGGACTATATATCCTAGCTACCAAGTTTAGGGACCACCTATAAAGTTGTAAATTTTATATCAACTGTCATTTTGCCTTTTAATTTACTGAAGCTATTAGAAAGGAGGATAGGAAACTTGCCTATATATTTGAACTACGTACTATACAAGTAATTGGACAAACAGAAAGCTCATGGAGCGAAACGCATATAAAGCAACAGCATGTAATATCGGCTATATGGTGCCCATCGATGCTGATAACTATACAAATGCTAATTAATGCATGTAGCCATGATTCAAGACCTAACAACAGACGTCGGACCGCTATGTCACCATCTAGATTTGCAATTTGCAATGATATAAAGCAGTGACAGATTGATGATATCTCTATCCACAAAACGGTGACATACATATACGTATTTCAATTGTAGCAAATTAGCAATTTATACATTTATATATTGTGAAATTCCATAAAAATTATAAGGACAAATTGGTCTTTTGACCTCCAAAAAAATGAATTTGGACGGATTTGGGTCTAGGTTCATTTGGGCAAAAATGTAAGAAAAGTTTGAAAATTAGGGTCAAAATGTAATTATTCAAGGGTATTTTTGAGAAGATTTCAGAAAATTGGGTCTAAGTGCAAATAAGCAAAACAGTGGCTAATTAATCAGAAGTTGACACATGGCGGTACAGTTATGAAAATTGCCCACAAATCCCTCCATTTTCTCTTTCTTTTGCGATTTGGTCCCCGGAGCAAACACAACACCTGATTTTCGGCGAAGCTCCGTTTAGCCACCTCCGGCCGTCGTTGCCCTGCGCCACTAACCGGCTCGATGCCAGTTGCCGGACGAAGCTCCCACTGCCAGAACTAGCTCCGTCGGAGCCGCCGATCGCTAGAAAATCGCAGAAAAACCGCGGCTTCTTTTCCTCGCCGGAGCCGATTCTGGCCATCGTTCGCCACGAAACTGATCGCCATGGACTCGTTTCCTCACGAGAAATCTGATGGTAGGTACCTCGTATCTCAATTTTGCTCTGTTTGATTTTAATTTCGTTGGACAGTTTTGTGTAAAAATGGTTTTGAAATTGACTTTTCGATCGGACTGTTGGATTTTAAAACTAGTATCATTTTTGGAATCTACATTGAAAATGGTGAAAAATGAGATATATATTGACTATATTTTGAAACGGGCCCAAAAAAGAGATCAAACGGCTCAGATTTGCCTCGATTTGCATGCCTTGGGGCCCGCATCCAAATTTGGCAAATTATATGTCTAACCTAGGATTTTTGAGTGCTCTAAATTCAGTGATGAAGTCCGTTTTATGAATTGAAACTCCGTTTAAAATCAAGTTTTCAAACCAAGGAACCAAAGTTTCAAAAACTACGGCCGCTCTTCCAAATGACACCCAAATGATGCCAAACTTTCTCCATAGCCTTGTAACACTAGTTGGACGCTTGATTGAGGTAGGGATTCGATTACTTAATTCTAAAATAAATTTAATTTATGAATTTTACATATTTTCAATAAATATAAAATTTCGTGAAATAATTTATAAAAATTGTGTTTATGTCCATTTTTGGCCTAATTTGATATATAAACTGCCTGGGAGACACGTCACACTGGTTGGTGTATTATATATACTATTTTGAATTGATTTCTGCAGGAAATTGGAATTTTGGGTTTTGATAGAAAATAGATGTTGTAATGCCGAAATTTTTAGAAAATCCAAAATGGTTTGAGAACTCAGTTTTGAGGATTGGAAGTGATTTGATTAAAGAATACTACATGGTTATTTTAAGATTTTTTGGAAATGGTGCATATCCTTATTTTGTCATTTATAAAACATTTGCATACATTCACACATTTACGATGCCCCACATCAAGTGATCGGACTTACGATGCCCCACATCGGGTGATCGGACTTACGATACCCTATATTGGGTGATCAGACTTACGACGCTTCTTTAGGTGGCTCAGACTTATGAGTGATCCACTAAGACACTTCGGATATCATAATTGTATACACGGTTGTATGACAGCTTGAGTAGATATGTACTGGTTTTGATGGATGTTTTATAATGGTTTGGAATGTTTGAACCATTGGACTATGATTTCCACTTGAGTTTTGTGAACTGTTTTGAATGGAATACTAACCATGTAGGATCTTCAACATGAGCATATTATATATATATATATATATATAAGAACTTGAAATCGATTCTCTACTGGGCATTAGCTCACCCCTCCTTTCTTCCCCTCAAGTAGTACTCAGTGTAATTTGGATCAGAAGAGTTAAATCGAGGCATTTGTAGAATAACTAGTTATTTATAATTTGATAAATTCCTACAAGATTTGTGATTTCAGTAGGAATTTGGATTTCAATAAAATTTATAACTAGAATATGAAATCTGGACACGGTTTGTATAACTTATATCTGTGTTTGAGTGTGAGATTATCTGTGATGTATGACTATTAAACAATTGTTTTAATTACGGTCTATGTTCAATGAGTGACGCATAACTGTGGGATTTTATTTTCAATTAAAAATTTTGTTGAGGCCAGTTTTGAAAGGTTAGAGACCCCGAGGTAAAATTTTGAATGAATTGAGTCTTTGTATTTAGTTCTTTTTGGTATTTTTAATTTATGAAATACCTATTCTGCCATTGACCCCGGCCTCGGGTCGTGACAAAAAATTTAGTATCAGAGCTCAGTTTTTAATTTAAAATACTCGGAGTGTGTCACTCATTAAACTAGATTGGACATTTCTTTTACATAAGTCGTGCAAAATCATCATCTTACTAATACGTTGGACATATTGAAATACAGATAAAGAAAATGCCTCCAAGAAGAAGAGTGTCTCAACCTGAGAGAGAACAAAATGTTCCTCCACAGTAAGACCCTCATGCCTTTAATATTGTTGATGCTCTTCAACAAGCTATGCAGAGGATACCTGGTCTAATGATAAGGCGATCGGCTGAGAGCGGCTATCTTCCCAGCTAGGCATTGTACCTCCTGAATGGTCGAGGGCCTCTGTACATTTACGATCGAGGTCAGCTGGGTCGGGTTTGCCTCAATACCCCTCCTACTCATGATATGCCCCAGGAATTGACTAGAGGACACCCCAAATGCACATTTCTTGGGATTCAGACGCATCCGATATTGCCTCAGAATTTGAAAACATTCGTCTAAGTGTCCCAGATAGTCTGAATCTTCTCGGCTCTTCACGACCATGTCATCTATATAGACCTCCATAGTCTTCCCTAGTAGCCTGGCGAACATTTTATTCATGAACCTTTGGTAGGTTGCCCTCGCATTCTTCAAGCCAAATGGCATACGCCTGTAGCAGTACAAACCACGCTCCGTGATAAAAGCCGTGTGGATCTGGTCTTCCGCGTATAGAGGAATCTAGTTGTACCCAGAGTAGGTATCTAAAAAGCTCATTCTGTTGAATCCTGCCGTCGCATCTACAATTTGGTCGATTCTTGGCAGGGGGAAGCTATCCTTCGGGCAGGCCTTGTTCAGGTTGGTGAAGTCTATACAAATACGGTCGTCGCCATTTTTCTACTTCACCACTACCGGGTTGGAGACCCAACGCGGGTACATGCATTCCCTGATCAGACCGTTCTCCAGCAGCTTCTCTACCTCCTTGTTGATCACCTTGTTTTTCTCTGGTGCGAACCTTCGGGGTTTCTGCCTGACTGATGGGAAATTAGGATCTATGTTCAGTCGGTGGCAAGTGTGTGTGGGGTCTATCCCAGGCATGTCATCATGGGACCACGCGAAGACGTCCTCGTCTGCTTCAGGAATCCCAACATTTCGTTCTTTTGCTCCTCGGGTAATAAGGCCTCGATTAGAACCACCTTAGCCGGTTCTGCCTCTTTCAAAGGGACCGCTTCCAGCTCTTCGATCGTGGATTCCGGACCGTCAGACTCCTCTTCAACTGGCTTCATGTACGCTGGTAGGCGGTCCTTTGATTACTATTCATCCTCGGTCGCAGCGCTTGCACTTGTGTCGGCTCCCCTCAGGGCAGTTGAAAAGCACTTCCTTGCGGAGGCCTGGTCTCCTTTGATGTCTATCGTATAGGTACCGTCCTTTGATAGACATCTTAAGACCTGGTGGAGGGTGGAAGCGACCCCATGCATGGCATGGATCCATCCCCTTCCTATGATGACGTTGAAGGAGGATTGGCAGTCAATGACGACGAAGTCCACGTCCAAGCATCTCTCAGCAGTGCAGACATTCAGGGTCACGACGCCCAAGCGGCAGACCTTAGTGCTGTCAAAAGCGAACAGCGGCTGATAGGTTGGCCTGAGTGCGCTTCGATCCAGGCCTATATTCTCAAATATGCTAAGGAACAGGATATCGACACTGCTTCCTCCGTCGACCAGGACCCTTCCGACTAATGCGGAGCCAATCTGCAGTTTAATTACTAAGGGGTTGTCGTGAGACAGGCGCACCGTAGTTAAACCTTGCTGGGTGAAAATGATGGGGGCGGCAGAGGTACGGCTCTCTCCCGACATCAAATGGTTGACAGAATGGCCCATCCTCCTCAGGCGCTTCACTCTTCTTTCAGCCCTTTTGAGGCATTGTTCCTTCTCCTCCTGATCCTGGGTCGGCTCTGGCCTGCCCACGATGGTCGGCACTATCCTCAGGGTCTGCTTCCCTTTTTCAGGCCTGGTGACGTCTTCCAGCGGCTGGGTTCTGCCGGTTTTCACATACTATTTCAACCTGCCGGCATGGATCACCATCATGATCTGTGCGTAAAGGTTGTGGCAGTGGACGATGTCGTGCCCGAAGTCCTTGTAAAACTGGCAATACATGTTCCTATTCTTCATATGCTCAGGGACGCTAGATTTGGGCGGGTCTTTGAAAATGCCCCTATCCTTGTTTTGGAGGTAGATCATGTCGATTGGCGTGTTGAGCTCATACTTCGGCAAAGGGTCATAGGACGTCTTCCTCCTCTTGCCACCTTCTTGACTACTTCGAATGGGGGCTTCTTGTTTCGGAGTCGGCACTTGGTCTGGTGAGGGCCTCTTCAACCCTTGCGGAGCCGGGTGTTGTATCGGCATCGTTGTTATCGTGACAGAGGTCTTGGGTGCCTTCTGGTGGCTTTCCAGCACCCTGAATACCCCTTCTGACTTCGCCTGGACGTCTGCCATATCGTACGAGAGATTCAAAAGGAGGTGGTCCGATAGCATTGATCCTAGCTACAGGCTCCTGACGAATGATCTTGCGGCTTGGACCGAGTCGGCATTATGGACTAGGGACATTACCTCGAGGAAACACGATAGGTAGTCTCGCGGGGACTCGCTTGCGGCCTACTCCAACCGGTCAAGGTCTCGCATGGTTTTTTGCTATCTCTGGACACCTGCGTACTGCTTTAAGAAAAGTTTGCAGAAATCTTCGAACCTGTTTATAGATTTTTCCGGGAGCTGTCTGTACCATAGCAGAGCTGGTCTCGCCAGGGTCGTAGAAAAGACTTTATAGGTCACGGCCTCATCCCTGGTTTCTTAGGCCATCTTCTGTTGGAAGTGGTATATGTGATCGAGGGGGTCAGTTTTCCTCCTAAACGGCTTGAAGGTCGGGGTCGTGAAGTCCCTCGGCTTGGGCTCCATCTGGATCCAGTCGGCGAAGGCCATCCGGTTGATCCCTCGTACCGTTTGCTCTGCCAGATCGTCGGGGGTCTGGCTGTGATGGGCCCCGAGTCTCTTACCCAACTCCGCCATCATCTTTTGCTTCCAGTCAGGAGGCATACCTCCTGGGCTTCCATGGGGTCTTCCGCCCATCGCCCCCCTGGCCTGGAGGGGTCTCTACTGGCTTTGCCGCGCCCCTTGCATCCACGATTTAGATGGGGCGGGAACTTCTCCTCGCGGTTGGCTTCCAAATTCTTGTTGGACTTCTTTGTCAAAATCTTCTCTCCGCTGGCTTCTGTTTTCACTTGCCAGCAGCCCTTCGAGGCGGGTGTTATTTCTGCGTACTTCTGCGATTTCGTCCCTTAAACTCAGGATGGCCTCGTGGGCCATCTTTGCCTTCCGGTTCGCTTCCGTAAGGGTGGTGAGCATCTGATCCAGCTTCTGCTCTAGGTCTGGTCGTGCTTTTCAGGAGCTCCCTTCAGCATCGGGACGTGTGCTCCTAGTTGTCATCCTCGAAGGTGCCATCCGACGTTGTATGGCATTTTTCTCGTGGAGAGCACGATCGTGAGTTTCTCACTCTTTTTCTCACGCACAACCGTTGTTTCCCATAGACGGCGCCAAACTGTTGGAGCAGTTTCTCACCAGCCGTCCACGTGTCTCTAAACCGCTGATGCTGTATTCTCCAACTGTCCACGTGTCCTCACTTTCCCAAAGTGCTCTGAACTCCAGGCAGGGTCGGAGAGGCGGGGGTGGCCACCTGCAAAGACTCTCCGATACTTAAGTCAGTGATCAATCTTTGATTTATAGTAAGGAATTAGTTCTATACGACTATATGTTTGTTTCTTGCTCATAAGCTTTTTTATATACTTCTTTTTGTAAGCGTACATGTCCCTCTCAGGAACGCATGACTCATATATATATAGTTCTGAGATTGTGAACCATCCAGGTCTCAATCTCAGGACTGAATACCTTTCTCCTTAAAGTTTTTCCAGAGGTCACGGGCTGAGATTACTGTGACCTTATCTGTATCGCTATAGCCTAGTTTCCGCCGCCTCCTATAGCTTGAGTCTGTCAGGGGTGAGATTTGAACAAATCGTCGTTCTGTCAAAGCGGCTTGCCCCTTGCGCACACCTACCCCAGATCGCATTAAATGTTCTATCTGGGTCTGGAGTTGTGAGTTATTTTCCATTGTATTCTGGTGGAAGGCCCTTGGGGCTTCCGATTCCCCCAGCTATCGAGGTAAGGGTCGGACTGGGCCAAGTCTATCCAGGGTCTGTGATGGGCTCAGCCCTAACCTCGGGCAGCCCAATGGCCGATGTGGTATTACGTGTGACCCACGTGGCCTTTAGCTAATCACTCTCGACAGCTGTCGGACGGTGGACCCCGTTTGTGACCTGTTTTGCAGTTTAATCGTCCACGTGGTGTATGATTTGGGAACGGATCCCACATTAAGAATATAAATTATTAATAATAAAACAGTCGGCATGCAAGTTTTTCACGAGAAATTTAGCAAGCTATAGCTAGCGGGTAGAAAGCCACGGAATGGCCCTTGTAATATTAAAGAGCTTCCTCTTACATATATAATAGCGTCAAACGGAAGCAAAATAAACAACAATATAATAAACACGTTGGAGAAAGAAATAGTTTAACAATTATAATAATTTACAAGCTGTCAATCAACGTTGGACACGTACACATAAAACTTAACATCATCACCCCTTTCGTACCATCCACCAAAAAATATATGCACCGACAACCCCTGCCCGCCGGCCTCCCCCGATTCCCTCCTCCTGATCTACACAAGATTTGCCACCCGAAATTGGGATCAGTAGCAAAATGAGTATATCATGAACTTGAAATCCCATAATCTAGTTCTAAATTAAAATATTCCAAAAGTTTGAAGATCTAAAATTGCCCACAATTTTCTTTAGAAAATATTTAAGAATATTGATCTGACAGTTATGTAATCATCCATTAAATATATTAAATATACACTGAACAAAAATTGTTGTTCGAAGTCATGCATTATACATTCATCTCACACTCTCAATAGAAATAAATTATACAAATCATATTCAAGTATAATAAGGCTTACATAATAATCATAAATTAATCCATATTCTTCCTAAATTAAGTTCATAATCTATAATCTAGTGAGAAATTACTCAAGCAAAGATAACATAAATATGCCACCAATGCCTCAAACTAAGTCTCTTTGTCCAAATCGTGCTGAGTACTACCACATGAAGGGAGGAAATGAGATGAGCTAATGCGTGCTGAGGACTACCACATGAAGGGAGGAAATGAGATGAGTTAATGACCTATAGAGAATTGAATATAATTTTTTAATTATAAATAATACACTTACTTTTAAAATTTTGCATGCTTAATAACTTATTCAAACAATTTATAAGAATCCACTTATGAACCATAATTTAAAGGTTCACAAATTTCAAATTTGTATCCGTCACATTTCTAAAGTAAGTACGTATCATTCAAATCAGGCATATAACTATAAACAAAATCAAGTAACAAGTCCGCGGTGATCAATATTAGAACACTCGTATGTCCGAACTATCAAAATGGATGACCGTATAATGTAAGTATTGAATTAGATATCGTATAGTTCGAGCATCCGAATGATACTATGTAAGTAGCCTTTTAGCTGCATATGAGGAGTGGAGTGCATGCTATTATATGAGTGACAAAAATTAAGATATATATTATTTTCTATAAAATCATGATACAATGTTTTCAATTGAATCAAGTTTAATTCCAAAAATCAAGTTTCAGATATTTCCAATTTTCTAAAAATTTCGACAGTATAACTGTTACTTTTGTCAAAATCCATAATTCACATTCTTGCATAAAATGGTTAGAAAACAACATATATGGCACACCAACACATACCAAGTATTTCACTTTGTTAATCATATTCTCAAAATAATTTATAGATGCATTTTACAATTTAATTCATAAAATTTCATACTCGACCAAAATAGGCAAATTTATGATGAAAACCAATATAAAGTCATCTAATCGAGTCATAGCCGAACTCTATGGGGTAACTAGACTTAGCTACTAGTGCCCATGGTGAATCGGAACTTAAAATTGCTTGCTTTAGATGGGTGCCTTCTGAATGAGTGCCCAAATGCTTAAACTAATGCCGTCATTGCGATCGTTGAATTCAGATTCCAGTGCAAGTTCAAGGGGCAATGGGACTCGCTTCGGGGCTTCGTTGGAGGCCACTGGGACTATGGATTAGGGAGAGAGAGCTCGTGAGAATTTGGGGATGGATTAGGGATTTTGTGTGATTTTAGGGGATGCGACTTGGCAAAGCTTAAGTGGGTTCCAGCTTCTTAAATTCATAAATTGACTTGAATTCTTTAAGATTCCTTTTAATTTAGTCCCTCAAAATCGAGGTTTGACCCCAGGTCTCTATGTTTCTTCACACATAGGCCCTCAATTCGAATTTAATCTACATTTCAGCCACATTCATGATCAATTTTTGTCTCAAATGTCGTGAAATTCCCAAAATAAATTTAATGAAATTAAGGATATTTACACAAGAACCCTAGATATTTAGTGCTTATTATGAAACATACATAGATTAGTAAATATCGAATAAAAAATCTTGACTTTCAAAAAAGCATCAAGAGAAACTAGAAAAATCTTAACACTCTCAGTATCCAATTAGCCGATTCAATTATATAATTGAAAAATTATTGATTGCTCCAAGTATAGACTGAATTTTATTACCTCTTTTTTCAGAAATTATAATCAGTCATTTCATTCAAATAGATTCAATCAATAAATCAGAAAAGATTCTAAGCGAACTTTC
Source organism: Parasponia andersonii (assembly GCA_002914805.1). Lineage (NCBI taxonomy): Eukaryota > Viridiplantae > Streptophyta > Magnoliopsida > Rosales > Cannabaceae > Trema > Trema andersonii. The sequence goes on along the minus strand of JXTB01000530.1, from coordinate 10,012 downwards.
ACCTTACAAAATTTATTGTATATTATAATTAGGAGTAAGATGATTAAAGACTGAATTGAAGCAAAATAACAGTAGTAATTAAGAACAACAACAACAACAATAATAATAATAATAGTTAATTAATTCAATAGCAACAATAATATTTAAAATCGATGAATATAATTTTTTTAAATACACGTCCAAGCTGTCCAAGCTCTTTAGAAGTGCTAAGTGTAACTGCTATTTTATTTGGGTAGTAATGTCATGACCGAAAATCCAAAATCATATTTTTTTATAATTTTATATAAAAATAGTAATAATCGGTAATTTTCTAAAATTTTAGTAAATTAAGTACTTAGAATTTTAAGTTTTATTCCTCAAAAGTATGTAAACTTCATAACCAAGAAACTTCTTATTAGTTTTAATTTCTCAAAAAAATATTCACTTAAAATTTAGAAGAATTCTAGTTGATTAATTTAGAAACTTTTTGTTAAATCATAAATTTTGATAAAAATAAGTTCAATAAAATCTTACATCTGAATTTCCAAAATAGTTTACAAGAAGTCATTTATAATTCCAAATACTCAAATTAGAAGTAAAATCGTTCTCATACATCTACTTAGAAATTATACTCAACTTGGCTAAATATTTGAACAAGGAAATGAAATCAAACAAGATATAGACATCCACTAAGGAATAGAAATACAAGCGAAACAGTTTATCTGGCTACCAAGGCAATTAACACAACTAATTCAACACCTAAAATTGAGAGGAAGTAGGGGGTGAGCACGAAATATTCAGTAGAGAATCAATTACATATTTTAATCAAAATAAAATACTTATTTTTAAGGTTCTTCATAGTCAGTGAAATACTCAAACGACTTTGCTGGAATCCAATTAAAATCATTGTCTAAAAATTCAAACATTCTAAACTATTATAAAACATCATCTCAAAAATGTTGGTATTCATTGGAATAAATTGTTAGAAAATATTTTCATAAAATCATTTTCAAGAATACCATAGATTTGTAAAATCTAGAAATGTAGCGGAATTGGTCCTTTAAAAATTTTTTTTTAGAAAATATTTCATATCGATCTAACATAAATTAACTCTAGATCTAGACAAGAATAATATTAAGATTCATTCCATAATTTTTTCATCTTCCTGTCTATTCTTGAAAGCTATTTGATTGATCCAGTGGATAGTCACCTTCTTGATTCTGAACAAAGAGATCTGTAAACGAACAAGAAGATAATCTCCTCGAACTAATTTATTTGGGATAGCTGAAACTCTAAGGATAGTGAATCCTAGGACTAGCCAATTTTTCTATGCCCTCTCTCTCTGTTATATATGTGTGTGAGACTTAATTCTCATGGGTGTTTCATATGTAACTTATATAACTAATAGCCAGACAACGTTTTTTCTAAACTATAGAGAGATTAGTAAACTTTATTGTGCTTATTAGACTTGTTGAGCTCAATTGATCATCAAACAACTATTGAGCTTTAGTTTGAGTAAGACAGGGATCAGATGGATTCATAAAGCCTAAGCTTTAGTAGACTATATATCCACAATCATAATTAACTCATAATTATGATTGGGTCTTTTCTATTAATATTGAGGCATATTACTATAGGCCCAATATTAAACTCTTGGACTAAATGTCATTTATTTACTGTGAAGGTTATTATCAACTAATTAGTTCGATCCATTTAGCATATATTATTCTTATAGACATACCTCTAATGCAATATCGTACTAGCATAGTGAAATTATTGTATTACCTTTTTAGTACATATTTAATTGTAAGTTACTCTTTTTCATCTAACGGATAATAGATAATTGCGATATTTATATTTTCTTATACCAATACATTCAAATTCACATAATAAATATCAGAGCCCTGGTTTATATTATCTAAGTACTTAAAAAACTCCAAGTGATATTATATGCATGGCGTCCATCGTGAAAAACGTTTTACAAATTTAACATATCTTATCTTCCAAGATTCCAGAGTTCAAACCATAAATTAGAACTAGTCCTTTAGTAACTCATAAAAATAAAACACATGAAAGTAAGTTCATTAATCATTAGGATTAAGATTTTCTATAATAGTCGTGGGTTAGTGAAATTAGAAATTTGAGTTACAATACTTAACCTCAAATTCTAATTTACTCGGTCCTATTCGATGCTATTATAACTTTTTATAACACACTAGTGTTTCTATCCAAAAACTCACTTCGATAATTGAAGACTTTATTAATCAAATAGATAACACTACATTCTACAACATAGTAAAGTATTCCATCTTTAATATGCAGAATGCGGACAATTTAATTTAGACATAATAAAATAAAGAATATAATGTCTCTCACATATAAACTCATCATACGAATAATTCTTTATTACTCATTATCTGTCTCGAAATCTTCTAGATATTTGCATAAAATAGATGTAGACATCACATATTTATAAATGAGACATAAATGAAATACAAATTCATGATATAAAATTTATTAATAATAAATAGATAACAAATAATTTGATAAATATTGTTTATAATTTAAAAATAATATACTGCTTTATAGAATATTATTCCGACAATCTCCCACTTGGCCTCTAAAACAAATGTGATATGTTACGTAGTCCTATTCCTTCTAGGTAAACTTCATATACTTTTGTAGCCAAAAATTTAACAAAAGGATTAGCAAGGTTCTCTACAGATGCTATCTACTCATTATGGCGTCTCCTTTCTGAACAATTTTTTGAGCACACGATACTTCCTCTTTAAGTGTTTTCTCCCTTTGTGGCTTCTGGGCTCTCTCAAGTTAGCAATGACTCTACTATTATCACAGTAGAGTGTTATAAGTTGTCATACTCTAGGTACTACATCAAGATCTATAAGGAAATTACTAAGCAAAACCACTTATTTAGCTGCTTCAAAAGTTGCCACATATTCGATCTCCATAATTAAATATGTAACATAAGATTGCTTGATACTCCTTCATATAATGGTTCTACCACCAAGGATAAAGATTGAACCAGAGACTGATTTTCTAGACTCTTTATCAGATTGAAAATCTAAATCAGTATATCCAATATGTGTTAGATCTTCTCCAGAATATATAAGTACATGATTCCTAATTCTTTGGAAATACTTTAGAATATACTTGACTAAATCTCAATATTTATGTCTTGGATTGGATTGGTAACGATTTACAATTATGACAGCATAACAAATATATGGTCTTGTGTAAAGTATGGCATACATATGACTTCCTACTGCCGAAGCATAAGAAATATTTCTTATCTATTTTTTCTTTTCTTCTGTCCTAGGAGATTTCTCATTAGATAAAGTAATTCCTTTGCCAAAGGGTGTTAAACTTCTCTATAAATTTTGTATTGCAAACCTATCCAGTATTTTGTCTATATATAAAACTTGTGATAAAGCTATGCATTTGTTTTTTCTGTCTCATAAATATGTATTCCTAAAATATAGCAAGCTTCACTTAAGTCTTTCATATCAAACTATTGTGTTAATCAGAATTTTACTGATGATAATGATCTAACTTCATTCCTAATGATTAGAATATCATTAACATACAGTACTAGAAAAATCACTTTATTATCCTAAATTCTTTTATAGACACAAAGTTCATCTATATTTCGTTTAAAACTATAAGACTTAATTGCTTCATCAAATCTTATGTTCCAAGATCTAGACGCTTGCTTGAGTCCATAAATAGATCTTTTAAGTTCACAAACTTTTCTTTCCTGGCCTTTTTCAATGAATCCCTCTGATTATATTATATAGGTACATTCATTAAGATTGCCATTTAAGAATACAATCTTGACATCCATTTTTTATATCTCATAATCAAGAGATGCTGCAATGGATGAGAGTATACGAATAGACTTGATCATAGCTACAAGAGAGAAGGTTTCTTTATAGTCGATACCTTCCTTCTGTATATAACCCTTTGCAATTAACTTTTCCTTAAAAATCTCTATTTTCCTATCTACTCATCTCTTTCTTTTATAGACCCATTTATATCTAATAAGTTTTATCCCTTCATGTGGATCTACTAGTTCCTAGACTTTAGTAGAGTACATGGACTCTATTTCGGATTCTATTACCTTTTGCTAGAGATCTTTATTAATATTATTCATTACCTTATTGTAGGTGTAAGATCAGATTCTTGATTACAAGACTCTTCTATTCCTAAATATCTTTCAGGTTTTCTTACAATTCTCCCACTACGACGAGAATCTGATGTGTGTTAAGTTTCAAATAATTTATTTTTCCTAAGTGCTTTCTCTATCTTATTTTCTATAGATTGACTGATAAAAACATTAGTTAATTCTTCAAGAACTAACTTATTTTTGGGCTTGAAATCTTTTATATAGTTTTCTTCCAAGAAAACAATATTTGTACTCACAAATACATTCTTTTCTTAAGTACTATAGAAATAATGCAACCTATAAATAGACACAATTCATATCGTGATTCCAACTTAATCGTTTTTCCTTTCAGCACGTATGCTAGAAAACCCAAATATAGATATGAGTAAACTAGGTGTATGTTTTTTCTATAGTTCGAATCGTCCTTTAGGTACTAACTGGAAGGAACTCTATTTAGTAGGTACATAGTAGTTTCTAAATCCCAAAAAGATGCGGGTAATTGTGAATAACTGAGCCTCGACCTAACCATATCTTAAAGGGTCCTATTTCTTCTTTCAGCAACACCATTTAGTTGAGACATACTAGGTGATATGAGTTAAAATAAAATCCCATTGTCTATGAGAAATTCAGAGAATCCCTCAAAGAGATATTCACCACATCGATCTAATCAAAGGGTCTTTATGATATTTCCTAACTACTTTCAGTTTTCGCTTTGAATTCTCTGAAATTTTTAAGAGAATTTGATTTACGTTGCATTAGGTAAACATAACCAGATCTAGAATAATCACTCATAAACGTAAGTATTCAAAACTGCCTCAAACTTGAATATTTATGAGCCTGCAGACATCAGTATATACTACTCAAGATATTCTTATACTCTAAGTCCTTTTTCAGCAATTGGTCTTTTAGTTATTTTATCTTCCAGACAGGATTCACAAGTTGGTAATGATTTAACTTTTAATGAACTTAAAGGTCTATCATTAACTAACCTTTGAATTCTATTTAGGTTAATATGACTAAGTCTTAAATGCTAAACATAAGTTTCATCATTAATACTCACTTTTACTTTCTTATATTCAGGTTTATATGTTCAGAATTATTTTCAATATTGTGCAATGAGATGCTTTTAGATTGAATAAAGAAAAGATTATTCTTATGAGTACCAGTACAAATAAGAATTTTATTCTTTCTAATAAAGACTTTATTGTCAAAATAAACAGAATAACCTTGTCTTATCAAATAGAAAACAGAAATCAAAAACTATTTAAACTCCAAAATATAATAACAATTCTTTATTTCTAAAAACCTAAAATCATCAAAATTCAAAATAAAATCTCCTATTGCACGACCGCAACATGAACTCTTCACTAGCGAAGGTCCTAATTTCCTTGAACCCCTATAAAGTACTAGAAACATGGCCAGTGGTTCCTGAATATATGATCTAAAAATCGATAAAATCAATCACATGACAGGCCTTAATAAATAACAAATTCTCATTACCTTATTTGTCCTTATTGTTGTTCTTTTCCTTTTTAAGGGCTATGTCATAACCCCAAATCTCGGGGCAGTAGCAGAAGAAAAATTTCGCTTGAATTGAAAATTCCTTAATTTGTAGAGAAAATGTTTAAAGAGTTTTGAATTTTAAAACAACGCGGTAAATAAAATATTTGGAATTCCATCCAGTGAGCCTATCCCACAGTTTATAGTCACCAATAAACATAGACTGAACAATTATTAGAAAAACCACATTCAAATAGTTAATCAAGCATCACCATTCACACCTTAACATCAGACTAGTATGGTATCTATAGTTTATAGACATATTCAAAGTAGTATAATCCATTTATTTAACAAGACTTAGATACAAGTCTTAAATTCACACTCCAAGTATTACCAAGTCACAAACTACAAGTAGAAGATAGCTTCTTAATCTGGTTATTGGTTGTCAATGTCATACTAGATACCACCTGTGAAGAAAGTAGAGAGGGTGAATATAAAATACCCAGTAGGTTGCCCAATTACCCTTTTTGGAAAAGTTTTTTATAATTCTCAAAATATCTGCATGGTTAGTAGTACTGGAAAGCATTTTTATAAATTTTAAGTGTTCAAAACATAAGTAAAAAACCATTACAGAAAGTCATGCTAAAGACTAAACCAGATATCAAGGTCAAACATGTTGAAAATCATAATAAAATAAGCATAATGCACATCACATAAATCAATACCTTACATGAGTTCTCACCATCTCATCACGCCTAGAGCAACTTATACTACATGTATTGAGTACTCTCTATCTGATATCTATTTCTAGAAACTGGAAGAACATCTGTGTGTCTAATCTTACCGAGCCGGATGCACGCAAAACAGTGTAATTCACAAGCTATTTTCTCGATTTTTGTGCCACTTTAGAAAATAGTGATATTTTATAACAAAATTCATGACCCAACCTCACTGAGTCTAAATTCAAACTCAAAACTCAGTTTCGAGGTCCTGAACATTAAATAGGCTCAAAAATCCAAAAATTATAAAAATACCACATTTTGAAAATAATTAGAGAAATGCCACAAATTTTAGATAAGTTTTTCTCCCAAACTATTCATCGATTTTCCATAAATCTACCACTTTTCATCTTATCTTAAACCATATTTTCATCCTCTAAAGTTTCATGAGCACTGGATGAGTATAGCAAAGATAATTGCACAAATGCCACTTTTTGTGACGAAAATGACATAAAAAATTTTAGAAGCTCACCGGAGCTTCTTGGTTGGAAATTGGTAGCAGTGAAGAGTCAACCTAGGTAAGAAAAGCTTGGGCTTCAATTTGGTGATAGTGGGTGGTGGCTAACAGTGGCGAACGATTGAAAAATAACCGTGAAACACCGCGGCTTAGGTGCGACTTTGCGCGATATTCATCGTAGCTAGGAGGCACGACGGGCTCCGGTGACTGGTGGTAAAGTTGCGTCTGCCCGTGGGAGAGGCATGCCGGTCAGAATCCGGGCTTGGGTCATCGCCAGTGGCAAGTGGTGGGCGGCGCAAAAGGAAGGGCGAAGAAAAAGAAAAAGGATGTGTGGGAGAAAAGAGAGAGAGTTTGGGGTCTTATTTACAAATTTTTAAAAATTATTGATAGTGGGACACATGGCATCACCTGATTAGACCAAAAATATTTTCAAAATTCCACTTCAGCCACAAATTTTAAAAAGATTCTTTCATTTTAGTCCCTCTTTATTTATTTTAAGTCCTTGAATCTTAATTTCTTTTTCACCTTTGCCCCAAATGTACCTAGACTTTATTTTGTCCCGATTCAATACCAATAATTTAATTTAAAATATTTTCAAATTTCTATTTCATTAAATATGAAAATGAAAATTACCAAAATGCCCATGAACCAAAATTACTTAATTACCATTACAAAATTTAGGATTTTATAGGCTAGGTTGATTTTGTAATTTCTCTTCCAATGTCTCTTCTCACCATGGTGGAACCATTTTCCCTTTGGTTTAGTATCCTTCTTGGTCTTCTTTTTCTTTGAAGCTAGAGAAGTAGAAGTCTTTTTCTTTCCTTTACCTTTTCCTATCAACTTAGGTTTGGAAGAACTAGCTTGAGCTACATTAGCCTCAGCTGATCTCGACTTATTCTTTTTAAGAATATTCTTTGTAATTTGCAGATCTTTCATCAGGCTAGTAAGAGTATAACCTTTTCGATGAATCTCATGATCAATTTTAATAAATATTCTTAAGACAATCACTTATATTTATGGTAATTTGATCTACCACTGATTACAAGCCTTCTAAGGGGGGTCATGCAATCAACAAGTTAAATTGAAACAATTTCAATTAGTAAATAGACAAATAACTCTTATCCTATATTTCTAACTACTATTTTCTTTGGTCCTTTGATCGACTAATAAAAACTTCTACACGAGGATATTAATATTTCGAGTTGAGTATTTAACCATTATTTTGATAACTAAGCTTTCTATATAAGACTGTCTCCTACGGTGATCAGCCATATATAGTCTACTTAGTACCTTATACTAAGAAGCTCATTTCTAGTATTACCCATATGAAAACCTTCATACATAAGTTGATTGGATCATCTTCTACTATCCCAATGTCAATCTCATGTCAAATTCTCAATCTCATGTCAAATTCTAAGGTAAGCCTCATCCTAATATATAACGAACCAACAATGATACCTTCTCCCACTCAATATTTTATAATTAGGGATTTATAAATTTTATCCAATTACCTAACTAGTATAGTAACCTAAAATCAATTATGTAAGCATGTTCATATTTGCATGAGAGTAACTCTAATTTTCTATATGATATGTTACTAAAGATCATGTAATAATATTTAATTATTAGGCATGCATGCAACATTATCCTAATAATACCAAAGAAATAACCATATAATTAATTAATTGTTAATAATTTATTAATTTCTAATGATTTAAAATTATTAAACAGTTAACTAATTCTAACTAATAAGATAATGTTAAATATTTAAATATGGAAGATAATATTTAAAATTTAAATTAGAAAAGATTTTCATAAAATCTAATCAATTTAAATAAAAGATTTAACAAATTAAATCTCCTTAAATATCTCAAATTTAAATTTCAACTTTTAAAATTTTAATTTGAATTTAACTTCCTTAAATATCTCCCATTATCTTATCTATCAGATTTGAATTCAAAATTCAAATCAATATCTAATCTCATTAAATATCTACCAACCATTAATTCAAATTTGAAATTTGAAGAAATATTTTGATTTAAATTTAAATTTTAAATCTTCACAAAATTCAACATCTAAAGGGTAGAATATTTTACAAATTAAATATCTTTTAATATCTCTAATTTGAATTGAAACAAATTTGAAATTCAAAATAGATAACTAACTATCACACGATTAGTTTTTTTAAAATATCTATTCAAAATTTAAATTTAAAAACTCAAATATATTATCTCATAATATCTAATTTTAAAAAAAATTATTTTAAAATATCTCTAATTAATCAAATAATAATTAAGATATTATAGATATCAATCATATCCATAATTTAAATTAAAACATCATCTGAATTCAAAGTTCAAAAATTCAAATTTAATAAGGATTTAAATTTGAATTTAAATTTGAATTTATCAGTTTTCATAAAACTATGGATAAATGAAATTAATTATAAAAAATGAAAACAAAGGATTTAAAATTTGAATTTAAATTTGAAACATGTCGAAAAAGGCCAACAGACAAAATAGGAGGCCGGTACGAGAATGACGGCTTTGTGATGTTATGCGGCCATGCTCGAGACAACTACCAGGAACCGACACGCTCGTATACTACTATGTCACCTCACTCAGGATAGGACAACTCCCGAGCAACAACGGGCTCACGAAGCTCTCGCCTCTCTCATGACAAGTGCACAAGGTGGCACCCAGAGTGGCCCAAGGCATGGAAGGCCATACGCAGATCACATTTGCGCAGCCAGTGGGGTCGTCGCTGCGCGGGTGCCTGCACAGGGAGGCTGCCCGCAGCCATGCACGGATCACATCTGCATGGCTAAAGGGCCTCATCCGCGCAGCCATGCGTGGGGATGTGCCTGTATAGCCTGACGTGGGTCACATCTATGGGGCTTACATGGGTGGTGTGAATGGCTCCTATGTGACATCCAACTCCTCACATAATTAAGAGAGCCAATAATAAATATGTTTTAATTGCATATTAGGCATTTAGAAGTCATTAATACTAGTTTCAGGAAAATATGCTCATTCCTTATGTTATGTGCATTTACATACATGCTATTACACTAATGATTTTCAAAGTGTCCCGATGCAGTGTAAAGGTTCAATA
>JXTB01000529.1:219752-277900 GCA_002914805.1 Parasponia andersonii | reverse complement strand
CCTAAACCCTAAACCATACATGTGAAATACAATTTTTCAGCAATGATCGATTTGAAGAATAAGGTAGAGGTACTAATGGAGTGAGAGGATTGAAATCGGCTATTGGGTGTCAAGCGATTAGTTTGAATTTGTCACTGGGCGTGGATCTGCAAACCGAACAAAATAAAAAAAATAAAAAAAAAATAGCTCTAAACTTCTCCAACAAACACCTTTACCTATTAAGACATTGATTTTGATGAACTTTCTCTTGCTCTCAATATTTATAAAATTAAAACTTGATTTTACCTAGTTCAAAGAATGGGTTAGGCGAGCAACTATGATTGAGTAGATTTGGCATGAGAAGGGGCTTGGGATTGAGTGGATCTTGTGTTCATGCGAGCTACGCCTGAGCTGATTTGCCAATATATGTTTGTGCTAGACCTTGTGAGCAAAGGGTGCGTAGCCTTGCTAGTAAAAAGGAGCATAGGTTCTCTTCTCTTGGCCAAATGAGTTGGGTCATGCATCCTCATGATCAAGTGAGCAGAGTCGTCCTTGTAATCGCACTGGTTGCATCAAGATGGTTATGTTGTCATGAGCAAGTCGGGTAAAGTGTTAATCAGTTAGGTTCCTTCACCCAACAACTTTAAAAGCATATGGATTCAGCAATTTAGGTTATTTTAGGATTTAGGGATATAGTGAGTGGGTATGGGTTCGTATTAGTAGGTGAAGAATAATAGGTTATTCTGGGATGGAGAAAGAGAGACAGCGATAAAGAAAGAAATAGACAGTTGGTGATTTTTACTAAAGTACAAAATCAGGGAGAGCGGGAGTTCCAAATTTTTGGATTTTTCCCAAAATCTGGGTACTGCTCCGAAAGAACGTGCAAAAACATTTTTGGTGGCAAAATAGTTCCCACATCCATATGCTCCTCGGATTTTTGAAGTGGATTATATTACATATTTTCAAGAATGCTATTATTATTATAGTGAATAGTCCATGATATTTTGTCAAAAAAGGCATTTAGGGGTCTCAATTAGCATTTAATGGTGTCATTAAAGTCTTGAAATGGTTTAATTTTGTATAGGTTTAAGGATTACAAAGGGAGGTCGTATAGATAAAATTTTAGAATTTAGGAGTTATAAGGTTTAGAGGTTAAGTAATTGTTCGATTTTTGTTGTAATATTAGAGGAAATTGAATTTTAGTGTTGTTTCTAATATTAAATAATGATAATCAATGTATATATATATATATATATATATATTTGACTTTAAACTTTGTAATCATACAAAAAGTCTAACAATTTAGAGGTTACGAGTAAATGAGCAATAATCCTTGGTACTTTGTCAAAAGAGGCATTCATAAATAGCATTCAATGGTATCATTATAGTTTTGAAATAAATTAATTTGAGATATGTTGAATGATTACAAAGGGAGATCGTATAGATAAAACTTTAGAATTTAGGGGTTAAGTAACTGTTCAACTTTTGTTGTAATATTAGAGGATCTTGAATTTTATTGTTATTTATAGTGTTAAATGATAATAATCCATATATATTTGATTCAAGACTAGGTAATTATTCAAAAAATCTAACAATTCAGGGATTATGAGTAATTAAGCAATAGTTCATGGTATTTTGTCGAAACATGCACTTAAGTGTTTAGGGGTTAAGTAGCAGTTCAATTTTTGTTGTAATATTAGGGGATCTTGAATTTTATTATAATTTCTAATGTTAAAAATGATAGTCCATATGTATTTGAATCAAAAATTCTTGATTATACAAAAACTCTAACGACTTAGGCATTATATATAATTGAGCAATAGTCCATAGTAGTTTGTCAAAACAGTTATTTGGGTGTCTCAATTAGCATTTAATGGTGTCATTATAGTTTTGAAATAGAGTAATTTGGGATAGATTGAAAGATTACTATGGAAGGTCTTATAGATAAAACTTTAGAATTTAGAAGTTATACGGTTTAGGGGTTAAGTAATAGTTTGACTTTTGTTGTAATATTAGAGGATCTTGAATTCTATTGTTGTTTCTAGTGTTAAATGATGATAATTGTTGTACGGTCTAAAATCCTAAGGTTGCATATGATGTATATGCGACCTCATCTGTGAAGGATATGTGCGACCTTTCGCGTATAGAATATATGCGACCTCATCTGTGAAGGATATGTGCGACCTTCCGCATATAGAATATATGCGACCTCCTCTGTGATGTTTACATGCGGCCTCCTCTGCAGGTTTTTGTGCGACCTTATCCGTATAGTTTTCCTTAATAAACAGGGAACCTATTGGAAAGGGGAAACACGAAAACACTATAAAGGAAACCTACAAGAAGAGGGAACTAGGTAAATGCAGTAGAGGAAACCTACAAGGAAAGGGAAACTGAAGACTCCTATTTGCGATTAACTAAGTTATCCTTTTCGAGTAGTTATCTAATTGTATTATTTGTAATTATCCAGTTATTCGTTTTGAATAATTATCCAATTACTTAATTGGATAATTACCCAATTGTATAGTTACCCATTTATTCAATTAAGGATCCTAGAGACATAAGGAACCTAGGGGGATAGGGTCACTACCATCTATATAAAGGGAGACTCTGTGTTCCGAAAGGATCATCACACATTCTGGGCAGAAACAAGTCAGAGAGAGTAGAAGTTAGAGCAAATACACGCTTAGGGTGGTCTAAGTCTTGAGCGTTCCCCATTAGCATTCGAGTATTGTACCCTTGAATATTCGTCAATATAGTGAGAAAACAGTGGACGTAGGCTCATCTTTTTTGGAGCCGAACCACTATAAATCTGTGTCTCCTTATTTGCTTTGATTATTTACCTCAGTTTACACAAGCCACATCTCTTAATTATTCATAAATTTATTGTTGATAAAACCTCCATCAACAATAATCAATATATATTTGATTCAAAACTAGGTAATTATACAAAAAGTATAATGATTTAGAGGTGATGAGTAATTGAACTATAGTCCATGGTATTTTGTCGAAACATGCACTTTGGTGTCTCAGTTAGCATTTAATGTTGTCATGATAGTTTTGATATGGTTTAATTTAGGATAGGTTGAAGGATTACAAAGGGAGGTTATATAGATAAAACTTAAGAATTTGGAGGTTATATAGTTCAGGGGTTGAGTAACTGTTCGGTTTTTGTTGTAATTTTAGAGGATCTTAAGTTTTATTATTGTTTTAATGTTAAATAATAATAATCAATATATATTTGATTCAAAACTAGGTAATTATACAAAAAGTATAATGATTTAGAGGTGATGAGTAATTGAACTATAGTCCATGGTATTTTGTCGAAACATGCATTTTGGTGTCTCATTTAGCATTTAATGGTGTCATTATAGTTTTGAAATAGAGTAATTTGGGATAGATTGAAAGATTACTATGGAAGGTCTTATAGATAAAACTTTAGAATTTAGAAGTTATACGGTTTAGGGGTTAAGTAATAGTTTGACTTTTGTTGTAATATTAGAGGATCTTGAATTCTATTGTTGTTTCTAGTGTTAAATGATGATAATCAATATATATTTGATTCAAAACTAGGTAATTATACAAAAAGTATAATGATTTAGAGGTGATGAGTAATTGAACTATAGTCCATGGTATTTTGTCGAAACATGCACTTTGGTGTCTCAGTTAGCATTTAATGTTGTCATGATAGTTTTGATATGGTTTAATTTAGGATAGGTTGAAGGATTACAAAGGGAGGTTATATAGATAAAACTTAAGAATTTGGAGGTTATATAGTTCAGGGGTTGAGTAACTGTTCGGTTTTTGTTGTAATTTTAGAGGATCTTAAGTTTTATTATTGTTTTAATGTTAAATAATAATACTCCATATATATTTGAATCAAAACTAGGTGTTTATATAAAAATTCTTACGATTTATAGGTTATGAGTAATTGAGCAGTAGTCCATGGCATTTTCTCAAAAGAGGCGTCTAGGAGTCTCAATAGCATTTTATGGTGTCATTGTAGTTTTGAAATAGTTTAATTTGAGTTAGGTTGAAAGATTACAAAGGGTAGTCATACAAATAAAGCTTTAGAATTTAAGGATTATAATGTTTAGGGGTTAAGTAACTGTTGGTTTTTGTTGTAATATTAGAGGGTCTTGAATTTTATTATTGTTTCCAATATTAAATAATGACAATCAATATATATTTGACTCAAAACAACATAATTATACAAATAAAGTCTTACGATTTAGGGTTTAAGAGTAATTGGGCAATAGACCATGGTATTTTGTCGAAAGAGGCATTTCGAGGTCTCAATAGCATTTTATGGTATTATTAGTGTTTTAAAATGGTTTAACTTGAGATATATTGAAATATTACAAAGGGAGGTCATACAGATGAAACTTTAGAATTTAGGGGTTATATGGTTTAAAGGTTAAGTAACTATTTAGTTTTGATGTAATATTAGAGTATCTTGAATTTATTATCGTTTCCAATGTTAAATAATGATAATATCTATATATTTGATTCAAACACGAAAAGTCTAACAATTTAAATGCTACGAATAATTGGGCAATAGTCCATGCTATGTTGTCAAAAGAGGCATGTGTTGTTCTCAATTAACATTTAATGGTTAATTATAGTCTGGATATAACATTACGTAAATCTAGATTAAAAAGAAATGTCAATTTATAGTTTTATCTTATAAGGTTAAAGCGGAAGTGTAATCCCCAAGGAATTCCTAGACTTGCAATCTTAGTAGAATTATTATTAATAGACTTAGTGTCGAATTTTAATAAGTTTATGTTCACAAATCCTTGAAATTATATATATAGTATTATTTTAATATTAAATTTTATAACATGAGAAAACCATAGTTATTCCTTGTTTTAACTTAGAAATTCTAACTTAGTTTTCCTCAATAATAAATTAATTCTACAAAGATTACATTATGTATATCAATATAACCTAGTTAAGAATATGACATGTTTATGTCACATTAAAATTTGTTACATTTTATAACCTAAAGTTAATAATTGCACAAAAATAATACCATGTCATAATTTGAATGGCTAGGATTTAAGTATACAAAGAATTAAGTAGACAAATCAATCTAAGTGTACATACAAAGGTGCTTGATGTGTCAAAAAGTTAAAGCTAAACATAAGTGATTGCTAGAGAATTCCAATCAATTGAAATTCCAGAATGAAAATGAGAGAAAATTGCTATGGATTTTGTGATTCGATTACTAAGAACACCAGAAGGATACGATGCAATATAGGTGACTATGGATCGACTAACTAAATCAGCACACTTTCTATCAATGAAAATCACATACTCATTGAAAAAGTTAGCTGAATTATATATAGCTAAGATAGTCAGATTATATGGAATACCACGAAATATTAATTATGATCGCGACAGTCGATTTACCTCCACTTTTTGGAGAAAAATCCAACAAGTCTTAGGTACAAAGCTAAATTTTAGTACAACTTTCTATCCTCAAACTGATAAGTAGCAAAAAAAACCATCTAAACTTTAGAAGATATGCTTAATGCATGTGTCATGGACTTTAAAGGAGCATGGAATAAGAAACTTTTGTTGATAGAGTTCTCCTATAATAACAGATACCAGGCCTCTATCAAGGCAGCACCTTATGAAGCACTTTACGGAAGAAGATGTAGATCCCTAATCCATTGGTTTGAACCTGGGGAGAAACATCTAGAAACCACTAATTTCATTAAGGAAACCACTGAAGCTATACAAAAAAAATCCAGAAAATGATGTAAACTGCTCAGAGTAAACAGTAAAGCTATGCAGACAACTGGAAAACTCCATTAGAATTCCAAGTGGGAGACACAATTTATCTCAAAATAGAACCAATAAAGGGAGTAATACAGTTTGGAAAGAGAGGAAAATTGAGTCCAAGATACATCAGACCATTCAAAATTTTAGAACGTATTGGCAAAATAGCCTATAAGTTGGATTTACTGCCTAAACTAGTATCAATGCATAACGTGTTCCACATATCCATATTGAAGAAATACATCTCAGACTCGTCATATGTTTTGAGTCATGAACCTATTGAAGTTCACGAGGACTTGACATATAAGGAGAAACTGGTGGAGATTTTGGCTCGTGAAGAAAAGACTCTTAGAAACAAGACCATATCTTTAGTTAAAGTATTATGGAGAAACCACAAGATCGAAGAGGCTACTTGCGAACGAGAAGAAGAGATGAAGGAAAAGTACCCAGAATTATTCTAATTTTCGAGGACGAAAATTTTATAAGTAGGGGAGATTGTAATCTCCTAGGAATCCTGAGACTTGCAATCTTAGTAGAATTATTATTAATAGACTTAGTATCGAATTTTAATAAGTTTATATTTGTAAATCTTTGAAATTATATATATAGTATTATTTTAATATTAAATTTTATAACGTGAGAAAACCATAGTTATTCTTTTTTTTAACTTAGAAATTCTAACTTAGTTTTCCTCAATAATAAATTAATTCTACAAAGATTATATTATGTACATCAATATAACCTAGTTAAGAATATGACATGTTTATGTCACATTAAAAACTGTTATATTTTATAACCTAAAATTAATGGTTGCACCAAAATAGTACCATGTCATAATTTGAATGGCTAGGATTTAAATATACAAAGAATTAAGTAGAAAAATTAATCTAAGAGTAGAAAATAAGTTGTAGAAAACGATGAAGAGTACTAAAGTTTTATCTTAAGGAGGTAATAACTTTTAATTAGTAGAATAGAAAAGGAAAAAGATAGCGTTAGTGGGTAATTCTAAAAAAGGAAAATATAAACAAAACTAATGAAAAGCTTTTGTCTCTAAAATAATTCAAAAGATACAAAAATAAAAATGATAATAGAAATATTTTTTGGAAATTAGTAGCCATAATTCAAAGTGGAAGACATAGACAAAACTAATTAGTAGCTTTTGTTTCCAAAATAATTCAAAAGATATGAAAAAAATTAATATAGTGGAGACTTTCTTTGAGAGCTAGTGGTATTGAATTCCAAATAATTGAAAAATAATAAAGATTAGAGACAAAAGTAGTAAATGAGTGAAAAAAAAAAAAGAGTAAAAGATAAAGTAATAGAGTAGGAAAAGAAGATATATTGATAAATTGGTAATAATGGTGTTTGGATTATTTGATGGAATGTGAAAGCGTGTATTATTAGATACCTCCTATGGATGGCCTATAAATAGATCTTTTATTTAGCAATTGCAAATCCATACTTAACCTTCCAATTACTTAGCCAAAACCATTTTCATTTTTCCAATTATCCTTTCTCAAAAAAAAAAAAAACTCATTTTATCTCACTTTCTTCTAAAATCCACAAGAGCTATTATATTTTACCTATCGACTTTAGAAATTAAGAATTATAATTAAGAGAAGAGAGAACCTAATTTTATGGTGGAGACGTAAGAAAGAATATTCAAGTTTGAAAGGTAAATATTCCCTCACCTTGTTTGTTATGTGTTTAAATAGATTCTATAAAAGAATAAATGAGTAATAACATGTTTGATCTACTTTAGATGTTATATAATTTATATTATGTTTAAACTTATTTTGTTGATTTTTTAAGTCTCTAAATATAAATACTTCATAATAATAAAGGCTAAAATAATAATAGTAAAATCAAAATGACTAAACACAAAGTAGAAGATTTTTAAGTGTAAGACCCTAAAATAAAATATGCATGAAAATAAACCAACTTTAATGATTTAGACTTAGATCCTTAAGAACAGGTTTTTATCCATTAAGAATGCTTTTCAAAAATTAAAAATATTTACTCAAAAGTTGAAAGGACTAAAATGCCAAAACTTTGAGTATTTGGGTCAAAAATCTAATTTTGACAAAATATGGGTCAAATATGTGAGAAAGATATTTTAGGATGTTTTAAGACCATATTAAAGTATAAAAGTAAATCCTAAACCCTAAACCCTAAAAACCCTAAAACCCTAAACCCTAAATCCTTAAGAACAGATTTTTATCCATTAAGAATGCTTTCCAAAATTAAAAATATTTGCTCAAAAGTTGAAAGGACTAAAATGCCAAAACTTGGAGTATTTGGGTCAAAAATGTAATTTTGACAAAATATGGGTCAAATATGTGAGAAAGATATTTTAGGCAATTTTAAGACCATATTAAAGTGTAAAAGTAAATAAATGAAGAATCTTTAACAAAAAGATAAACTATAACTCAATATTTACTATTGGAGGGCATAAATGTTAGAAATCTTAAGATTATGGGCAAAATTACGACCTAGACATACGTAATTAACGAGTGGAACTAGGAAAATTATATTACGAGGTAAGTACAATTTCACCTATAGCATGGATGATTTGAAAATATTTCATATTTGCAATGTGATATGTTTGAAATAAATTTCATGTGTTAACTTGCCTTTATTTTATTATTGTATGGTCTATGTATAATATATGCTTATAAAGATACATTTCTTATGCTATAAAAATGATGAATACTTACTTTACAATGTTATTATGTAAAAATACTTTAACATACATTAACAAAGGAAATGCTATAATAGTGGAATATAAGTTTGGATTTATTGAAGCGTACCCACTTATATTAGGAAAAGACTAAATAAGATAAAGAATTTAAAGGTGTCGTACCAACCTCCACTAGGTGAGGATATCCGAGGAAAAATAAGACCAACCTCCCGTAATCAAGGATTTCTGAGAAAAAGTATATTAAGATTATGACCGTGGGTGTTTTCAGTTGGGTTGCTCCCTTAGTTCCTATTCGGTAGTGCACACTTAGTACATACATCAGGTCCTATAAGAAAGATAAAAGACTTTGTGATCAAAAATGAGATAAAATTATGATACAATATCTTATAGAAAAGCATAAAGTAATGATTTCATAAAACAATATAACCGGACTTTTATAAAAGATTGTTTATTTATAAGTAAAATATTTTGTAAGAATTACATTTACTTATTGAGCGAAAATTCACATTTTATGAGTATCCATACTATTGGTGCCAAAGGAAAAAAACCTCTCATTTGATTGATAGGTTAGGTGGAATCGAGACGGGGATTAATGCAAGGCACAGGAAATGGAATACCGCCATTAAAATTACTTCTTTATATGTTTTTATTATGAGATAAATGATTTCAATTAGATTTCGCCACCACCAACTAGCCTCTAATACGAACTATTGCTCTTCTGAAAAATTTAAATGAATAGAATGAGTTTGCGCCTAGTAAGTAATCTCATATATGCAATATATTGGAATAATGTCCTATAAAGCAGTTTATTATTTAGACATTATAAACAATATTTATTGGATTATTTAGTATCTATTTGTTATTAATAAATTCCATGTTATGAATTTTTATTTCATTTATGTCTCATTGATATACATGTGATATGTATGTTTATCTTATGCAAACATCTAAAAGATTCCAAGACATGAAATGAGTAATAAATAATTATTCATATGATGAGTTCATATGTTGGAGACATTATATTCTTTATTTCATTATGTCTAAATTAAATTGTTCGTATTCTGCATATTGAAGATGGAATACTTTACTATGCCATAGAATATAGTGCTGTCTATTTAATTAATGAAGTCTCTAATTATCGAAGTGAGTCTTTGGATAGAAATACTAATGTGTTATAAGAAAATTATAACAGTATCAAATGAGACCTAGTGAATTAGAATTTGAGGTTAAGTGACGTACCTCAAATTTCTAATTTTACTAATCTAGCACTATTGTAGAAGATCTTAATCTTAGTGATTAACGAACTTACTTTCATGTGTTTTGTCTTTTCAAGTTACTAAAGGACTAATTCCGATTTATGGTTCGAACTCTAGTATCTTGGAAGATAAGGTATATAAAATGTGTAGAACATTTTTCATGATAGATACCATGCATATGATGTCACTTTGAGTTTTTTCAAGTACTTGGATAATATAAACCAGGGTCCCAGTATTCACTATGTGAATTCGACTGTATTGTTATAAGTAGATACAAACACTATAGTCAACTATTATCCATTAGATGAAACATAGCAACTCAAAGGTAAATATATACTAGAGGGGTAATACGATAATTTCACCCTACTAGTATGGCATTGTATTGGGGGTATATCTACAGGTATAGTATATGCTAAATGGATCAAGCTAATTAATTGTTAATAAGTTTTATAAGCTTCACAGAAAAATAAATGACATTTAGTCCAAGAGTACAATATTAGGCCTATAGTGACGTGCCCGAATATTAATGGACAAGGCCTAGTTATAATTAAAAGTTAATTATGATAATGGGTATATGGTTCATTGGAGCTTGGGCTTTATGGATCCATCTGGTCCCCTGTCTAGCTCAAATTAAAGCCCAATATTCATTTGATGATCAATTGAGCCCAATAAGCCCATTAGAATTTACTAATCCAGTAACAAGACATAAATGTTACACGTGAAATACCCCTTTGAGAAGAGAGTGTCACACGAAAAACAAAGAGAGAAAGAGAGAGAGAGAGCAGAGAAATCGGCCACCACTAGAGATTCACTATCCTTGGTGTTTCGGCCATCCCGGAGAAATTAGTTCGAGGAGATTGTCTTCTTGTTCATCTATGGATCTCTTTGTTAGGAATCAAGAAAGTGACCACTTACCGGATCAATCAAATGGCTTTCAAGAATAGACGGAAAGACGAGAAAGTTGTGGAGCGAATTCGGGTATTATTCTTGTCTAGATCAAAAGTTAATTTATGTTAGATCACAATCCGAAATATTTTGTAAAAAGAAAAATTTTAAACGACCAAATCTGCTGCGTTTCTTGATTTTACAAAACTATGGTGTTCTTGAAAATGATTTTATGAAAATATTTTTCAGAAATTTATTCTAATAAACACTAGCACAATGAATGTCATGTCATATGAATAGTATATTTTTAGAACCATAACTATGTATTCTTTTTTTTATAAACATCTTATTCATAAATATTTTTATTTCATAAACTTTTCATATTTGAGCTCAACATAATGTAATGCCAAATCTATTAAAAGTAATGGGCCACAAAGGTAGTGTCATGACAAACATATGTAACCCTATAGCTATTCGGATCTCATATAGCTATCGTACTACAATGACTAGTATTACAGTTTAAACTTTCGTTATTATCATAGTGACTATGGGTAAATCAGTCAGTTGCCTATATTCCTTTCAAGAATTATGTATGCACATGTTCATGACATATTTATATACTTAATGCAATTATTATTATAGAACATATAGAACCATATTAGTATAATCACAATTACATCACAAATAGCACATAACTTTTCATATAAACACATAGGGTGAGATTTACTTACATTAGGTTTTTACAAAATTTTATTTGCACTTATAGTGAAATTCCACACACTCAACCTTGTTGTAACCACGTGTCTCTTTTTATCTTTTTTTATTAATATTCATGCAATAATATTCATTACATATATTAATACGTACTATTAGAAATATACTTATATATCTTAAAAAAGTATCATATCAAACATCTATAAAATCTTATTTCATAACATATATAACTAAAATTGTAAAAATTTCAACAAACAATCCATACTTAAGAGAATTTTAAATTCTAGTACAAAATTTCATTCACTTTGAAACTTTACAGATAATATTATAATATAAAAAAAAGTTATAGAAAATCATTTAGAAATTTTTTAATAAGTTTTTCATGCTTTTACTAATTTGTAATTTATAAATTAAAATTTGATAAAAACTATTAAAGCACCAAACCACTCTTGAATTTTATAGAATTAATCCTATATACCCAAAAATCTTGATATTTTAAAAGAATATTTCTAACATATTTTTACACATAGACAAAAATTAGAGATTCAAAATTATACTATTACATAGTATATATAATTCTTGAAGTTATATCTTAAAATTCATGATAACACATAACTTACAAAATTATATGCTATTTCGAAAATCATAATTAATTATAAATATTTCCAAAAATTCTAAAACTATTTTGAGTCTCTTATGACATATATATTAGTATCTAATAAAAGTTTCAAACCTAAATAAAATTAATAAGATATTATTTTAATAATATAATCTTAGATAAATAAAAATATCAGATTTGCCGATTACAAAGGCAATATATAAAGAAAATTTAATAATGATTAGAAATAAAATCATCACATCACTAAACTTTTTAGAATATGAGTTAACATATATATGAATATGTTTTTAAAATTTTCAACTCAAATTAAAAACGTTTAACCTCTAAAATCATAGAATAAATTCGATAAAATTTATTTTTCAACTTTTCTTAGGTGACAACTAACATGTATAAAAAAATTTCTATGAAATCATAGGAGTAAGATATAAATATAAAACTTTTCAAGATATAAATGTAAAACTTTTCAAAAATTAAATAATTATATAGAAAGACTTCTCATAAAAATTTTAAATCTTAACAAAATTTTTAACTCCAAATATTATATATTGAATTTGAACCTAAGTATAGTAAAATATACTAATATTGAAAGACTAAGAGTTCTAAGAATTACCTTTTTCTTGAATTTTGAAGAAAACTTTAGATAACTTCTTGAAATCTTTATAGACTACTACAATTATGAGAGAAAGAGAGGTAGAGAGAAATATAAGAGGAAAGTAGATTGTGGTTATAAGATAATATCTTATTTATAAGCTTATTATGAACATAAAATATTTATTTTTTAAAGTTAATAATAATTATACCACTAACTTAACTTTATTCTCTTTTTTTTAATGTGTTATTTTTTGATCATGAAATTAATTAATTTTCACTATGCTCTTCCACTTATAAAGTAGTACAATATTTAATAACAACATATGGATATATAATATGTAGATAACATTATCTTTGCATTTAGTATCCATTTAATCAATATAATAAATACACCTTTCAAATAGTTAATGTATTAAGCCATACTATCTTTACACTTTTCAAAATTTATTTTGTTTTCTAATATTATTAATTAATTTCTTTTGCTTTGATAGCTAGTGGGATGTAAACTCATAACATGTTTTACCAACTCCACTATTAACAAAATAATAGTATACAAATGATAAAAATAGTCCTAATATAATTTATTGCCAACTTAGCAAAAGTTGTCAATTATTCTTTTCTTTTCCCTCTTTTCTTTTCTCTTTTTCCCCCTTTTTTAAAGTTACTTTATTAAATCAAAATATATATATATAATAAATATAATACTTAATCTATAATTTAGGCTAAAATTATTAGAAATTTTAATTTGGACTTTCTTGTATTAAGATAAGTGACTATTGGGCTAAAACATTTAGAGTCCTAATACAAACAAGCTATATTAACAATTTCAATTTAGATTCTCCTATTGGGCCAAATCTAAAGTCCAATATCAAACATAATTAATTAAGCCTATGCTATTTTAATAATGTTAATAGTCCTATATGCCATATTATATATCTAACCAAACTTGAATACATAAATATATACTAATTATTCTATTATCATATATTTGAAAAAAAAATCAATATGACTTATTAATTTAACATATTAAGAGGTTCATATTAAAATTAATTAATCAAATACTCAATACATTAAACAATAATTATATGCATGTATTTGGAAATGTATATCTTTTTTTTTTTATTAAGCACATGTGGTTAAACTTGGCTTTCATGTATATATTCTACTACAACTATCTTTACAAAATTCATTAGAGAATAACTATTTAATTTATGTGATTAAATAATCTAAATAAACATAGTTAAATTTTAGGTTAAATAACAAACTTGATATTACACTTGAAATAGTTTCATATGAGATAGGTTGAAACATTACAATGGTAGATCATATAGATAAAACTTTGGAATTTAGGAATTATACAGTTTAGAGGTTAGGTAACTGTTTGGCTTTTGTTGTAATATTACAGGAAATTGAATTTTATTGTTGTTTCTAATATTAAATAACGATAATCAACATATATT
Organism: Parasponia andersonii; assembly: GCA_002914805.1. Taxonomy (NCBI): domain Eukaryota; kingdom Viridiplantae; phylum Streptophyta; class Magnoliopsida; order Rosales; family Cannabaceae; genus Trema; species Trema andersonii. Next base: position 263,911 of record JXTB01000529.1, on the reverse strand, counting down.
TGAATCCAAACTTGGTAATCATACAAAAAGTCCAACAATTTGGCCGTACAGATAAAATTTTAAAATTTAGAGCTTATAGCATTCTCTAATTTTATTGTGTCTATTTAATTGATTAAACAATTTTTTAAAAAATTCTGAAATGATTAACCAATACTGCAATACACGACGTTATCAACCTAAGACAACAAATATAAAAAAGACAGGAAGTTATGAATTGAAAATATTTTTACGTTTGTAACACTATTGTTGAGAATTTTGGCAAGCTTCATGCAACTAAAAGCAGAATGCTCACTATGTGTGCAAGAGTGCGCACTCTGATTGTTACTGACGACATTTTGTTTATATAACTTTCTGTCATTTTATTCTTGTTGATTTTGTTCCAGAACGGACACTCATAATGTCCTATGTGAACACTCTGGGATGATTGTTAGAAAAATTATTGCAAGTAATAATAAATCTAGAAATAAAAAATACAATAATATTATAGTTATAATATGATGTAATAAATTACGATTATTTAACTATTAAGATAACAATAATTATCATAAAAATAAATCACAATTAATTTATTATAATAATAATCACGATAGTAATGATCAAAATAACAGAGTTCAAGGAAACCAAACTGAATCTTATGTTTCACATAATTTCTTTAAAATAGTTACACCTCCTCACCGAGGTGTTTACAGGAATATCAACAGTGTCAGTTTTTCAAGATAAAACGGTTCACAAATAGCAACGTCGCATTAATTTTACTACTCAAAACGAACTGAGTAATACCCAAACTCTATCACTAAAACTCAAAAGAGCTCGATCACACTAAAAAGAAAAAATTCAAACTCTCTAACTACTAACGAACTATTTTTTAACTACCACATAGAGAATATTGAAGAGAAGAATAAGCTAAGAAATGTTTTGGTGTATCTAAAAGTGAAGGAGAAGGTCTTCTATTATAGTGTTCATAGGAGAACTAAGCCATTAACATCCCATTAATGTGGCTAAAAAATATTTTTCTATTACAATATAAATGCAACAACCCATTAATATAGCTGAAAAATATTTAATTGTTAAAAAATAATAGCTAAAATCATTTTTGGCTGTTACCTCAGCTTCATAAGGCCAAATAATGGTCCAAAACAAATTTTGTAACTTCAGTATGTTACAAATCAAATTCTAGAACCTTCTTACTTTTGGTTTCAATTTTTCATTCATCCAAACTCTATTTTAGGCATTTTCATGCTTCAAAATAGCAATTTTCCACATAAATGAAATTGACGACCTAAGACTCGACTAACATGGTGATAGAATTTGATAGTTGAAACCTATATAGGATAAGTAGGTGTTACCCTTTGAACCTTCCCTCATGAAAATACATTTACTTTACCAACTAAACAGTAGACACAATGTCCTTGAACTATTTGCCATTTGTGTAAATGATAATGTATCTCATACAAAAATCTTCCTGACACTTTTATTTCTCATTATTATGTCCGTTTTGGCCATGAACATATGCCTCATTCTGCAAGAATTAAATAAGAATTTCACTCTAACAATTCCTGTAGAAGTAGCCCTACTTCTCTATCACATAGGTGATCTCTTAATTAAAAGTAACCCGCATTATTCTGCTCGAAACTCTATTTCCGATGTATAGGAATCATTAAAAGTAGAGCTTAATCTTTCGTTTTACGGGCATCACTATTTCATCATAGGAATCGACATGGGAAAATCCCCACAGTGATCCAACACAGCTTTTACATTTTAGTTGTCCTTTTTGAACTTAGATCTTGAGATCTCGAGTGTAATAAATTCAGATTCTATAGTGGATTTGGTAATAACAGTTTGTTTTGAGGATTTTCATGACACGATTGAACTTTCTAGCATGAATACATAACCACTAATAGACTTTCAATCTTTAGTATCAGATATCTAATTTGCATCATTGTAACCTTCAAGTACAGAGGGATATCTTGTATAATGTAGCTCATAATTATATGTAAACTACAAGTATTTCAATACTCTTATAATTCCTTGCTAATTCTCTGCTCCAGGATTACTTGTGTATGTACTTAGTTTACTAACAACATAGGCAATATCTGGTCTTGTACAACTCATCAAATATATTAGACCGTCTATCACTCTGGAGTATTCTAATTAAGTAACACTTTCTCCTTTTACTCTTGGATAAATGTAAAGTTAAATCTATTGGTGTTTTGATAACTCCAGAATTATCTTTACTGAATTTTCCAAAAATATTATCCACGTAATATGACTAACTTAAAATAAGCCTATCTGAAATTTTTGAGATTTTCATTCCCAAAATGACATTGGTTCTACTTATAACTTTCCTATCAAATCTTGAATTCAACATATATTTGATAGATTTGATCATTTTATCATCACTCTCAACAATGAGCATGTCATCAATTAAAGACACAAAATTACATAACTATTTTCGGTGTCATTAACATATACATATTTGTCACATTCGTTGATTTTAAATCTATTAGCCCTTATAGCACTATCAAGTTTTTCATGCCATTTTTTTTGGACTTGTTTTAATCCATACAAGGATTTTACCAACTTACAAACTTTCATTTCCTGCCCTTATGTAGAAAAATCTTCAGGTTGTTCTATGTAGATCTCTTATTCCAGATCTTTATTTAGAAAGGCCATTTTTACATCAATTTGGTATATTTCAAGATTTCATAGAACGGCAATCACAAGCACCATTCTAATGGAATTTATTCTTATCACAGAAGAATAAATGTCAAAGTAGTACAAGCCTTCTTTCTGTCTATATCCTTTAATTATAAGTCTTGCTTTGTACTTATCAATCAATCTATCAGCTTTCATTTTCCTTTTAAAAATGCACTTTGAACCTAGTAGTTTACATCCAAGAGGAAGGTTCACTAGTTCCTAAGTATGATTTTGTAAGATGGAATCAATTTTCCTCTTAATAACCTCTTTCCACAAAGGTGCTTCAATAGAGCTTATAGCTTCAGTATACGTTTGAGGCTCACTTTTTAGCAAGTATGTTAGAAAATCCGAACCAAAAGATTTTTCTATCCTTGCTCTCTTGCTTTATTGACGTTTGATCTCAGTTTCTTCATTTTTATCTTAGTCCTGACTATTCTCAATAATAGTCTCACGTGTTCATTTCGACAAACTTGCTTCTTCTTTGGATTTATAATGAAATACATATTCAAAGAATGATGCATTCCTTGATTGTATTGTTGTATTCTTATGTATGTCTGAGGTTTTTGACTCATACATAAGAAACTGATAAGCACTACTATTTTGTGCATAGCTAATAAAAATACAATCAACAGTTTTTGGACCAATTTTCACCTTGTTAGGTATTGGTACAGCCACTTTGGCAATACATCCCCATATTTGTAAATAGTTATAGAATGGTTTTCTTCCTTTCCATAACTCATACGGAGTATTTTCTATTTTCTTTTTAGGCACCTTATTCAAAAGATAATTGGCCGTCAAAATGGCTTCTCCCGACATATTCTGTGGTAATCCAGAACTTATCAACAATGCATTCATTATTTCTTTCAAATTACGATTCTTTCGCTTAGCAACTCCATTTGACTGAGGCGAGTAAGGTGATGTGGTTTCGTATATGATTCTATATTGTGCATAAATTTCCTCAAAAGGTGAATCATACTCTCCAACTCGATCACTTCTTAGCACCTTAATTTTCTTATTGAGTTGATTCTCAACCTCATCTTTATAAATAACAAACTTCTCTATAGCTTCGTCATTGGAATTTAGTAAATACACATATCAATATTTTATGCTATTATCAACAAAAATAATAAAATACTTATTGCCTCCCCTTATTTGTACAAATTTTTAAATCACAGTTGTCACTGTGATTAGATCAAGGGATTTAGTATTCCTCTTAACACTTTAAAACGCTGACCTAGTTAGTTTAGCCTCAACACAAGTTTCACACTTGTGTTTTGAATTAATATTAAAAGCAGGTATGTGGTTTAAGTTAATTAGTCTACGTAAAGTATCACAATTAATGTCCTAGTCTACCATGACATACATTAAAAGACCTAAGCAAATAAGCAAAATAACTAGCTTTATTATTATTTGGCCTAATAGTTATTACATTCATACATAGCCTTTCCCCGCATACAATCCACTCATAGATAAAACTACTTTATCTGACTCGCACACCATGCAGAATCCATATTTATTTAGCAATAAACTGGACACTAAGTTCTTGCAGGTCTCGACACGTACAGTACATCGTTTAGAGTCAGTTCTTTCCCAAAGGTCATCTTCAAGACTACCTTGCCTTGGCCTTCGACAGTGGATATGGCAGAACTTCTCGTAGAAAACTCCTCCCCATTATCAAGTAGTTTAAAGTGTCAGAGCATACATGCCGAGTAGCATTGGTGTCAAGCAATTCTTTGTCAGAGCATACATGCCGAGTAGCATCAGTGTCAAGCCATAATTCTTTAGGATTAAACCTTACTATGTTCACTTTAGAAATTACTGCACAAAGGTCTATGTCAAAATCCTCTTATGTGATTTCATCTACTATGTTGGCTTCATTCTTCTTCTTCCTTGGAAGTCGACAGTCTAAGGTCATGTGACCCATCTTATCATAATTAAAGTACTTTCCATTGAATTTCTACCACTTGCCTACTCTACCTTTAGGCCCTAAATTTTGGCTTGGCTTTTTTAGGTTATTCTTTTTTGCTCTAGAGCCTTAAGAATGTTCTATAATATTTATCTTAGACACAGGCATACGATGCTCCTGACTTTTCAGTACTTCTATTGTCTTCCTCAATGCAAACTCGCATAAAAAGCTCTTCAAGGTTCATTGCATTTTGCTTGTGTTTAAGGTAGCTTTTGAAATCCTTTTGTTAGGTCCAAAAGTTTGCATTCTAAGTGGCAAAGTTTTGAGAACTCAAGTTGAGAAAAAGAAGAAGAAGTTGTTACAACAAGTGTTCGTTTTACAACAATTGAAACTTGTGTTTTTCTTTATATGGAAACTTTCTAGAATGTGCCCAAACGTGTTTTGTTTCCATATTTAATAATTCTAGTGATAATATAGGTGAAATATAAATGGAATTTTGTACATAGCTGTATATGATATTTTTCCTATTAATTTTCAATCAATTCCTTTTATATTTACCATATATATCATTGATCATTTCTTCATCCTTTTGTCCTTGATTGATATCTGATTGCATCTTTTTAATCAATGAATTTGGACAAGTTTCTGAAGAGAATTCATAAGGATTTTCATCCTTAATTATTGCTGGAAATTTACTCATCAATTAGTTAAGTTTCCTTTAGTTAATTGATTGATTTGATTTGATGAGTTGGTGTCATCAGATTTCCTGATCTGTTGTAACAACTCCAGATATTTAAGGAAAGATTGATTAATTTTCTTAAATCTTGGCTTTTGATTGATATTAATTGAGATATGATTTTCTAGGTTAATTATCAATTTTTGACAGGTTAGATGAAGATCTCCAGTTGTTTAAAATGTACCCAAACCAAATTAAAAGAGCAATCATAAATCTGGATATTTTTCTAGTAATTGTTCAGAAAGTTGTTGGCTGATTACAACATTTATGGAAAGATTTTGATTTTGTTATTAACTCTTTTCTTATTTGATTTCAGCCTATTCACACTACAATGGATGACCAAGGGAGTTGGAATTCACCTATAAAAGCTCTACTACTCCGAGGAATTATTCATGTACTTTATTGAGAGAAATAGACTTAGAGAGAGCTTTTATTTGTAAGGTATAAAGCATGTTCTTTGGCCATTGAGTAACTTAGAGAGCTTTAGAGTTTTCTAGGTACTTTGTTTGAGTACATCTTATTCTTCGAGAGGAATAACAATATGTCTTTAGGAGGAGACAGATCCGGACCAGTGAAGGGAGTTCATGTGTGAAGGATCAATAAGACGATGGGAGCTCACTAAACTAGATTAGTGAGGTCATTACAATGCATTGTGGCAATTGAAAAGAGGGAGTCTTTTATTACGTTAGTCAATTAGTGTTTGTAATTTTTATACTTTACTAATTTGTTTAATCTCTGGGCATGGCCCTATAAAGTAGGAGAGGTCCGAACTATATTAAAAACGTCTTATGTTCATTCTTTATTTTCTTGTTCTTGTTGTAACATATGCACTCGTTGTTGCAACAACTTTTTATACATGTGTTATAACATAATTAATTAATTATTCAAATTAATCAATTAGTTAATTATTTAGTAATACCTAGAACAGATCTTTCATTTCGTATTAGAGCAAAGTCACTTAATTTTTAGTGAGATTTTGGGATTTTCTGATCTGTTTTCTGTTAGTATGTCTCTTCTCAATGAAGGACGATCAATTTGTCATCTACCATTGCTAGATGGAACCAACTATCCTTATTGGAAGACTAGGATGAGAGCATTCATCAGAGCACTCGACATTAAAGCCTAGAGGTCTATTCTTACAAGTTGGTCTCCTCTTGTTGTCAGAGTTGATGATGGAACAGCCTCATTGAAATCCGAGATTGATTGGTCACCTCAGGATGATTTGCTGGCAAGTTACAACACCAAAGCTCTACATGCCATTTTCAATGGATGTGATATAGAGCAAATCAAGTTGATTTCTTCATGTGAAACCGCCAAGGAGGTGTGGGAAATCCCTCAAACTCATTTTGAAGGCTCAGGTAATGTAAAGCGTAATAAACTCACATCTCTTACAACTAGATTTAAGAAAATACATATGGAAGAAAATGAATCTTTGTCTCAATATTATACAAAACTGTGTGATATTACTAATGAATCATTTGCTCTTGGTGAAAAGATTCCTGAAACTGTTCTAGTAAGAAAAATTATTAGGTCTCTTCCTAATCGTTTTCAACCCAAGATTGTTGCAATTGAAGAGAGAAAAAATCTAGACATCATGAAGGTTGAAGATTTGATGAGTTCTCTTCGAGCATTTGAAATGAATATAACGGTAAGAAAGAAAGAGAAATCCATTGCTCTTAAATCCTCATAAGAAAACGTTGGAGTGACAAATGAGGAAGAAGATGGCGACGAACTTGCTTTACTTACAAAAAATTTTAAAAAAATCTTAAGGAAAGTAGGCAAGAACTCTGGATCTGTTTCATCCTCATCCAAATCAGGTAAGACCTCCTCTAAATCTCCTGGTTCTTCTAACAAGAAAGGTGTGCAGTGCAGAGAATGCCAAGGATTTGGGCACATACAATCTGAATGTGCAAACATTTTGAAAAAGAAGCCTAAATCCTTCGCATCAACTTGGAGTGATGAAGAATCTGAAGGCAGCCAAGAATGTGACAACAATGTAAGTAATCATGTTGCTTTTGTTAGTTTATTTTTTCCGAGTAATCTTTGTCATGTGTAGGAAAAATCAGTTGTTTGTTATACAGTCTCGGAAGTTGATGACAAAGAATTGCCTTTGACTGAATCCGAATCTGATTCGGATACTGATGAAGATTCATTTGGCGATGCATACAAAAAATTGTATGCTCAATGGGAACGTATTTGTATTGAAAATCATGGTCTGGTAAAAACCAGTTCTCTTTTGGTTGAGTATAAAGAAAATTCTTTTAAAAGAATTCAAGAACTAGAATTAACTGTTGATGACAAAGAAAAAAGATTAAAAGAAGTTTCTATGGAACTTAAGAGAACAATGAAATCTCTTAAAATGCTTAATTCTGGTTCATCTCAATTAGATCATATTTTGACTTCTAGTAAGTTTTCTGGTGATGTTACTGGACTTGGTTTTAAAGGTGACTGTTCAGGAACAAAAACTATTTTTGTGAAAGAATCGATTACTGCTCCTACCAGAACACCTATTGTTGCAATATCTTTGTGAAAGAAAATTTTTGCACCTGTCAACGCATCACTTGTTGCAACAAGAGGATCTCGTTCAACATTCAGAAATGGCCTTGGTTTTGTACCACCAGCAGGTAAATACAGCAAACCTGTTGCAACAACAGATTCGTTTATAACAAGCAAAGGTAAGAGATTCATACCTATTTGTAATTTTTGTGGTGTTAAAGGTCATATTCGACCTAGATGTTTTACCACGATGAGTTTACTAGAAAATAGTTATTTTAAAAAGTCATATTTGGATTCTCCTCAAAGAAAAACTCCAAAACCAAAAATTGATTTAAAAAATAATGCCAGAAAGATATGGGTAAGAAAGTCTGACCTTAATTGTTTTGCCTCTTTTACTTGTCTAAGAACTGGTGCTGCTAACTCGTGGTATTTTGATAGTGGTTGTTCCAGGCATATGACAGGTGATAAGTCCATCCTGACAAACTATAAGATTGTCACTGAATATATGGTGACATTTGGTGATGATGTGAGAGGAGAGTTCTCGGCATTGGAACTCTCAACATTGATGGTTTTCCGAAACTGAAAATGGTGACGCACGTAGAAGATCTGAAGGCTAATTTGATTAGCATAAGTCAACTATGTGACTTAAATTTGAATGTGCAATTCACTAATGAAAGTTGTCAAGTCTTAGACATTTCAGGTAAGTGTGTGTTAGAAGGTTTCAGGTTTTTGGATAATTGTTACATTATTTCTCCTAGTACACACACATGTCATAAAACTTCTTTGAATAATTCTGATTTGTGGCATGAAAGACTTGGTTACTTGAATTTCAAAGCATTAAGAAAACTGAGAAGTATTGGTGCTGTTCGTGGTTTACCATCTCTTGGTAAACAATCTTCTGAAGTGTGTGGACCATGTCGATATGGAATGCAACAGAAATCCACACACAAGGTGATTCAACAGATTTCAACATCAAAGGTATTAGATTTATTACATATGGATCTGATGGGTCCTATGTAAACAGCAAGTGTGGCAGGTAAATACTACATCTTTATTTATGTTGATGATTTTTCTATGTTTATCTGGGTTGCATTTTTGAGAGAAAAATCTAATACTTTTGATGTTTTTAAGAGTCTATGTTTGAAACTAAGAAATGAGAAAAATTGTAACATTGGCAAGATTGTGAGAATAAAAAGTGATCATGGAAAGGAATTTGAGAATTCTATTTTCACTAAGTTTTGTAATAATCATGGTATTGCTCATGAGTTTTCTTCTCCTAAAACACCACAACAAAATGGTGTTGTAGAAAAGAAAAATTGTACCTTGCAGGAAATGGCCCGTGTGATGCTAAATAGCAAGAGATTACCAAAGAAGTTGTGGGCTGAAGCAATAAACACAGCATGTCATACCATAAATCGTGTTTATTTGAGACCAGGTACAAAAATGACACCATATGAGATCTGGAAAGGAAAGAAACCCAATGTAAGTTACTTTCATGTCTTTAGTAGCACATGTTATATTTTGAATAATCGTGAACACTTAGGTAAGTTTGATACAAAAAGATATATTAGTGTGTTTCTCGGTTACTCTAATAATATTAGGGCATATCGTGTGTATAACATGAGAAGCCAAACCATTATGGAGTCTGCTAATGTGGCTATTGATGATTGTGGTGATTTTTCTGAATTTTCAAAGGAAGAAATTATAAACAGATTTACTGATGAAACTGATGATTCAACAAAATCAGTTATTACAATAACTAAATCCAATGAGAAATCTATTGTTACAACAACAAAATCGCAGGCAGTTTCTTCCAATCTAGAAACTCCTGAATTATCCATGAAGGATAATGAGTCTCTTGAAAATCTTTCTAGAAAAGTACCATCCTCTAGAGTGAAGAAAAATCACCCAACAGATCTTATTCTTGGTAAGCTTGATGATACCATGGTCACAAGGAAAAAGTATATAAATCTTGCCCAATATGTTTGCTTTGTTTCTATGGTTGAGCCTAAGAATGTCAAAGAGGCTCTGCTTGATGAGTTTTGGGTAAAGGCTATGCAAGAAGAGTTAGAACAATTTTCTCATAATAATGTTTGGACTCTTGTTCCTAGACCTAATCATACAAATGTCATTGGTACCAAATAGATTTTTAAAAATAAGTCTGATGAATTTGGTAACGTTGTGAGAAATAAAGCAAGATTGGTTGCCCAAGGATATACTTAAATTGAAGGCATTGACTTTGATGAAACTTTTGCTCTAGTGACTAGATTAGAGTCTATCAGGTTACTTCTTGCAATAGCTTGTGTTATATGTTTCAAATTATACCAAATGGATGTTAAAATTGTTTTTCTGAATGGTATTTTGAATGCCAAAGGATTTGAAGACCCACATTTATCTAATCATGTTTTCAAATTAAAAAAGACATTATATAAGTTAAAACAAGCTCCTAGGGTATGGTATGAGAGATTAACAATTTTTTTGATTGAAAGAGGTTGCAAGAGAGAGGGAGTGGACAAAACACTTTTTATCAAACACTTTGATTCTGGTATTATTATTGCTCAAATATATATGGATGATATAGTATTTGGCTATACTTCTAACTCTAAAGTGCAGGAGTTTGTCAATCAAATGAAGGAAGAATTCGATATGAGCATGGCTGGAGAGCTCACATATTTTTTGGGTTTGCAGGTTAAACAACTTGAGGATGGCATTTACATTTCTCAAACCAAGTATGCCAAGAACCTTGTTTCTAAGTTTGGTCTTGAAAAAGTCGAACAATTTCGCACCCCCATGAGCACAACGCTGAAATTGACAAAAGATGAAGGAGGGGTAAGTGTTGATCCAACATTGTACAGAAGTATGATATGTAGTCTTCTTTACCTTACTAATAGTCGTCCTGATATTAGTCACAGTGTTGTATGTGTGCAAGATACCAGAGTAATCATAAAGAATCTCATATTACTGCTATTAAGAGAATTATTCTCTATGTGAGTGGTACTCTTGATTATGGTATTTGGTATTCTAAGGATACTAATATGAATCTTGCAGGATATAGTGATGCGGACTGGGCAGGTAATGCAGATGACAGAAAGAGTACAAGTGGTGGTTTTTTCTACCTTGGAAATAACTTAGTTTCATAGCACAACAAAAACTAGAATTCGATTTCTCTGTCAACTACTGAGGCAGAGTACATTGCTATTGGAAGTTGTTGTACACAACTTCTCTGGATGAAATAAATGTTTGCTGACTATGGTTTTGATATAGATATTATGATTGTGTTTTGTGATCATACAAGTGCAATAAACATTTCAAAAAACCTAGTGCAACATTCTAGGACAAAGTATATAGATATCCGTCATCATTTTATAAGGGAATTGGTTGAGAACAAAACAATCATTTTAGAACATGTTGAGACTAAAAAGCAGATTGCAGACATTTTTACCAAAGCCCTTGATTCTGTAAAATTTGATTCCTTGAGGTAAGCCTTAGGAATCTGTTGTGTTTAAGTTTCTTGTGTTTTAGTGTTTTTCAGTTTTAGCCAAAAATGTTTCTTTTGAATAAAAAGATGTTGATAGAGATAAAGAGTGTATAAGGAGTATAAATAATGTCTTTTTAATTTTTGTTATAAACTAGATTGTTTAATTATTTTGAATTGTTGTTATTTTGACATTAAAATGTCCAAATTCTTAAATCTTGATGAATTTTTTTGATCGATTTTTTGCTGACCATTTTTGTTTTAATGATCTCTTGAAACCTAACTGTGGAACAGGTCCTATGAATAGAAAAAGCTACCTACTCTGAAGTGTGAAAGTCGTCTTTGAGTAATTTGGGACTCCATATCACCAAAATGGAGAGGATAATCTACCACGGAAAAGGGCTACTTCAGAGATAGTGTGAAAGCTACTATCATGGGTACTTAAAATAAAGGCAGTAAAAAATATATATATATATAAAATAAAATAAAAACACTACCTATTGCGTAAAATAAAAAAAAGCTAGGAATTTTGAGAAAATTATAAAGGGTAAGTCAGTTAGTTTTTGATCCAGTTTATTCATCTTGATTTTATAAATAAGGAGATTTATTTGTCAAAATTTTAATAATTTATTATAATTTTAAAATCTTTTTTGTTTCAGGAATAAAATTGATATAATCTTCTTCCTTATCCTCTTTTTATCAAAATTATATCTTGAGTTTATGGAAATAAATTGGCTGAAATTGTATTATTTTTGTGTGTGCATATTTCTTTTAAATAATGATAATTAAAAAAAAAGGCAATTCATTTTTCATTTTTGGAAAGTTTGCAATCTGATTACTTCACTTGTTGCAACATGTCAAAAACTTTCCTGTTTTATTCTAATCAATCAGTTTCCTGATTTTGTGTTTGGGAAATCACCAAAAATTCTGATTTGAATTTTGAATTTCCTAATTTGATGGCTGATTGGTTCTATAAATGTGGCTTAATTGAATGAGTTAATTTTTAGCCTAATTTTTCTCACTCACGCTCATTTTTTTTTTGCCTCTGCTTTTAGCCGTTTCTTCTTTTTCTTTCTCTCTTCTTGTTTTTGCCTTGAGTTTCAGATTTTACACTCAACAATGGTGAAGACTCTGGTAGTATTACTTCAAAGAAACTTCAGACCTCTTCACCTATAGTCAAGACAACTTCTGTGAAGAAGAAGAAAACGAACCCTCCAGGTTCATCCTCTGTCTCTACTGAAAAACCTCAATCTGAGATCTCGAAACCAGTCATTGTGTCACCTAAAGTGGTAGCACCTGCTTCTCCACCTCCAGTTGTACCAGAACCCGAGCCCATTAAAGAAGCTGAAGAATCAAGTAAAGATTCCTCTCAAGTCGAGATTGAAGATGATAATGGTTCTAATGACGAAGCCACCGAGGAAGCCGAAGATGTTGTCGGTACCGATGAAGAAGAAGAAGCTGGAGATGATGAAGGTGACGATGACGTTGATTGATACACCTCCAGTTGCTTTTGCAACAAAATCGAAGAAAGCCCGAAAATCTGTTGTGGCTGCCAAATTGATTCCATCCCCGTCTGTTGCAACACCAACTAAAATCAAGAAATTTAGAGGAATGAAATCCGTTGCAACAAAGGCTATTACTTTTAAATCATCAAAAACTGATGATGTTGCAACAACTATCAAAACCACTCCTTTAATGAAGTCAAAGAAGCCTACTCCAAAGAAGACTGAAGCTTCAAAATCTTCAAAGGCTTCTAAAGTTATTGCAATAACTTCTGAACAAGTTGCAACAACTGTTCCATCCACCCCTGTTCCCGTTGTAGCAATGCCATCCAAAGCACAATCAGACATTCCAGAAGAACTTGAAAGTTCAGAGAATGGTGATAATGATGAACCTGAGATTGAAGTGCCCGAATCATCAAAGGACAAGGACAAAGCTATTTAATTCGACACTCTCGAGGGATATGTTATTTCTTAAGTCTATTCTACTTTGTTTTATACAATTGAGAATGAAGCATTGATGAAAGATTATGAAAAAAGAACATTTTGGGATGAAAGAAACTTCAATCTGGATTCTTTTAAGTCCTTAGGAATAGTCAAAATTCTTAAGGATCTTTAGTGGATGAAAACTATGACTAGCTTTGAGGGATATGTTCCTAGAATAGTCCAAGAATTCTATTGCAATATACATGAAGATATGGCTGACCCTTTGAGTCCTTTTTATCAGAAAGTCTATGTTAGAGGGCATGTATATGATTTTTCTTTCTTGATTATTGCTGATTTCTTGAATATTCCTATGGTGGAATTAGATGAGTATGAAAAAGATTATGTAATTGATAATGTGGCATCTAAATTACTTGGTGATGTCACTATTTGGCTGGATGATTCACATGATTTAAAATCTTGTGAGCTGACTTACAAGTATTCTGGTTTGCACAAGATTGCTCAACACAACTGGTGGCCAACAGCTCATCAACCCACCATTACCAAAAATTTCGCATGTTTGTTGTTTGATATTGGCATAGGTTTACAAGTCAATCTTTCTCAAATTATTTTTCATGTGATTTATGATCTTCGTGGAGGAAGAAAGTAGAATCAAAAGCTATCATTCCCTAACCTGATCTATGGGATTCTTCAACAGCAACATCCTTTGAAGCTTCTAAGTGATTTTCTCTCTCTAGTTATGCCTACTGTTTCTTACAGGTTGAAGGAAAAAGAGATTGTTGAACCACCTATTGCAATAACTGCCAAATCTAAGAAGAAGATAGCTACTGCCAAAAAGTCTTCTCCTATTACAACACCTTCTATTGTGGTATCTCAAGAGTCTATTGAATTGGAGAATTTGAAAGCTGATCAGGTCAAGCAGACTGAGCGACTAGAGGCCATTGAAAAAGTGCAAAAAGAGATTCTTGATTGATTGACAGCTGCCTTTGCCGCTCCATTAGCTATTGCTTCTCATCCCTCTGGATCTTTCCAACCTAAAGTATAAGCATCTCCACCTGTTGCAACAAGTCCAGAAAAGCAAGCCAAGAAACACTACAAGAAGATGCAGCTTTGATTATTTCTATTTGCTTTGCAGGAACTTGCTGCATGGACTTTATTTCTTTCTTTTGTTTCCAGAAACTAGATTTCATTTGTTTTGGATTTTAGACTACATGTTTGGTTAATTATTTAACTTTGGCCCTCTTTTGACAAAAAGGGGGAGAAAGCATATGAGAAGATTTTTTCTTTATGGATATTTGGTTGGAGATCATGTGATATTATTGGGGAGCTTTCTATGATTTATATCACATTCTTAGTATTGTAATTTTTAGGGGGAGTAAATTGTTTTTGATGAAGAAATTTAACCATCTATTTTGTAGGTTGTTATACTTGAGTTCTTTGTATTCTTTCTCATGTTGATTTTGCCAGAAGGATGCCAAAGAGGGAGATTGTTAGGTCCAAAAGTTTGGCAATCTAAGTGGCAAAGTTTTGAGAACTCAAGTTGATAAAAAGAAGAATAAGTTGGTACAACAAGTCTAATATTGTTACAACAAGTGTTAGTTTTACAACAACTAAAACTTGCATTTTTCTTTATATGGAAACCTTCTAGAATGTGCCCAAACGTATTTTGTTTCCATATTTGATGATTCTAGTAATAATATAGGTGAAATATAAATCTGCATAGCTGTATAAGATATTTTTCCTATAAATTTTCAATTAATTCCTTTTATATTTACCATATATATCATTGATTATTTCCTCATCCTTTTGTCCTTGATTGATATCTGATTGCATCTTTTTAATCAATGAATTTGGACAGGTTTCTGAAGAGAATTCATAAGGATTTTCATCCTTAATTATTGCTGAAAATTTACTCATCAATTAATTAAGTTTTCTTTAGTTAATTGATTTGATTTGATGAGTTGGTATGATCAGATTTCATGATCTGTTGCAACAACTCCGGATATTTAAGGAAAGATTGATTAATTTTCTTAAATCTTGGCTTTTGATTGATATTAATTGAGATAGAATTTTCTAGGTTAATTATCAATTTTTGGCAGGTTAGATGAAGATCTCTAACTGTCTAAAACATGTCCAAACCAAATCATAGGAGCAATCATGAATCTGGACATTTTTTTATTAATTGTTTAGGAAGTTATTGACTTTCTGGCTGATTACAACATTTATGGAAAGATTTTGATTTTGTTATTAACTCTTTCCTTATTTGATTTCAGTCTATTCACACTACAATGGACGACCAAGACGGCTAGAATTCACCTATAAAAGCTCTACTACTCCAAGGAATTATTCATACACTTCATTGAGAGAAATATACTTAGAGAGAGCTTTTGTTTGTAAGGTATAGAGCATGTTCTATGGCCATTGAGTGACTTAGAGCGCTTTAGGATTTTTTAGGTACTTTGTTTGAGTACATCTTGTTCTTCAGGAGGTAGAATAATACGTTTTCGGGAGGAGACAGATCCGGACCAGTGAAGGGAGTTCATGTGTTAAGGATCAACAAGACGAGGGGTGCTCGCTAAATAAGATTAGTGAAGCCGTTACAATGCATTGCGGCAATTGAAAAGAAGAAGTCTTTTATTGCGTTAGTCAATTGGTGTTTGTAATTTTTATACTTTACTAATTTGTTTAATCTCTGGGCATGGTCCCGTGGAGTAGGAGAAGTCCAAACCACGTTAAAAACGTCTTGTGTTCATTCAATATTTTCTTGTTCTTATTGCAACATATGCACTCATTGTTGTAACAAATTTTCATGCATGTGTTACAATATAATTAATTAATTAATTATTAAAATTAATCAATTAGTTAATTATTTGATAATATTTAAAACAGATCTTTCACCTTCTATACAGGGGGTAGCTTTTCAATGATAGTAACTACTTAGAAGGGTTCACATATGACCATCCTCTCAACCTGAATCTCTTGGAAAATTAATTGAAACTCTTGAACTTGACTGAAAACTGTTTTAGAGTCGACCATTTAAAGTCTAGAAAGTATTCCACTATAAATTTCTTGGATCTAGCATCCTCGGTCTTATATTTATGGTCAAGCGACTTCTATAATTCCTTTGTCGTCCTCTTATTATGATATACACTATATAAAGAATTAGTCAAACCGTTCATTACATAGTTACAGCACAGGTAGTTAAACTATATCCAAGCATCAACTGCAGTAATGACTTGGAAGTCTTGCTCATTATTGTTGGCTTTTGAAGTCTCCTCAGTCAAGAACCTAGCAAGGTTTAATGTGGTCAGATAGAATAATATCTTCTGTTGCCACATTTTGAAGTTTAACCCATTGAACTTCTCAAGCTTCTCTCTATGGTCACAACAAGGGTTAGCATTTTTTTTTCTAGAAATAAACGGTAATAATTAAATATTATTCAATAGATAAATTCCCAAGAAAGACCATAGCGGGGTCAGAAACGGTCCTACTTAAAATTCAGCCTCCTAGACAAAATTTGTCTAAATTGTAATTGTTCAATTATCACAATTTATTAAAGAAATATCTCCAAATACAATATACTAATTCAGATATATTATATAAAGCAATAATAGATAAAATACATATAACTGTTTTAAGATTTTAAGAAAAATTATTGCAAGTAATTATAAATCTAGAAATAAAAAATACAATAATATTATAGTTATAACATATGATGTAATAAATTATGATTGTTTAACTACAAGGGTAACAACAATTATCATAAAAATAAATCAAATAACATAACAAAATAAATCACAATTAAGTTACTATAATAATAATCATGATAGTAATGACCAAAATAACAGAGTTTAAGGAAACCAAATTGAAGTGTTTAAAGGAATGCCAATAGCGTCTATTTTCTAGGATAAAATAATTCACGAATAGCAACATCGCACTAACTTGTTACTCACAATGAACTAAGCAATGCCCTAACTCTATCACCAAAACTCAAGAAAGCTCGACCATACCGAAAAGAAAGAACTCAAACTCTCTAACTTCTAACTAGCTATTTCTTAACCACCACAGAGAGAATATGGAAGAGAGGAATAAGTTAAGAAATGTTTTGGTGTATCTAAAAGTGAAGGAAAAGATCTCCTTTTATAGTGTTTATGGGAGAAGCAAGCCATTAATATTCCATTAATGTGGCTGAAAAATATTTGTCTATTATAACATAACAGCAACAACTCATTAATATGGCTGAAAAAAAAAATTATCTGTTACAACATAATAGCAATAGCCCATTAATATAGCGGAAAAATATTTGGTTGTTGCAACGTAACAGCCAAAATCGTTTTTGGTTATTACCTCAACTTTATGAGGTCAAATAATAGTCCAAAATAAATTTTGTAATAAATTTTGTAATTCCAGTATGTTAGTTTCAATTTTTCATTCACTCTGCCCTCAATTTTAGGCATTTTCAACTTCAAACCCGCAATTTACAATGGTTTTTCAAACCATTTTTCCAACAATGATTACATGAACCTGAGCCAGATATCTATTTTTGTCCTCTTGCATAGCTACGGGAATCTTTCTCCAGGTAATTTTAAGGGTTGTACTGTGCATCTTTCTTGCTTGTCCCTTTTTAGGATGAAAAGTACAGACCTAGGGAGAGAATATCTCTATGGGAGAGAGGGATTTTCATGGTTTCATTTTGTTTCTTCATAGAAGCTTGAGGGATTCGAGCTAAAAGCAAAAGAGGGATTCTCCTACATTTTTATAGCTCAAATGGAGTTTGAAAAACTGCAATTGAGAAGGATTCTCAACTCCTCGTAGTTAGGAGGAGCCAAAAGATTTGAAGCTGAATGGGATGCTCAGCTACCTCAAGTCTACATCAACCAAGGGGGATTAGCAAGTGGGTTGATCAAATTAGAAAAGGAGTTTCTGTTTGTGTATAATTCCATTTCTTCTAATCTGATCTTATTTTTGATATTAGTAGGTTTGATTTTTACTGAACTAGGTCTCTTGGATGTATACTAGGAGAAAACTTAGTTGAACCAACTAAAAAAATCTCGTGCTGATTTTTTAGTTTTAGTTCTTGTTCTTGGTTCTTAGGTTCGATTCTATGATGAAATTAATATTAATACTTCTAGTTGATAATTGAGTAAAATTGGACTCACATAAACTTTCAAGTGATATATCAGAGAAGCAGTTGATAATTTGATTCAACTAGATCCTTGTGTGTTGTGAATTACTTTTTGGTTTTGTGCGATTTTTTATTCTTTCTCTTATTGTTGGTTGTTGGGTTCTTTGTTCTTGTTTAGTGTCTTGTTGTGCTGTTTTGTCATAGATTTGTTTGGTGAAGGTGGGTCTACGACTCGACCACCCATCTTCGATGATGCTAATTATCCATATTGGAAAACAAGAATGTATACATTCTAAAAAGCCATTGATGAACGAGTATGGCTCTCTCCATGATAAATGGCTGGTCACCACCAATGGTCTCTAAAGGAGATATTACTTCTCCAAAACCAATTGATGAATTGTCTAGTGCTGAACTTGAAAAGGATAATTTGAATTCTAAGGCTACTTGGTTTTGCATCTCGACTGTTCACTCTCTTTCTCACCTCAAATATGAAATGATGAGAAAAGTTGGGTAAGCAGGATTCAAAGAGGTAATGTTAATAGGTGTACTTTAAGTCTTTTGTTTGTGAGACCCAATATTTATTCGTAGAAAATTTATTTAAAAACCTATCATGAAAAACATCATTTAGGGATTGGGGTCAAAAGAGTGCTAGTGGAGTTTTCATAACATGTCAGCTCTTATTGTTTTCTTTAAGCGGCTCTTATGCTATAATGATGTTTTGTTTTATAAAGAAGAATTTCCTAGTTATATTACTCTTATTGTAGCAGAAAAATTATTATAAAGAAGAATTTCCTTTTTCCCTTTAAAAAAAAATTCTTCCATAATTGATTTAGTGGAGACAAATGACAAATAAATGAGTGAAGGGAGACAAATGGCAACTAAAATAAAGGTTTTGAAAGGGGTTTTGAGTAAAGTAACTGAGTTTTAGGCCCCTATTTAGTAAATAATTATTTTTCAAACACTAAAGTAAGATGATTCAGTATATCAAGTTTTTAGCAATGGACGATATATCAGTTCCAGCATATATATCAAATATATAATCAGTAAAAAATGATATATTTAGTATAAAAATTAATATACTAATACATAAAATTAGTACACTAATATATTCATAAATGAAAATTTAGCAAAAATATGAGAAAAAGAGCAGCCATTTACCAAGAGGTGAAAAAAAGGGCCGTTTCTTAAATTGAAGTAAAAAAAGGAATATTTCTTAAGGAAACTCCTTTTTAAAAATGAAAAGTGGCATTTATTAGAGCAAAGAAAAATGATGGCTATTGGTAGTTTGTTGATTATAACAACTGGTATTGGCCTAATTTTTTCGAATTTCGGCAAGTTTATGAGTATTAGGTTGTTTAGATATGTGACAAAGAGTATGCTTTCTTATTTCTTGTGTTTTCTTTTGTTTTTTGTTTTTAGAAAATAGTATGTTGTCTTATACTTCAATGTAATTTTATCATGGGCTCTTTCGGTATTAACAATTTTAAGAAAGGTGGCTCTATTACCACTCCTCTGGTTGCTCTTTTCACACCTTATTTCAATCATTTCTTTTATTACTAAAAGAATCTTAAATAAAATTACTTTTATGTACAAAATAAATTCTTCAAATATCTCTTTCAAAATAAAAAAAATCTTTATACACTTATCTTTGAAAAAATTCATAATTATGTCCAGTAAGTATTTTTTTTTTACCTATATAAAGGTATCATTTTAGCTAATTAAAATTTATCTTGCATATTTTTTAATAGTAAAAAATAAAATAAAAAAATAGGATTAATGATGCGCATCTTTTCATACACATCATTATATCTATTAGATCACTATTAAATGATGATCTAATGGCTAAAAAAACACCTACACATAGGTAAAAGAAAATAAAATACCTACTAGATTGGCAACCTTATGAATATGATTTATCGAGAAAGAAAGATGGTATGCATTATTTGAATTTGAATCAAAAAAATCATTTCTTATTCTTATTCTCTAGGTTTTCTCATATGAAATTTTCTGGGTTTGTTTTTCTCCTTTGTGCTAATAACACATGAACAAAGATAAAACTAATTTGAATTTATCTATTATGAATTTGTTGGAGATTGCTATTGGTGAAGAATATAATTTTGATAAATTTATTTTAGATTTATTTTTGATGGATTTATTTTTCTATTTCTTATGATATTTTTACTTAAAGTTTTTTTTTATTCCAGATTTCTTCATTTTTAAATTAGTAATGAATCTGATAAAAAAGAATATGAGCAGGTAAGTGGGAAAAGGAAAATAGAATTCTAATTACAAGGGCTATTTTAGAATAATCAATGGATACAATATGTAGTATTTAAAGATAGAAATTAAAATGATGGGTGAATTTAGTTAAAGTATAAAGAAAGTAGATTGGGCTACTTTAATAATTTTACTTGTCAAAGCGGTGTCTTTATGTGAAGATGGGTGCATATATAACCTTTTTTTTTTTTTGGAAAAGAATGATATAAGAGAGTAGATAAGGGCAACTACTTTGGTTAATGAAAAATCGTCAAAAGATATGAATATAGAATCAACATGAGAGACTTTAGTAATTAACCTTACGGTGAACTATATAAAAAAAAAATACTCTCAAGTTTGAGTGTTATTCAATTTAAATTTTGAAGTTTGTAGTCTGCAAAATAATACTTTGAGATTTAGAATTTCTGAAAATTAATACAATAGACTGACTTTTTGACAAATTTTAATAACGAAAAAAATAATATCCTCTATAAAAACGAGATTAATTGTTATTATTCTCCTTAATTTTGAAGATATTATTGTTTTTTATTAGTTAAAATTATTCAAAAAAGTCAATTCAGAGTATTAATTTTTTAAAAATTCTTTATACTAAGGTATTATTTCATAGAGTCTAAATTTCAAGATTTAAATTATAGAACATCCAAATTTTAAGGTATTTTTGTTACAGTTTACCCATAACCTTAATACAAATTATTAAGGGTTAATGATATTAATAGCCTTTAAATTATATTTGTAGTACCATTTTGCCCCTAAATTTTCAACTTACATAGTAGTGGTCCCTTAATGGAATAATGATTATTTTGTCACAACCTATTAAATATTTAATAAAAATAAATCATTATAGATCCCACAGTTTTGGTAACTATGGTTAAGAATATGATTCTGAATTTTTAACTTACATAATAGACTACAAGACTTATTCAATTATTGTATTAATGACCATTTTTATTCACAAACTATTAAATTTTTTAAACAAATGAGTTTTATGCAAAGTGCACAGTTTAATAATTATTGTTAAAAATAAGATTCTCATTCATAAAAATAAATAGGGTTTTAATACTTCTACCTACAAAAATAAAAAAAATTATAAAATTATGGTGTTCAACTTTTTTCCAATTCTTGTATTGCTTTTTTTTTTTGAGAAAAATGCCATTTTTTTAAAAAATAATTAGCAAAATATTTTAAAATAGGTACTAGTTACTAATATTTGAAAACTGGTTACCAGCTATTAATTACCAATTATATACTAGCTATAAATATTTTTGGCTAGTTACTAGTACTCAAAAACTGAATACTAGCAACTAGTTACTATTTTAGAAAATAACATTTTTTTAATTTTTTTAGAAGTTGTATTTTTCTAAAAAATGCGATACTAGATCTAGAAAAAAAACTAAGCTAACCGTATATTTCCAATTCTTTTCTAAAAACGTCATACAATGCTTAAATTTCACAAATAAATTATGCTCAATTACATGGATAGTGCTAGAAATTTTTGTTAGTAGGAGCTTAATATAAAAAACAAGTATAAAATTATTAATTATTAAGTACTATAATTTCCCCGAGGAGTTCTCATGTCTTAAAAATATAAAGTATTATAACTTTATTGTCAAAGTTAGTGAAGATATCTTTCTCGAGTTCTCATGTCTTAAAAATATAAAGTATTATAACTTTATTGTCAAAGTTAGTGAAGATATCTTTCTCAATATATACAAGTAAACTGTTATTTGTCCATTGATACCTATTCGATAGTGTACGTAGTTAATTCTTGATGAAATTTACAGAAAAATAAATCTCTATAACTAGTAGGAGTAATCAAAAAAATTATTGCTAGCATCATAAACGCGTAAACTAATCGATATAGATTTTTTCTTTGCTATCAGCTATATCAAATTTAAGGTTTGAGATATAAACTTGGTAATTTCCTTGCCTAACTAATTGGTTAAAAATTGAATAATTTTGGCAAAGAAATATATGATATAAAATAGAGTTTTGAGACTTAAGTGTGTTTAATAGGGAAGAAAATGGGAGGATAAGTTAAAAGGGTTTCATTTTTCTTGAGAAAGATGATATTATTATACAAATTGTTTTTCTTTTTTTTTCTTTAGACAATTCAATACTTCAATTAAATTAGCTTGAATTGAGTATTGAGTTAAGCATGTTCCATCTAAATCTAGGTCCTTTGTCTTGGTTAGCAATTTTATGAGTTGCTTTATATATTAGTTAAAGTATATATACACATTAATACATAAATATACATATGTATATACATTTTTTTTTTCAATTTTCCAATAGGGTCTCAAGTAGTTCGGTGCATGCCCAATTTCATGCTTTATTCATGATTATTTTTTGTTAAAAGCTAATAATTGGTGACAAAGGAATCTTTGCTGTAATACTTACATAATTAAGAGACTAATATTATCTAAGTTAAAAATATAAGGAGCTAAAGGGATGAAATATATATAATCATGAACTATTATTATATTTAATCCAATTATTAATTACCGTATAAATGCTTATAACGAAAAGAATGAATGAAAGAAAGAAGGAAGAAGTATGAAAATGGATGAAAAATAATGAAAATGCCCCTCTAGGACTTACCAAATTTAAGGGCCAAAGTATCAAAAATTAAAAAATTCTAAACGAGCTGAATTTTTTGAAAAATCTGAGATTGATTTAAAAAAAATATAACTTTTTAAAAATATTTAAGAAAAAAATAAATTTTTAAAACATATTTTAAAAAATACCACATTTTCTTCAAAATCAGTATTTTTCAATAGTAATTGAGGTAACTAATTAAGTTACTTAGGATAACTGATCTAGTTATTTAAGTAACTGGTCAAGTTATATGAGATAATTTAATTGATGACTTGATTTGTCACTTTAAATATCTCATTAATTAATAAAAATTATATTTTTCTAAATAATTTTAAAATTTATATTTTTCTATTTAAAATTTTTAAATAATTTCATAATTCAGAATTTTTTTAATCTTTTTAAAAAATTACTATAAAAAATCTAATTTCCTCGTGGAGTTGATAATAGTAAGTAAGCAAAGGAAGAATATAACGTAGACAGGTGAAAAAAAAAAAAAACAAGATGGCTGCCTAGCTACACATTAGTAGTATTGACTAGAAAAAGCCCAAAACCAAAAAGCCCAAATCAGAATAATTTAAGAAAGAAATAAAAAAGAAATAAAGGAGGAGAAATAGAAACAAAACAAGGTGTTGGCCTGTTGGGTGGTGTTGTTGTTGGTGGTGGTGGTGGTGGTGGTGGTGGTTGTCCTGATCCTGTTCGCTCTCTCTGGTTACAGGTAACAACCCTAATTTAAGCTGCTAGATTAGTCTTGGTATTGGCCTTTGCCTTGGCCTTGGCCTTCTATTATTAAATAGACAAATATCTCTTATTTCTCCATTTCGCCTTTCACTCTGATCCAAATGAAATGGGCATGTTTTTTATTCTGATTCTGGTTCTGGTTCAAATGGGTTAACTCAAAAAATACTCCAAACTGGAGGTGGAGGAGGACGACCCAGAATTTCAATCTAAAACTTAACAAAAATGGTTTTTGGTCGCATTAGGGATTTGATCTCTGCTGCCTCAACACGTTGGTCTGCTCAGTCTTCTTCATTGGCTTCGGCTTCTTCTTCTTCTTCTTCTTCTTCTTCTTCTTCGTCTTCGTCTTCATTGCCTTCCCGAGATTCTGGATTGTTACCCTCCCGTGATTTCGATCTTGGTTTTCCCAACAAGACCAATTTGCGCCTCTCCTCCTCTCTCCAAGATCTCTCCACTTACCAAAAGTTAGACCAGCTTCACAGCCCTCTACACCTTCATCATCTTCCCAGCTTCTCCAAGGACAAGGCTTTGCCTGCTCCACCTGGATCCCCTTACTCCGCCCGTAAGAAATGCCTCCGTGCCCTCTTGCTCTTCCTTTGTCTCCTCCTCCTCCTCTCTTTTCTTGTTTATCTCCTTGCTCTTTCTATCTCTTCTTATTGGTCCCAAGGAGCATCCAAATTCTATGTCGTCCTCGATTGCGGAAGTACCGGTACTCGAGTCTATGTATATCAGGCTTCCCTCGATCACCACACCCATCGTACTCTCCCCATTCTCATCGAATCTTTGACCTTGGAACGTCTGCCTAGAAAGCCCTCCTCCCAGCGAGGACGTGCTTACGATCGAATGGAAACCGAGCCTGGATTTCACAAATTGGTTCACAACGTGTCTGGTTTGAAGGCTGCTATTAAACCCCTTGTTCGTTGGGCAGCCAACCAAATCCCACAACACGCACATATGACTACCTCCGTCTTCCTTTATGCTACTGCTGGAGTTCGCAGATTACCAAGTGCAGATTCCAAGTGGCTTCTTGACAATGCCTGGTCCATACTCCAGGCTTCACCTTTCCTATGTAAACGAGAGTGGGTCAAAATTATCAGTGGCATGGAAGAAGCCTACTTTGGTTGGATAGCCCTTAACCATCTCACGAGTATGCTTGGAGCCAATCCGAGAATGCCCACATTCGGTGCTCTCGACTTGGGTGGTTCCTCATTGCAAGTTACGTTTGAGAGTGACCCACATGTTCAAAGTGAAAGTAACTTAAATCTTAGACTTGGGAATGTGAACCATCACCTCACTGCATATTCTCTCCCTGGCTATGGTTTGAATGATGCATTTGATAAGTCCGTGGTTCATCTTTTTAAGAGGCTTCAAGAGAACACCAACGCAGAGTTATTGAGTGGGAAGGTACAACTCAGGCATCCATGCTTGCAGTCAGGGTACAAGGAGCAGTACATCTGTTCTCAGTGTGCTTCTAAGTACCAACAAGAAAAGACTTTGGCTGTAGGAGGAAAATTAGCAACTCCCGTGACTCTCATCGGTGCTCCTAATTGGGATGAATGCAGTGAACTTGCAAAAGTTGCTGTCAATTTGTCTGAATGGTCCAATGTGAGCTCAGGTATTGACTGTGATTTACAACCTTGTGCCCTCAGTTTTGGTTTGCCCCGCCCTCATGGACAGTTTTACGCAATGTCTGGCTTCTATGTGGTCTATCGGTTTTTCAACTTGACTTCAGATGCAGCACTTGATGATGTATTGGAAAAGGGTCGACGGTTTTGTGAGACGACATGGGAATTTGCAAAGAATAGTGTTGCGCCGCAGCCGTTTATTGAACAGTACTGCTTTAGGGCACCCTATATTGTATCACTGTTGAGAGAGGGCTTGCACATTACGGATGATCACATCATAATTGGTTCTGGTAGTATTACGTGGACTCTTGGAGTGGCTCTATTGGAAGCTGGGAATGCATTTTCGACTAGAATGGGGATTCACAACTATGAAATACTCCAGATGAAGATAAATCCAATAATTCTTATTATGGTTTTATTTATGTCGTTTCTCCTTGTTTGCGCATTATTGTATGCTGGCAATTGGAGACCAAAATTTTTACGGAGGCAGTATCTCCCACTTTTTAGAGATAACAGTGCGTCCTCTGTATCTGTTCTTAGTCTGTCATCTCCATTTCGATTCCAGCGATGGAGCCCAATAAATTCTGGTAAGCAATTCGTCAAGATTTTTATTTTACACTTTTATTCCATATTCCGAGATTTACTGTTACGTACATGCCATTGTTGAAAATTTTATTCTTATTGCTCCCAGAAATGGATCCATCTGATATTCATAATTGATAAACGAGGGTTTAGAAGTTTTGATAGAGCATTGTGTGGTTGCATGTCAAGCCTTTTGCCTTTTCTTTTTGTTTTAAGTTAGCTGTTATAAGGTCAAGTGGCCAACAATGCTATGACTTGCGAAATGTCGTGCGTGTAATGACCAAGAGTCTACTGTGATGGAAATTTGAAGATGGATGTACTGTTTGCACTAAAGAAAGGAAGAGGACTGACGATTCTAATTGAAAAATTAATGTTGCAGTCATTGAGGATAGATTTAGGGAGCCCGAAATGGTTTCAATGATGTGAATTGTGAAACCTTAGGTTTGACAAATGATGGAAAGAAATTCTTGTAGGAACCTTGCTTAGGTTTAGTTTTGTTGAATTTTCATGCTTCCTCAAAAACTGATGACACTAGTGATGTGGGATGCAGGGTTTTTCCCTATACTATTTATTAAGTTGTGATTTGTTTCAGGGGATGGAAGAGCGAAGATGCCTCTGAGTCCAACAATTGGGGGTAACCAGCAGAGAGCGTTTGGTTTTGGACATGACAGTGAAATCCAGCTCATGGAATCTTCTCTATACCCATCTACCAGCAGTGTTGCGCATAGCTATTCCTCCAATAATCTAGGGCAGATGCAATTTGACAGTGGTAGCATGGCTTCCTTCTGGTCACCTCATAGAAGCCAGATGCGCCTACAGAGTAGGCGATCACAATCTCGAGAAGATCTGAATTCTTCACTTGCTGAGGCACACATGGTTAAGGTTTAGGTGTTGTCTGCTCACTTCTCTTACTCGTCTTTAAAGTGGAAAAGAAAAACAAATTGAGAAACAAGAAACGAAAATTTCCATCCAAGTTTAGGCACATTCTTTTTGTAACATATATATATATATATGTACCCCAGTTCAGCTGATAAATAGTTTCATAAAGAGATTGCTTCGTCGTTACTTTTCACATTATTTATTCCCTTTTTGTTTTGTGTATTTCCCGAAAGTTCTCCGAATATGTTAAAGCCCTTCTACCCCTGAAAGAAAGGAATGAGGATGTTTTAGGTGGATGAGAATCAAAAATTTTTAGGACGTTACTGTTTAAACTCCTAATAAATAACAGACGTGGGCTGCAGATATTTTTTCTTTTGAATTCCATCATATTTTGCAGTATACCCCAAACCTGTGTATGACTCAACCACGAAGAAAGTCCTACTCTACAAGGAATTCTATTTTGGCGTTTTGCTCATTTCGGATATTCTTAACATCGTCTTTCAAATTTTATATTTGTAACCAATTTATACATTTTCAGAGGCACAGACCAATTTGTACATTTTCCGGGTCACAGACTAATTTTGACTAATAAGTTCCCCAAGTACAATACTTTCTTGAAGCTTTCAGCTTTCAACTGCGGCGTCAATGTCATGTAAGGGCCATGAATGGCTGAGAAAAATAGGGCCCAATTGTTAAGAGGTGAAAATAGAATGCAAATTCTGATGAAACTAGAAGAATTAATGGAGCACTGAGTCAAGACTGAAGATGAAGCATGGCCGGGTCGAGAAAATTCTTGATAATAGTGGTTCGTACTTGACAAAATTGACTTAAAAAGAAACTTGGAAGAAAAAAGCATAAAGAAACCTTAAGCGGGTGTAGTGTAGGGGCAAATTTTGCATTCACCATGGGTGCGAATGGCTCAACAAAATCCCTTAAAGTCCCCATTACGCCGGTAGCTAATGAAAGATACGAACCAAACTGACCTTTGGGGAACAAAAGCTTTCACATTTTTCTCCCCATCACGCACTGCAAAGTAGGTATTTAACAAGGCACTGGATATCGCCACTATGACGTAAAGTGAAATTATGCCATTTTCTCATCGTTCTTTCCCTTTTGTCTATAGCTGGCAGCGTAAAGTGTAGATCCATCATGAGGCTGCTTCTTCGAGCATCCAATTGACCTGACCCCTCAGCTTGTTGCTATAACGGGAAGAGGTTGGACAAGGCTAACCAGAAGCTGGAGGACAGTCTCGGGACCTGAAGGCCGCCCTCGTGGACCTTTTGGTGGAGAATTCTTCACTCAAGGTCCATATGGCTGAGCGCATTGCCAAAGTCGTCGAGGAGAGTTCATGTCCAGTGCCAAGTTTAGAATCCGAAGGAAGGAGGATTTTCTAGGAGATCCAAGCTTGAATCCGCTTTTGTAATTTCTATTTCATCCCAGTCTTCTGCGATTAGTTCCAACAATAAAATTTGTACTAAATTTTGGAGTTGGATGGCCAACGCCCTTTCTGACAATCTCTCACCTCTGTTTTCTGCTGTTGCTTGGGACAACGCAACGCAGGGTTCTTGATTTTTCACCAAGTAATAGTTTATAGTATCGTTGTTCGGATACAGTAATATATACGTCTTTCTTAGTTTGGCTAATGCCAACGCTTTGAACTGTATTGTATATTAGCTTCTAGATTAAATATTAGGCAAGTGGCATTTCGCCAAAATTGGCTAACTTTATATGAATAAGCGTGTCTAGATTGTTCCAAGACTTTCCTTGGTTTGGGCTTTGCTCGGTCCTGGCCCCTTGCTTGCTAGGACTGATTTTGCCTAGTATTTTTATATTTTATTTTTTATAAACTAAAAGCAATTTATTCAGCTGATGGTGCTCGGTTTTAGCCAAAGCAATTAAAGGTGCAATATGTCACGGGCCGACTCTATGACACTTCAAAAGAAGTAGAATATGAAGCACTTGTTATCGTTCGAAATTAGCAAATCAGCCTAGAACTCAAGCTTGCAGGCAAACAAATCCATTGTTTAGCTATGTCGCATGTAACACGGTGCTAAAGGCAATAATATAGCATTGAGCAAGCAGATTCGACAGTGGCAATTACATAACAAGTGAGCACTAAGCAAGCACATCGAGACAATAAGTAGACAACACATAAACAACAACGAAGGCAACAATGAAAGCAACACATGGACATGAATGAATATCATATCTTTCATTGATAAGGTAAGGAGGTTCACAGCTAGGCCCATATTATTCTAGTGGCCAAGGCCCCCTTATGGGCGCACCCGGGTCACCCTCTCTAAAGAGTTTTTTAAGCTTTTAGCTTTTTGGCTGGAAGAAACATGAGTTTTACTGAGTAAATATATAGAAAAATAGAGGCAAAATAATTGAATTTCGAATTTACAATAATTTTTTCCTAATTCTTAGTCCTCAAATATAAGGTATTTTACCTCAGACTTGATTAATAATCCTGGATAAAAATACAATTACAAAAATACAAAATCCCTAACCACTGGCACCACTATGGGCCTAACGTAGGTACCATGTGCATATAATGTGTGGGCATTATGGGCTTTTGTGTGGTAACACGCTATATCCTCCCCCACTTAGCTTGTTAGTGTCCTCGATAACTTAGCAAATTTACGATCTTCAATCTTCTACAGTAACTTCTTCAAGTCTTTTGCCCTTTCCCAGTTAGTTTCTTCTTTTCTAAGGCCTTTCCACTTGACGAGATATTCTTTCTTCGACAATCTAGTTCCTACAGTCACCATTCTCTCTGTAAGGATGTCTTTAGGTTCTTTGCTACTTAGTAGCGAAGATCAATAGGTTCTTTGGATGGCTGTATGTATGCTGGATTCGTTGGATCTTTGTGATACAACTTGAGGTTGCTAACGTGAGTCACTAGGTGTATCTTCAGCCATATAGGGGTAGCGAGCTTATAAGATACTTTGCCTACTTTTGAAATAACGAGTATAGGATCTTCGTACTTCCACACGAGTCTCCAGTCTTTGGCCTCTCTAAATCTCAGTTGTTCAAGTGAAAGCTTGATCAACACCATATCTCTAGGTTCGAACTCTAGTAGTCGTTTACCTTGATCTGCCCACTTCTTTATTATCTTCATGGCTTTTTCTAGGTAAATCAGGCAATCTCAGTATTTTTCTTCTATTCTTTTGTGAAGTTGAAGGCTCAAGGATTCTTACCACGATACTCATTTATTGTGTGGGGAAACAACGGCTGCTAGCCATTAACAATATCAAAAGTGCTCTTCTTGATCAAAGAACTCTTCTAAGCATTGAAACAAAATTGATCTACATAAAGTAGTTGCAGCCAATTCTTCTGATTAATATTGACAAAATGCTGCAAGTACTCCAACATCGTATTGAATCTTTCTGGCTGTCAATCAGTTTGCAAATGGTAGCTCGAGGAGATATTGAGTTATGACCTTAGGAGATGGAAAAGTTCAGATCAAAATGATCCTATGAATCTGGCATCCTGGTCACTGACTATATTCTAGGGCATACTCCAATATTTCACGACATGTCTAAAAAAGAGTCTGGCTATCTTCTATGTCGTGCATTGCTTCGATACTGGAATAAAAGTTGCACACTTCAAAAATCTGCTCATTATCATTAAGACATTCTGAAGCTCCCTTGTTTTTGGTGAGTTCGTAATGAAATCAAGTGAGATACTCTCTCACAGTCTACTTGGGACAAGTATTAGCTCTAATAATCGAGGCGTCTTCTGTCTTAGTACTTTATTTTGCTGGTAGGTGAGACAATTCTTGGTGTACTACTCTACCACATTATCTCGCATCTGTGGCCAATAGTACCCTTTCTTCAAAGGGCATGTGTTCTCTGCCACCTAGATAACCTACCCATAGGTGTTATGGCACTAACTCATGAGAGCCCTCTGTACCTCTCCCACTTTTGGGACATACATATGGCCACCCTTGGCCTATAAAAGGTCATCCTCTACCCAGAATTATCAAATTTTTTCGTCTTTCACGAGTATTAGGATGGTTCTGATAACTAGGTCCTTCTTCACGTTCTCCTTGATGTGCTCTTTGATGGGAATGTTCATCGTACTAGCTGACATTTTGGCTAGAAATTTCAAAGTCAGAAGTAAGGCGTCTACTACTTGATTCGAACCATCCGCCTTGTGTTCAAAGTAAAAAATCAAAGTCAACCGTAAATTCTTGCTATCGGGCTTGTTTTAGGGTAAGTTTTGGTTGTATAATGAAGTGACTAATATCTGAGTTATTCATCTCTATCACAAACTTCAACCCCAACAAATAATGCCTCCACACCTGTAAGCAATGGATCACGACGAGAAATTCCTTCTCTTAGGCCGTGTATCTTCGTTGGGCTTCAGTAAGCTTATGACTCTCATATGCCATGGGGTGACCCTCCTGCAATAGCAACCTTTCCAAAGCATAATATGACACATCTGTTTGGTTTATTAATGTCTAGTAAGGCAAGGATAGGATCCCTCATCATAGCCTCTTTTAGATTCTGAAAGACCTTCTCACACTCTATAGTCCATGCCCTTATAACACCCTTCTTCAATAGCTCTGTCAAGGATGTTGCTTACCTTGAATAACTTTCTACAAAATGCCGGTAATAAGTGGCCAAACTAAAGAATGAACATCTTTCATTCATATTGGTAGGGGCCTTCCACTCTTAAATGGCTTTTATCTTCTCTAGGTCCATTCATATATAACCACGTTCAGCCACATAGCCTAAGAACTTGATGGTCTTCTCTACGCCTTTATCTTATTTCATATAAAGTTGATTATCTTTCAGTTTCTAAAACACCATGGCCAAGTGATTCTTGTGCTCCTCCATTGATACAATGTATATGACATCTCCTAATTTCATACACGTATATATGAGATATCTGTATAAATATTTTGGGAAATTGAAAAATGCTACTCGACTCATTAATAAAATAATGGAAATTTAAAACATTTTCAGCTTTCTAGAAACATAAAAAAAATACTCCACTGATAATTTTACATAGTGTTTAACATATTTATACATACATACGGACCTCTCATATAGTTTCTCATAATATATACAGACAAAATAGTTTCAAAATTCTCTCTTAGAAAACCACAATATTAAAATACTCATATATACAAGCCATGGTTAGAAAGTCTGTGTTTTCCCTCCAAACTCACATATCATCATTACCTTCTGCAATGTAAGAATATTTATGAGTATAAAACTCAGTAAGTAACATATGCAGATGCAGAGTGCATATGATATGAAATAGATAATCATATGGTTGGGATTCCTATATATATTTTATTACCTGATAAGACTGTAAATCGCATATTGAGCCACTTAGAGAATATATAACACATCGTGAGCTATATAGAGGTCTCAAGCCCCTGAGAATCCCCTCTGTGTATAGCAAAGGTCTATCCCATACCGTCGTCAAAATGTTCTTGAAAGAACCACAATGTCCTCGGAGGGACCAAAGTATTCTCAAAGGAACCAGAGTGTCCCCGAAGGAACTATATCATATATATGGGCACTGACCCACTACGCCATATTCACCAATATTCATCACGTAATATAAATATACCACGTGTTCATGTATCATGCAAAGTTAAATAACATATACATATATACACATATCTACAAATTCTATTTCCACATATTCAACAAATTCACATAAATAAAGAATTTTTTACATTACAAGTGTGACATTGGTTGCGAGCTTTATCTATATTATTATGAAATATTCTTCACTTAAGGTATAGTTTCTTCACTTAAGGTACAGTTAATGTGTCCTTATTATTTATCAAATAACAAACTCTTATAGTCACCATGCATGTGATATTTCTAGAACTAATATCCAAACTTAATTAGCTTAAAAATAAGTAATTTCTTATTTGAACTTAAGCAAGAGAATAAAAGACAAATGTTAAACTTCCCTTACAAATTACCAATCCAAATTAAATAGAACACTCAATTATTCAGAAAGAACTAAATTTAATACAATAACAAAAGCATAATTGAAACTTATACCTGCATATCCATAAATATTGACAGAATTAAATTGCTACACCTATCACCAAATTTTGTATGCCACGGAATCATCCCAAAAACCTGCCTTCTTGTTGATTTAAATTAACATCATAACAGATAACATCTTAAAAGAAAACATGGCTTGCCTATAAATAATATATTCTACAAAAAGAATTAAACACATAGGGTAAAAGTAATTTGACTCTAATAATTTATAAATTAACGTGCATGTGCCATATACCGAGAATACTATCCACTACTCCCAGGTACAAACGTAATTAGCTAGTACAATGAATAATTACTCTATATATATATATATATATAGATAATGTAAAAGTATGTTTTCATCATATAACAATAAAAGATAATCAACTAGAATGATAATAGAAAAACCTATACGAACACCTCGTAATATTAATAATACTTATATAAATTTCTTTCATTTAGAAATATCTGAAATAAGCTTCTAGAGAGTGCAAACCAAAGTTATATTGTTTTATTTGGGCTAAAAACAATAATACTTACTACCAAGTCATTTAGACATAGATTTCTCTCTTTAATATATATATATATATATATATATATATATATATAAGCTATAACCTTGCAAGTAAATAATAAGATATATACATCTATGTACAGACAAAAAGAAAATAAAGTTTCGAAAATAATGCCTCCACTATATAGGTAAACAAGAAGGATGGAAACTCAAGACTTTGTTGCTGTTACGTTTCTGATTAAATCCTCCAAAAACTTTGATATATATTAAGTTATATACTGATTGTGAAGGACTAGATATTATGGTAAAGAAAAGTAGAGAGGATATGAGAGAAGAAATTTTGTTGTATGGCTAAGAACAAGGCACCGAACAATCTTATTATGTATATATATAATCTTTCTTCTTCAAAAAGTTGCCGATCGATTCTCCGTTGGCTTATGTCTTTTTTTTTTAAATTATTTCTTTTTTCTTTATAAATATAATATACAAGAATGCACGTATATTTATATTTAATGTAATTAAATAAATAAATGTGATTATACAAAACTATAAGCATAAATATCCCATTAAAGTACTAAATAACATCAATACAACAACATGTAAATAAAATAACTCTCAAAATATGTCCATCACTTATAAAATGATGATTAATGCACTCAATTAATCAAATGACTTATTTTTTTAACTATATAATATGCAAAATAATTTTAAAATGCTTGACTTAATACATATTTACTTGTACCAAAATGAGTATACCTCGAACATTTCATGCAAAATTACTTCACAAATAAATATTATAAAAATAACCAATATACTAAAAGAAGTACTTAAAATTAATGCACATAAGTGTCTAATATATATGAAAGAAATTATTATATAATCATGTTATTATTGGCTCTTTAATTATGTGAGGAACTGAGTGGCATTTGGGAATTTGAGATATCACAATTTGAGATATCATCCAAGTAGACCACTATGAATTTGTCCAGATACTAGTGGAAAACTTGGTTCATGAGTGTATAAAAAGTGGCTGATACATTGGTCAACTTGAATGGTATCACGAGGAACTCGAACACCCCATATCGAGTGACATATGTGGTCTTTTGCTCATCCCTATCGGCAGTTTGTACCTGGTAGTAGCCTGATCTTAAATCAAGTTTAGTAAAATGCTTGGCCTTGCTCAACTAGTCGAACAAATTCATGATTCGTGGAATGAGGTAGGTGATTTGCACCGTCACCTTGAGAGCTTTATAATCAATACATAGTCTCAAGCTCTTATCATGTTTCTTTTGGAATAGTATTGGTGCTCCATATGGCACCTTTGATGGCCTAATAAAACTTGCCTCAAACAATTCATTTAATTGTCTCTTAAGTTCCTTTAACTCAGGTGGAGCCATCGGATAAGGTGATCTAGTGGGTGGCTTGGCACTTGGTACCTAGCACCGGCTCGATCTGGTGGTCAATGCCTTGTCTTGGTGGCAAGGCTTTAGGGAGTTGATCTGGCATCGCATCTCTATATCTCCTTAGCATGCCATCGATTTTAGTAGGAATAGGTTATTTACCTCCTTTTTCATATACGAAAAGGATCGCCACATATGTTCGTTCTTGTTGTTTCATGCTTTTCTTAAACTATAGAGTGGACAAGAGCATCACATCATTAGCTTGCTTCACTTTCGCGGACACCACGGTAGGTTTCTCCATATAATCAGCAAGCTTCCTATTGATGAGATAGGGACAACACCTTTCACCACCAAAAACTCTATCCCCAAGATGACATAGAAGTCGTCAATTTACATTACAACCAAGTTAGTCAGTCCCTCCCAAGTGCCAATCTTAAAGCATACCTGCTTGGCTATTCATGTTGTAGCAAAGGCTTTTGAGTTGACAGCCTTTATATGGCCTGTGTCTTCTTGTCTCGGCATCTAACACAAAGTAATAGGTGGCACCCATGTCAATCATAAAATGTACAATCAAAAGAAATTTTCATCAGTCTATTTTGTTATTAGTAATAGTATTTTCATCACCCAAAATATTGTAATACAAAAACATCGCCCATAAGTTAAGCCTATCCATATCTATATGATCATGGTGACAAAAGACAAGCCTGACAACTAGCTAGTGGACAACAAAATATGCTTCTTCATCAATATCACAAGACTAAACTGAGCCAAAACTCAGTAAGTAAAAACTATGTATGCTTTAAAATCTTATCAAGTTTCCATTGTATACTTAAACTATGTATGCTTTAAAATCTCATCAAGTTTCCCTTGTATAATTTTCTTTCTTAAATATTTGAGTCAACGTATTTCCTTTAAAAAAATACTCATAGTTGGGCCACTTAGCACATTATTAGTCCCGTAAATCAATAAGTAGTGATAATATTGTACAGAAACTCTGGCCAAGAGTAAAAATAAGGTGCGACCATCGTATAAGATTTTTCTTTTTTTTAAAAAAAAAAAATGCTTCCCTGATCAAAGGAGGCGTCTCACACCGCACTAATATTGTCCCGCTTTAACGGGAGAGTCTGCATCAAAAGACTTACCTACCCAACTCTGATAGACTAACAATTGCAATTAAAAATTAACTTATGAAATGGGTACAATGGTTCTCACTTTCAAAAACTCTGTACTGAAATTCTTAATTTACATACAAGACGTGATATTTACATGTTTCATAACTTTCAATAATAAATAAGTTTCACAAAATGACATATTTCACGAAGTCCTTGTGACTCAATTATAAGTCTTTACTTATCTTGTATCATAATAAATATTGATAATGGAAAGGGTCAATATTCTCTAGAGTTTGGTGTACTAATCATCTATCATAAACTACTTTTATTTAATATGTACATTTTCCTAAAAGAATACATCGAAATACTTGAACAAGACTGGAATCATAATTTTCACCAAGTTAGGAAACTTAATCAGAAAATGATCCGAAAGTATAAAAATTACTTAAAATACTTAGCAGTTAATAACTAGCATTGAAAAACTATTTAAAAATAATCAAAATAAGAACGTTAGTTCATTAGTACAAAATGATCAAAAATAACACATAATTTTGTCAAACCTAGTCAATTTGCCCCTAAATGGTACCATTTGATTTTAAAAATATTTAGATAATACCTCTTCTATTTTTGAGACATTTCCACATGATTATAGACCTATAAGAACAATCTACAAGTCAATTCTCATATATACACATCAAAAGAAATATCTAAAATAACATAGAAGCACATTTGAAATCTTTTTTCGGTTTAAAAAAGTTTAAAACAATTTTTTGTACTTGTCTATAATTACAAACAGCAAGTAAATAAATGTATTATACATAAAAGAATTAATATATTCCACATTCCAAGTAAAAAAATCAG
This sequence comes from Parasponia andersonii, assembly GCA_002914805.1. Classification (NCBI taxonomy): domain Eukaryota; kingdom Viridiplantae; phylum Streptophyta; class Magnoliopsida; order Rosales; family Cannabaceae; genus Trema; species Trema andersonii. The sequence continues at coordinate 226,933 of JXTB01000529.1, read as the reverse complement.
ATTATAAGTACATACAACTTATTCAAACAATGAAAGCACTTGAATTCACCAATATTTGTAGGTTACTTTCTTGTTTCTCGTAATTTTTATGACTCAATTGTAAGTTTTCATTTTTCTAAGTTTGATTTTCTACTTAAGTCCTATATTTTTATCAATATTTATAGGTTCCTAGGACCTTTATTCATCAAAGAACAACTTTGTTTTGGGAGCCGCAACAAGAAATTTCCATTACAAACTTAAAATCTCACATAAACTTCACTTTAACTAGTTTGAGGTTTTGCTGAAGCATTTGCCTTCTGCCTCTACTAAACTAATTCCTAAGACTTAGAAATAGATTTTAGGACTCAAGAGGACCTGGAACAACTACTATTTAAGTGGCAGCAAGTGGAGAATTAAAATTAGAAAACAAAATCTAGAAAGTAGCTTGAATAGTTCAGGTCATGGTTAGAGAGAAAGAGAAAGAAAATAACCAGATTTGATATAAAAGTGACACTTAATGGCTAAGAAAGGGCCATTAAGTATTAGTTTTGGGTATTTTCGGTATTTTGCATGTATTTTCGGTATTTTGCATCCTAACTTTCTATATGTCTAGCTTTAAAATATCCTTAGCTTACTCACCACATTTTTTGTCATTCCTATATACCCAAGTGTAGACAAAGTTAGTGAATCTTAGCTTAGAAAATGAAAACTGGTCATATTTTAACTTATAATCCCATGTGACAAGTCTTATTATAATTTGGTAGAACCTACCCCTATAACTAATCATTAAACATGAAAATAAGTCAATTAGATTCTAATTAATAATACAAATATAGTATTAGTACTCAATTATTAGAATGCGTAAAAATGGCATTACGCGATTAAGCTGAATCTAAGCTAGTTTAGTACAAGTGCCTTGAATGCTACCTTATACTTACCTATAACCGACAAATTAAAATGCTATAAATAAGTCCTAGACATTGAATTAAAACTATTTTACACGTTAAACATACAGTGAGTTTGGATCCGAAAAGTGTGAAAAATACACTTTACTGAAAAATTATCATTTGACTAAGTAATCAACAAACATGATCTTAAGACATATACACATATTATTGCTTTTATAAATATATTTTATGTTCTTTGAGTATACAGAGCTCTCTCTTTTCGAAGATATTGAACTTTTACACTACATCAGAATATTTCAACAATCATTAATATAAAAATATACGTGTAAAAACACATAACATAAAAAATCGATATGTTATTATGAAATTAATATTAATGATTTTTAGATACCTAACATGCAATATGAACGTATTTACAAATCGACGAAGGGGCGTTTTTTCGGCAAAACAGCGTCATGAAGACTACTTTGACTGCCGTTTATTTTTCTGTCGTTTTTATATAATGTGGATTGTTGTCGTTAGTATCCACTTACTTTTCATTTCTTGTCTTTTTCATCTTTGTAAGAAACAGTCCTATTTTGGGAATATTATAATGACCTGTTGGTCTCACTTAAAAGGGTTGGTTTTGGATTTTAATTAATATATATATATATATATATATGAAAGATTGTTTTAGGTATTACCAAATAATTAATTAATTGATTAATTTTAATAATTAATTAATTATATTGTAACATTTATATGAAAAGTTGTTGCAACAACGAGTGCATATGTTGCAATAAGAACAAGAAAATACAGAATGAACACAAGATGTTTTTAATGTAGTTCGGACGTCTTTTACTCCATGGGGCCACACCCAGAGATTAAACAAATTAGTAAAGTACAAAAATTACAAACACTAATTGATTAACGCAATAAAAGACTCTCTCTTTTAAATTGTCGCAATGCGTTATAACAATTTCACTAATCTTGTTTAGCGAGCTCCCCTCGTCTTGTTGATCCTTCACACGTGAACTCCTTTCACTGGTCTGGATCTGTCTCCTCTCGAAGACGCATTGTTCTTCCTCCCGAAGAACAAGATGCACTCAAATAAAGTACCTAGAAAATCCTAAAGTTCTCTAAGTCACTAAGTTACAAACAAAAGCTCTCTCTAAGTATATTTCTCTCAATGAAGTACATGAATAATTCCTTGGAGTAATAGAGTTTTTATAGGTGAATTCCATCCCCCTTGGTCGTCCATTGTAGTGTGAATAAGCTGAAATCAAATAAGGAAAAAGTTAATAACAAAATCAAATTCTTTCTATAAATGTTGTAATCAACAACTTTCTGAACAATTACTAGGAAAATGTCCAGATTCATGATTGCTCCTTTGATTTTGTTTGGACATATTTTAGACAGCTGGAAATCTTCATCTAACCAGCCAAAAATTGAAAATTAACCTAAAAAATCATATCTCAATTAATATCAATAAAAAGCCAAGATTTAAGAAAATTAACCAATCTTTCCTTAAATATCCGGAATTGTTGAAACAGATCAGGAAATCTGATCACACCAACTCATCAAATCAAATCAATTAACTAAAGGAAACTTAATTAATTGATGAGTAAATTTTCAGCAATAATTAAGGATGAAAATCCTTATGAATTCTCTTCAGAAACCTGTCCAAATTCATTGATTAAAAAGATGCAATCAGATATCAATCAAGGACAAAAGGATGAGGAAATAATTAATAATATATATGGTGAATATAAAAGGAATTGATTGAAAATTAATAAGAAAAATATCCTATACAGCTATGCACGAAATTCCATTTATATTTCACCTATATTATCATCAGAATCATCAAATGTGGAAACAAAACATGTTTGGGCACATTCTAGACGGTTTCCATATAAAGAAAAACGCAAGTTTCAGTTATTGTAAAACTAACATTTGTTGACTTATTGTAACAACTTCAGACTTGTTGTAACAACATCTTCTTCTTTTTATCAACTTGAGTTCTCAAAACTTTGCCTCTTAGAATGCTAAACTTTTGGACCTAACAATATATATAAAAGTTCATGTTTCGTGAAGTTTTCGGACATTTGTCTCCCAGCTTTTGTGGGTTTTCTCCATAAAGTACAAGCTTCTACATCAAAGTGGTATCAGAGATTAGGGCGACTTCACTAGACGATAGCCATCGGCAATAATAGCAATCCCCATACCGATGGCGAAGACATCAGTGTGAAGGCCCTTTAGGCAGCAATACACACTTTAAGGCAGAAGTTTGACATTTTTTGCTCAAGAGATGCGATGAACATTGATGTCAAAAATAATGGAACCCATGCAGATGACAATACTTAGGTCTCCTTCCAATAAGGATTTTGGTCTTGTTCTTAACCCACCCCATACAGCTTGCAATCCGCACCCTAAGTACATACGCCTAACACTTGTTAGGCAAAATGACTCTGAGACTGATGATGAAATTGTAAGGCATCATCCTCTGCTACCTGATACTGAGTCTGATGATGACATTCATAATTGGGTAGCAAGCCAACCTCAGTATGGACATAGGCATGAGAATGGTTTTCAAGCTCACCGAGACAGAGAATTTTCTAACTACAGAATAAAGATTGATATTCTATATTTCAATGGTCACCAACATTTTGAGGATTTTCTTGCCTGAATGCAAATCGTAGAAAATTTCTTCGAGTGTATGGAAGTTCCTGAAGATAAGCAAGGGAAGATTATAGCCTACAAATTGAAAGGGACCACGTCAGCATGGTGGGAACAACTACAACATAATCATCGAAGAGCAGGAAAACATGCTATTCATTCTTGGACACGGAAGAAGTAGTTGTTGTGAGCTCGATTCTTACCACCAAATTTTGAACAAATCCTTTATTAACAATACCAGTATTGCCACCAGTGGGGTCGAACTATCGGTGACTATAAGAAAGAATTTTACAAACTCAATGCGTAGAATAATCTAAATGAAACTTACTCACAACAAGTAGCATGCTACATTGGTGGTTTATGTGATAATATCCATGTGGGGCCCGATGCTACTCGCTCCTGTGGGAGATTTCCAAGCTCAGCGGAGGAGCTTCGAGGCTGAAGTCTCGACTGTATTCCCCTTCCCTAGTCCCTATGAAGCGGGGTCGCGAAGTTGACCCGTTCGAGGGGGAGGAAAGCCCAGCTAGGAAGAAAGGCAGAACTGCCCCTTCTTCCGACAATGACGATGATGGGGCTACCCTGACCGTCATGAGGAAGAGAAGGTTTGCGCGTGGTAGCCCGTCTGAGCACGTTGGTCAAGACAAGGCCGAAACATTATAGCCAGGCAGGTCTCCAAGGGAGGTGGTAGCCGAGGTCACTGAAGTAGCGGCGGTTGTTGGGGCTTCTTCTGCTAAAGATATGCCACTTCCAGCTGTCGCCGAAGGTGCACTTGGTGACGCCCTACTTTCTACCGCCCGTACCTCCGCCACTTCGGGAGCGTCGAAAGAAGCTATTGGAGTGCGTTTAGCGGGGGGAGAAGGTGTTCTCATGGTCAGGGGGCGTTCCTCGGACGCGGATAACACCTAGGGAGAGGGTCCAGCTGCGGAGTTCGAGTTGGAGGCTAGAATGTAGGGCTCATTGCTAGCCACAACATTATGCAGGTTGGGCTCGTCTGGCTGTCATCTCCATGTTTTCGGCATGTTTGCTGAACACTGACTCTCTTTTTTATATTCTGCAACTTGCCGCCGTCTAGTCTTTCTATTCCTCTTATGTCGGTGAGCTGACCGGACAGCTGAACACCCATGCTGTGGCGGACGAGCGGAGCGAGTTCGCCCTTGCCACGTTAAGGGCGGACTTCGACTTGTATCGAAGCCTAGACGAGGCTAGGATCAGCAGCACGGTGGCCCACGCTTCGAGCGTCGAGAGGGCCAGACGTGAAGAGCTAGTCGCCAAGTTGGCCGAGGCAGAGGAGAAGGTCCGGTCTCTCGAAGCTAAGGTCCCGGGTTTGCTCTCGGAGGCCGAGGCTACCAGGTTGGCCTAAGCCGAGCTCAAGGTCAAGGAGCAAAAGCTGCAAAGCATAGGGGCTGAGATGGGGCTGACTTTCATTGCTCGTGACAGAGCCGTCAATGAGGCTAAGGAGGCGAGGAAAGCTAACGCAAAAGCTAAGTTAGAAGCCCATTCTCTGCAGTGCAGACTTGACCGGTCCAACGAGGTAATCCAACATCTCTATTTGGATCATCGTAAACTAATGGAAGCTCATGTGGAACTGTCTCATAGGCACGGCGAAGATCTTGCCGATATTAACATTCTTTTGATCGACTTGTCGCAGCGGCAAAGAGAACTAAAGCTAGTGGCACTAAGAGATAGGCTGGCAGATGTAGAGAAGCTGAAGATAAGGTACCAGAGGCAGGGGGACATCCTTTTTATAGTGAGCTAGAGATCTAGTTGGGAGAATAGGGAATTTGAGGGCCACGCAGAGGTGGTGACGCCAGACTAATTCGATGAGTAGAAGGGTGTCGAGAGGGAACATTATTCCATCAGGTACTACATGCAGCAATTAGGGGATGAGATTAATATCGTGTACCCTACTGATGTACTGAAGATGCTCGACAAAGAGAAAGATGGGCCCTCTACATCTGCCTCTGTCGCCAAAGAGATTGTCCCTGCTTCCGGCTGCCAACACAAGCTACGGAGTTTCTTGGGGTCAGTCTGGTCCTGGTACTTTAACTGGTGGAGGGTCAAGTGCAGTTGTCTTATCTAGCGACGATTCTAACCCCGATATGTCGTTCCCTGCTGAAGCCGGCATCGCTCCCCCCGTTGGAGGTAAGGCCCCTTGTTCTTTTGTGTATTTGTAAAGTACTGACTGTGTTATGTAAAACTGACCCTTATTGCAAGCATCTATTTTAATAATAAAAATGACATACTTTTCTCACGTTTATTCTTTTTTTTTTGTTGCCCGCATTCATGATCAGGGTCGGATATCATATACAATGCCATTCTCTTATCGGTAGTTTGGCCAACCTCTGGGTCTGGCCCAATCATATATGATTTTGAGTTAGTAGTGAATTCCCCCTGTGCTATGACTGATAAGATTAGCTCCGAGGATCGGGATGTGAGTTCCGGCTCATTCGGCTTTGAGGATGTATAATTACTATTATGACTTATCTTAGCAGAATTTGATCTGCGCGTATGGCTGGACTTTTTCGACCCTAAATGGGAACGTGCCAGGAACCAGCTTCAAGAATTGGTTGACTATTGCTTAGACCCATCACTGCAGAAGAAAAGGCCTGGGCTCGGCTCTTACCGGGAGCAAACAAGGCGTTCTCACTATGATGTGTCCTTGCGAGTCCGTCCAAGATCTACTCCTGATAGATAGAGATACTGGGTTCGTGTCCCTATCAACCACGCACTCTATAATTTAAGCAATAATAAACATAATTTAGTTCTAAGTTCTATCTTCGTGTTTGGTCTTATCTTGGCCTACTTCCAATGGGTAGACCCCAGCCCCGTTTACTTTCAGTCCATGTGTAACTAAGGTACTTTCTGAGGAGGGTCTACTTCTAACGGGTAGACCCTGCCCCTATTTACCTTTGGCTTATGCGTAGCTAAGGTGCTCCCTGAGGAGGGTCTACTTCCAATAGGTAGATCCTGGCCCCGTTTATCTTTAGCCTATGCATAGCTAAGGTGTTCTCTAGGGAGGGTCTTATCGCTCAATTCTTCCCCATCGTATAGGTGTTTCTTGAGGGTCGGTGGCAAGTTTTTGTTGCACAATGTGATCCCCATAGTACGATCCTTAATGAGGTTTGCTGGTAGGCATTTTATTGTGCAGGCCATTTCTCCTCATATGTTTTCTCGGGCCATCGGTAAGCATTTTATTGCGCGATGTGATTCCCATAGTATGATCTTTTTTGAGATCTGTTGGCAAGTATTTTATTGCACAGCCCCCTCATACGTTTTCTCGGGCCACCGGCAAGCATTTTATTGCACGATGTGATTCCCATAGTACGATCTTTTTTGAGGTCTGCTGGCAAGCATTTTATTGCACAGCTCATTCCCCCTCGTATGTTTTCTCAGGCCACCGGTAAGCATTTTATTGCGCAATGTGATTCCCATAGCACGATCTTTTTTAAGGTGTACTGACAAGCATTTTATTGCATAGCTCATTCCCCCTCGTATATTTTCTCGGGCCACCGGCAAGCATTTTATTGCGCGATGCGATTCCCATAGTACGATTTTTTTTAGGTTTGCTGGCAAGCATTTTATTGCACAGCTCATTCCTCTTCATACGTTTTCTCAGGCCACCGGCAAGCATTTTATTGC
>JXTB01000529.1:205720-219700 GCA_002914805.1 Parasponia andersonii | reverse complement strand
AGACCTTTTTACATAGCAATCCAATGGATAAGTCTGTGTAGCAGACATCTTGATTTGTTTTGGAATCAGGCTATTTAATAATATAAGCATTTACATATGTCTCACACGTGGCATTTCTTCAAGTGCTGGGCATTCCACGTGTTAGGTAGGCTCATCCCGGTCTTGAGTTCTTTTAGGATATACGCGCCATTGTCAAGCACTTTGGTCACCTCGTAGGGTCCCACCCAGTTAGAGTCTAGCTTCATGGAGTTTCATGTTCTGACCTACAAGACCTAATCTCTAGCGTTAAACCGATGAATGTTGACTTTCTTTACGTAATAAGACCTGGCTTGCTGGTAGTACGAGGCCAGATGGATCAGAGCCATGTCTCTTGTTTCTTCAAGGAGATCTGTGTTGTGGCTTTGCTACTGCTCGTTCAATGAGGCATCTCTTACCACTTTGAAGCGAAGGGTCGGGACACCAATTTCAGTTGGGATCACAGCCTCTGACCAGTACCATGGCGAACGGTGTTCTTCTCGTTGATCTCTGCTCCGTTGTTCAATGGGCTCACACGACAGCCGGTAGCTCTTTTAACCACCTTCCTTTAGCCTCCTGCAAGTTCTTTTTTATATTGCTGAATATGGCCTTGTTTGTTGCCTCTGTTTGGCCGTTCCTCTGAGGGTAGTTTACAGATGAGAAACTGAGCTTTATATCATACAAATCACATAGCTTCATAAGCGTGGCATTTTGGAACTGCGTGCCATGGTCAGTATGTATCTCTTTCGGGATTCCGTATCAGTAGATTATATTTTTCCAAATGAAGTTAATCGTGTCTGCCTTATTGACGGTTGTATAAGCTTCAGCTTCTACCTATTTGGTGAAATAGTCGGCGGCCAGTAAAACATATCTTCTTCCTCTGGGGCTTCTGGGGAGCTCTCCGACGATGTCTAGACCCCACTTAGCGAAGGGCCAAGGAGTTATGTTTGAATAGAGCTCTTCCGCAGCTTGGCATTTCAAGGGGGCGAACCTCTGGTACTTATCACATTTCTTGACAAACTAGGCTACCTCGGTCATCGTGCAGGTCCAGAATTATCTAGCTGTTAAAGCCCTATGGGCGAGGCTACGCTCGCCAGGATGGTTGCCATACATTCCCTCGTGGATTTCCTCCATCAGTTTCTACACCTCTATGGGGACTACACACCTCAGCATCGGTCTCATAGTTGATCTTCTGTACAGTCGGCCCTCCACCATCGAGTATTAGGCAGCCTTCAATCTGATCGACCTTACTTTTTGGGGGTCTATAGGTAGGTTTCCCGATACTAGGTATTGGGTGACGGGTCCCATTCAGCCTTCGTCTTCAAAGTCGGTCGCAAACACGTGGCGTGCGGGGGTCTCCAAAGGGTCTCTCGTGTTTTCGCCTTCTGGCAGAATCTCCGTGTGTTTGGTCATCCCCCCGATCAACGTGCTTCTAACTAGCTCGTCGGCCTTTTGGTTCATCTCCCTGGGGATCTGTTCGATATCGAAGTTGCTAAAATAGGCTTTCGCCTCCATTACTCTGGAGAAGTACCTGTGTAATCTTAGCTCATTTACTTTGAAGTCTCTCCTAACCTGACCCATGATTAGTTTTGAGTCAGTCTTTACTTCGATGTTCTCTACTCCGAAGTGCAGAGCCAGCTCAAGGCCTTGTAGTAGCACCTCGTACTCCACCTCATTATTCGTTGCCTGAAAACCAAGTCTCAAGACTTTCTCTACCCTGAGTCCTACTGGGGTCTGCAGGACTATTCTGATACCTGACCCCAACATGTTTATGGATCCATCAGTATAAAAGGTCCAGGTTGAAAGGATGTGAGCCAGAGGCATCTATGGCAGATCGCGTGGCTCGTCGAAGGACTAGATTTCTACTAGGAAGTCTGCCATGACTTGCCCTTTCTTTGCCACTCGAGGCCGATACTCAATGTCGTATATCCCTAGCTCGATGGGCCATTTGGTCAGTCGTCCCGATAGGTCAAGTTTGTCCAAGATTTTTCAGATGGGGAAGTCCATATAAACTGTAATCGAGTGTACCTCGAAGTACTGCCTTAGTCTCTTCTTAGCATTGACTAGAGCGAGAACTAGTTTCTCTACCATACTGTATCGCGTCTCGGTGTCAAGGAGAATATGGCTTGCGTAGAATACCGGCTTATGCTTACTATCCTTCTCGACGAACAATACGGTGCTGATTGCTACTTCGGACATGCCAAATAAGAATATAGGCACTGCCCGTCTGCTGGGGAAGCCAGGATAGGTGGGTGACTTAAATATAATTTGAGCTCAATCAGTGCCTTGTCCTGCTCCTCCCCCCAGACAATTGTGGCGCTTTTCTTTATGCATTGAAAGAAAGGCTTACATTGGTCAGACATTTTGGAGACAAATCGGCTGAGTGTGGTTATCTTCCCGTTTAGGCGCTGGACCTCCCAAATGGTTGAGGGTCTTTGTACATCTGCGATTGAGGATAAGTGGATCAGGTTGGCCTCAATACCCCTTCTGTTGATGATGTTCCCCAGGAACTGGCCGGAGGACACCCCGAACGTGCATTTCTTGGGGTTTAGATACATTCAATAGTGCCTCAGAATCTGGAAACATTCGTCCAGATGCCCCAGATGGTCCGAAGCTTCTTTACTCTTCACGACCATGTCATCGATGTAAACCTCCATCATCTTCCCCAATAGCTCGGAGAATATTTTGTTCATGAGCCTCTGGTAGGTCGTCTCCGCATTCTTCAAGCCAAAAGGCATGTGTTTGTAACGGTACAAACCTCGCTCCATAATGAATGCCGTGTGGATCTTGTCTCCCTCATATATAGGGATCTGGTTGTATCCATAGTAAGCGTCTAGGAAGCTCATCCTGTCGAATTCTGTCGTTACATCGACCATTTGATCGATCTTTGGTAGGAGAAAAATGTCTTTCGGGCAAGCCTTGTTCAGATTGATGAAATCTATACAGGTCTGGTCATCACCGTTTTTCTTCTTTACCACTACCAGGTTGGAGACCCAGCATGGGTATACGCACTCCATCATTAGGCCGTTTTCCAGTAGTATCTCGACCTCCTTGTTGATCGCCCTGTTTTTCTCCGGCGCGAACCTTCGGGACTTTGGTCTGACTGGAGAAAAGTTGGGGTTTGTGTTCAGTCAGTGGTAGGTGTCTACGGGGTCTATTCCGGGCATGTCATCGTGGGACCACGCGAAGAAGTCTTTGTTCAGCCTAAGGAATTCCAACAGCTCACTCTTTTCCTCTTTAGGTAGTAAGGCCCCGATCAAGACTACTTTCTCTAGTTCTACTTCTTTCAAAAAGACTGCCACTAGTTCCTCAATCATGGTTTTTTGCCCGTCAGACTCCTCTTCGATCTGCTTTATGTATGTTGACAGGCGGTCCTTTGATTACTATCTATCCCCTGTCGAGATGTTTGCGCTCATATCAATTCCCCTCAAGGCAGTCGAAAAACATTTCCTCGTGGAGGCCTGATCTCCTTTAATGTCTATCATGTAGGTACCATCCTTAGATCGATATCTTAGGACCTGGTGGAGGGTGGAGGCGACCCCATGCATGGCGTGGATCCACCCCTTCCCATGATGATGTTGAAAGAAGACTGGTAATTGATGATGAAGAAATCTACATCTAGGAACCTCTCCGCAGCACAGACCTTCAGAGTCACGATGCCCAAGGGGCTGACCTTTGTGCTATTGAGGGCGAATAGCGGCTGACAGGTTAGTCTGAGCGTGCTCTAATTCAGGCCCATGTTCTCAAAAGTGTTGAGGAACAGGACGTCGACACTACTCCCGCCATCGACTAGGACCCTTCCTACCATCGCGGAGTCAATCTGCAGCTTGATCACCAGGGGTTCATCATGAGGTAGGCACACCGTGGCCAAATCCTGCTGGGTGAAGGCGATGAGGGCGGTTGAGGCATAGCTCTCTCCTATCGTCAGGTGATTTACGGAATGTCCCAGGCCCCTCAGGCCCTTCACCTTCTCTTTGGTACTTTTCTGGTGCTTTTTCTTCTCTTCCTAACTCTAGGTCGGCTCTGGTCTGCCTATAATCGTCAGCACTATCCTCAAAGCCTGCTCTCCCAATCCATAGTCTTAGGTCTGCTTTCCTTTTTCCAGCCCGGCGGCATCCCCCTTGGACTGGCTTCTGCCCGTCTTCACATACTGCTTCAACTTGTAGGCTTTGATTGCCATCATAACCTGTGCGTAAAGGCTATGACAGTGGATGGTATCATACCTGTGATCTTTATAGAATTGGCAGCACCGGCTCCTGTTCTTCATGTGGTCAGGAACACCGGACTTGGGGGGATCTTTGAAAATGCCTCTGTTTCTATTCTAGAGGTAGATCACATCGATCAGCGTATTGAGCTCGTACTTTGGTAGAGGATCCTTAAACATTTTCCTCCTCTTGCTGCTTTCTTGACCGGCGTGAGTTGGAGCTCCCTACTTCGGAGTTGGCCCCTGGGCCGGCGCAGGCCTCTTTACTCTTTGTATGGCCGGGGTTTGTATTAGCGTTGTTGTTATCGCCGTAGAGGCTTTGGGCACTTTCTGGTGGCTCTCTAGCACCCTAAATACCCCTTCTGATTTTGCCTGGATATTGATCATGTCATATGGTAAATCAAGAGCAGATGGTCCAATAGCATCGATCCTGACTATAGGCCCCTGATGAACGAGCTCGCAGCTTGGACCGAGTCAGCATTATGCACTAAGGATATCACCTCTAAGAAACGTGACAAATATTCCCTTAGAGACGCGTTCGCGGATTGCTCCAACCAGCCTATGTCTCGCATGGTTTTTTGCTGCCTCCGGATGCCCGCATATTGTTTTAAGAAAAGTTTGCAGAAATCTTCAAACCAGTTTATAGACTTTTCTAGGAGTTGCCTAGACCATAACAGGGTTGGCCCTACCAAGGTGGTGGAGAAGACTTTGCAGGTCACAGCTTTGTCCCTAGTTTTCAGGGCCATCTTCTACTTGAAATGGTATATATGGTCGAGGGGGTCAGTCTTTCCCTTGAACGGTCTAAAAGTCGGGGTCGTGAAGTCCTTCAACTTCGACTCTAGCTAGATCCAATTGGCAAAGGCCGTTTAGTTAATCCCATGCACAGTCTGTCCTGCCAGATCATCTGGGATCTGGTTGTGACAGGCCCCGAGCCTCTTACTCAGGTCCGTCATCATCTCCTATTTCCAATCAGGGAGCGCACCTTTCGGGCTCTCCTGGTGTCGTCTATCCACTATCGTCCTGCCCAGAAAGGCCTTGTCTGACTTTGTCGTTCCCCTTGCATCCGCGATCTAAATGGGGCGGGAACTTCCCTTGGTGGTTGCTGACCCCTAGACTCTTCCTGGACCTCCTCGTCGAACTCTTCCATTCACCCGCTCCTAGCCTCGCTTGCCAACAACCCTTCAAGGCGGGCATTATCTTTATGAACTTCTGTGACTTCATCTTTTAAACCCAGGATAGCCTCATAGGCCATCTCTACCTTTCTGTTTGCTTCTATCAAGGTGGCAAGCAATTGATCCAGCTTTTGTTCTAGACTAGGTTACGCTTCCTGGGAGCTTTCTTCTGTGTCAGGATGTGTGCTTCTTATCGTCATTCTTGAAGATGCCATCTGATATTGTATGGCTTCTTGTTCGGAGAGAGCGCTGTCGTGAGACTCTTGTTAGTACGGTTCTTACCAGCTATCGATGTGTCTTCGAACTACTAATGTTGTACGTATCAATTGTTCATGTATCTTCGCTATCCCAGAGTGCTTTTGACTTCAAGTTAGATCGGAAAGGCGGAGGTGGCCATTTTCAAAGACTCTCCGATACTTAAGTCAGATATTTACCCCTGAGATTGAGTAGCAAAGATAAAATTTTTCTCTTGCTTATAAATTTTTTTATATTTCTCTATGTATATATATCCTCAGGAGGACGCATAGCTCATATATATATAGTCTTGGAACTGAGAACCTTCTAGCTCTCAATCTCAGGATCGATTACTTTTTCTCATCATGACTTACTCCAAAAATTACGGGCTGTGGTTACCATAGTTTCCCTTGCATCGTCGTGACCTGCTTTCTGCCATCCCCTATGGCTCGAGCCTGACGGGGGCGTGATTTTGACAAACCGTCGTCCTGTCAGGACAGTCTGCCCAATGCGCACACCTACCCAAGATTGCACTAAATGCCCTATCTGGGTCTGGATCGGCGCACTGTCTCCAATAATCTTCTGGTAGAAGACCTTCGAAGCTCCTGACTCCCAACTGTTGAGGTAAGAATGAGACTGGACCAAACCCGTCCAGGGTCTGGGATGGATTCGGCCCTGGCCTCCGATAACCCACGGGCCCATACGGTATCACGTGTGACTCTTGTGGCTTTTAAGCAGTCCTTCTGGACACGTGTCGAATGGTATACCTCCTATCATCTGTTCTGCCACTTAATCGTCCACGTAGTACATGATCTAGGAACGGGCCCCACAATCTAAGATCAACTTGTACTTCACACTATTTAGACTCTTTGTGAAGCTATTGGACTAGCATATAGGGTGGAAAGTCAGCTTTCTCATATCAGAAATAGGACTCAATTCACTAGACATCTCCCTCTGACTCGCAACCAGATAAACCATGCCAACCTTCCACTTAAGTTCCTACTACAAGTAGCTCCACTCAATAGTTTCCTCGTGGCATTAATGAAAATTCACCCACTAGTATTCGACGGGATGGAAAAGCTCATGTGGACACTACCAAAAGTAATCCATATGCTCGGTCCTCACCTATAAAGTGCTACCGATGTAATCAATATGGGCATCACTCCAATGAGTGTCCTCAACGGCGTTAAGTCCACATGATAGAAGATATGGGGGAACCGAATCATGAATGTCAAGAGTTCGACGGAAAGAACATTGATGATGTAGAATTTGTTGAGGGTGATGAAGAAGAACCTCTCATATGTATTATTCAAAAACTACTACTCAGCCCCAAACAACAAACACCATCGTAACAGCATGTGATCTTTCGCACCCATTACACCATAGGTAAGAAAGTTTGCGACATGATTATTGATAGTGGGAATAGCGAGAATATCATGCTCAAATCTCTTATCAAGGCACTAGACCTACAGACCGATAAATACCCTCATCTGTACAAGATCGGCTAGATCAAAAAGAGCACCGAAGTGCGAGTAGACTCAGTATGTCGTGTTCCTTTCTCACTTGGGACGTACTACAAGGACGAATTTTTTGTGATGTTGTCGAGATGGAAGCATGCAACATCTTATTGAGGCACCCTTGGCAATATGATGTCGATGTTATCCACAAGACAAAAGAAATATTTTCACATGGCGAAACTGCAAGATTGTTCTCCTACCTCTAACCCACAAGTAGCAACAAGTTTCTGAACCTACCAGCAATAATGCTATTCTCGAAATTCCTGGTCCTGAATTTGGTAATAGTGTCAAGGATAACGGGATAATTCCCACTTTGCTCATGAAGGAATGCATGGCCAGTGAGAAAACAAGTTCCCCCTAGCATTCAGCAACTCCTCAATGTGTTTATTGACATCTCTCCTACAGAACTTTCAAACAAATTATTGTATATAAGGGATATTCAACATTGTATTGATCTAAATCTTAGTGCTAATCTTCTAAACCTTCCTCATTACCATATGAGTCCAAGAGAGCATGAGATCTTCCAACAAGAAGTTGACAAATTATTACAAAAGGGCCTCATCTGCACTAGTCTAAGTCTATGTGTAGTCTCAGTCTTATTAACCCCAAAGAAAGATTGAAGTTGGCATATATGCGTGGATAGTCACACCATTAATAAAATTACCATCAAGTACCGGTTTCCGATCCTTTGCCTGGAAGATATGTGTATTCTCAAATTTGCATTCACTCGGGTGGTGAATGGAAAACAACCTTCACAGCTCAAGAGGGTATGTATGAATGGCTCATCATGCCTTTTAGGTTAAGCAATGCTCTGAGTACCTTCACGTGTCTAATGAATAAGGTACTCAAACCTTTTATTGGCGAGTTTTTTGTAGTTTACTTTGATGATATATTGATCTATAGTAAATCTGTTGAGGAGTATATGAGTCATTTAAGATGTACTTTGGAGGTCTTGCATACTAATAAATTGTATCTAAATCTTAAGAAGTGTGAATTCTTAGAATCCAAGTTACAATTCTTGGGCTATGTTGTCTGTAAATAAGGGATCAAAGTTGATGAACACAAGCTTCAGGCCATTAAAGAGTGGCCAACACCAAAGACAGTTCATGATGTGTGAAGCTTTCATGGGTTGGCCACCTTCTACAGGCGATTCATTCAAAATTTCAGTTCGATTGTTGCTTCACTTACCAATTGTCTCAAGCATAGCCACTTCCGATGGGGACCTACTAAAGATATGAGTTTCACTGTCATCAAAGAAAAGCTCACTACTGCTCTTATTTTGGCCTTACCAGACTTTGACAAAGTGTTTGAAGTGAAAACTAATGCCTCCATAACTGGAATTGGTACTGTCCTAATCCAAGAAGGTCGACCTATGGAGTATTTTAGTGAGAAATTGAGTGAAGCTAGACAGTCCTAGAGCACTTATGAATAGGAGTTGTATGTAGTGATTCGGGCTCTCTAACATTAGGAGCACTTCTTGATTCAAAAAGAGTTTGTTCTCCACAGTGATCATCAAGCTTTGAAATATGTTAACACTCGAAAAAACTTAGTCGTATGCATGCAAGGTGGGTCATTTTCCTTCAGAAGTTCACATTTCCATTTCGTCACGGGATGGGAAAAATGAACAAAGGAGAACTACTCTTGTTACAGTATTAAAATCTATATTTGTTGGGTTTGAGTGTTTGAAAGATAATTATATTAATGATGATGACTTTGGTGAGATTTGGCATAAATGTAAGGAAAAGGAGCTAATAGGAGAGTTTTATGTTCAGCACGAGTACTTATTCAAAGGCAACCAACTCTATGTTCCCAAAATGTCCCTTCGAGAACAACTAGTCCGCGAAAGACATGCTAGTGGTTTACCAGCTTATATTGGGAGAGACAAATCAACTGCACTGCTCGATGGGTGTTTCTTTTGGCCCCGTTTGAAGAAGGATATTGCTAGCATAGTCCAGAAGTGTACAATTTGCCAATCAGCCAAAGGTGTTAGTCAAAATACTAGTCTTTACTCTCCATTTCCTGTCCCAGAAAATATATGGGAAGACCTTAGCATGGATTTTATTTTGGGTCTACCGAGAACACAACGACATGTTGACGCAGTGTTTGTTGTTGTAGACTGATTTTCTATAATGGCCCATTTCATCCCATGTAGAAAAACAACGGATGCTTTCTATGTTGTGAACCTATTCTTTAAAGAGATTGTGCATCTCAATGGCATGTCCTGTTCTATCACTTTAGACCGTGATGTCAAGTTTGTCAACTACTTCTAAAAATTTCTTTGGAGGAAGTTTGATACCGCTCTCAACTTTAGTAGTGCATACCATCCTCAAACAAAACATTGGGCAATATGATTAGAAGTTTGGCAGAAGATAAGCCAAAAATGTGGGATCAAGGTTTGTCACAAGCTGAATTCACTTATAATAGTGTTGGAGCGGTTTTCACCAGCTGTCCATGTATCTCTGAACTGCTGATGTTGTACCTTCCAACTGTCTATGTATCCTTGCTATCCCAAAGAGCTTTTAACTTTAGGCAGGGTCGGAGAGGCAGAGGAGGCTACCTGCAAAAACTCTCTGATGCTTAAGTCAGTTGTTTATCTTTGATTCAGGGTAGCAAAGATTTATTTTTTCTCTATATGAGTATATCTTTGTTTCTTGCTCATAAACTGTTAAATATTTCTTTTTGTATGCGTATATACCCCTCCTTTTCGGGGACGCATGGCTCATATATATAGTCCTTGAACTATGAACCTCATGGTTCTCAATCCTAGGACCGAGTACCTTTTCTCATCAGGACTTACTCTGGAGATTACGGACCGAGATTATCATGATTCTCCAATGCAAGCCTAGTTTCCGCCGTCCCCTATGGCTCGAGCCTATCAGGGGCGAGACTTTGGCAAACTACCGTTCTGTCAGGACGGTTTGCCCAATGCGCACACCTACTTAGGATCGTATTAAATGCTCTGTCTAGGTCTGGAACTGTGAGTTGCTTCCTTCTGTACTCTGGTGGAAGATCCTTGAGGCTCCCGACCCTCGGCTATTGAGGTAAGAATTGGACTGGGCTGAGTCCATCCAGGGTCCGGGATGGGCTTGGCCCTAGCCTCGGACAGCCCATGGGCCAATGCGATACCACGTGCGACTCGCATAGCTTTTAATTGGTCACTCTGGATACGTGTCGGACGGTATGCCCCGTTTATGATCTGTTCTGCCAGTTAATCGTCTATATGGTGTATGATTTAGGAACAAGTCCCACAACTGCCCCTATTTCCCTATTTGATGGATTCGTATCCATCCAGTGGGGAAATTGTTTCTCTGTTCCTCCAATTTGAGGGGTACACGTGGCTCCCCAATTGCCGACGCGGAGGCACGTCATTCTATGTCACAATTTTTTCAAATTTTGAAATTCTAACTCTTCAGTCTTCCATGCCCTACCCTTCTCCAGGAAAAAATCTTTGGCTCCCCCTCTATAAAAGCCGTATTTATGCTCGTTTGTTACTTTACCAAAATCTCTAATCATTCTAGCTTTCTAAAATCTTAGGTTTTCCGACTTCTCCTCTTAATAAAAACTTTTGCTCCTTTTGATCGTATCTAGAATGATGGCCTCGAACCAAAACCAGAAACTCTGCCCTGTTGTGGATTTGGAGTTAGATTCGCTGAGGAGACAGTTCTGCTTCCTTGGCTGAGTTATACTACAAAGGGTCAAGGGTCCCACAGATTGGAACCTTCGGCCCTCTGCCTCCGAAGGCTCTATCATTTTAGGGAGTGGGCACCTGGAATGGCTGCGGTTTCCCCTTCTTCCCCTGATTCATCAGTTCTTTGCTCTAACGGGGATCCACCCGATATAGCTGAATGCTAACGGGGTCATGATCTTGATAGGGCTCTCCACCCTGTCAGTACTCTATAACATACATATCGACCTGGAAGTGGTCTTTTATGCCTACAAGCTCACCCTCATCCCTAAAAAGAGCTCCTACCCCACTTCCTACCTCCAACCGCTCCGGGATGCCATATTTTCTGGAGCTTGCCGAGGTCGGACAAGCAATGGGACTCCCACTCTAGGTTGTATGCCATCAGAGGGGCGTGGTGCTCTCCTTGGGTGAATGGGGACCACTTCAAAGTTCCTTCATTTTTTCTACAGAGTAAGAACTTGGTCGTGATTTTTGGGTCTATGTTCACCTTGTCTATTATTGCTTATGATATTTTTCCTTGTGTAGCCTCTACAGAAGAAAGCAGGTTTGAGCCGCAACTGTCAGCGGGGCGGCTCAAGGAGCAAGAGGGGATCGTCATCTTTGGGTCCCCTGGGGATTGCCAACATATCCAGGCCATCCTGAACCCCCAGGGGATGAATATAATGCCTAGAATGATCTCATACCTTCCCTTCCCGCTGGATACCTGGGTCATCACAAAGCACCTGCAGAGCCAGCTTGACGCCCCAGCTCTGAATTGTTCCGCTGTGATAAGCAGAGTCGCACCGCTATGGTGGATCATCAGGTTACAGCTTCGAGCCAGCTAGTAGGTCCCTATGACCTAGTGGCGCCGACTAGCCATGAGCTCGAAGAGGCCGTGAGGCTTATGGCCGAGGAGTGCTTTAGGCTCCATAGAGAGGAAACTGTCGTCCTCAAGAGTGTTAAAGATGAGTTCATTTTTGTATCCTGGAGCTCCGTCGATTGGGTAATAGCTGTGTTCTAACTACGTTGCTTGCTCTTTATAGGTTCTGATGCAGGCCCTTTGGCAGACCCTTCTCCAGTCAAGGGGAGTGCCACTGTGTACAAGGCTCACTCCAAGGTATCCGTTGGTCGGTGCCTTGTGGTGTCCTCAGAGGACGAAACACCTGCGGTCCCCTCTTCTAGCGCAAGCGGACCTCCGACTCGAGAGACAACGGCCATAAAAGTCATTTATGGCAAAGGGGTGCCTTCGAGCCTGCCCAGGGAATCCGCCACTCTGATCTCTTCCTCCCCTAACTCCGATTCGAAGACGAGCGCAGGGTCCAGTGCTGCCTACCCCCATAGGGAGATTGTTGAGCTCAGCGGGGGGCTCTGAGGTTGAAATCTCGGTTGTCTTCCCCTCCCCTGGTCCTAATAAAACGGCATCACGAGGCCGACTCATCCAAAGAGAAGGAGGGCCCAGCAGTGAAAAGGGGCAGAATTGCCCCCTCTTCCGATAGCGATGACGATGGGGCCACGCTAACCCTCATGAGGAGAAGAAGGTCCGCGCGCGGTAGCTCATCAGGGGGGACTAGTCTAGACAAGACCGAAAAATCACATTCAGGCGGGGCTCCAATGGGGGTGGCAACCGAAACTACCGATGCAGCAGCAGTCGCCGTGGCATCTTCTATTGAGGATATGCCACCCCCAGCTATCACTGAAAGCGCACTCGGCAACGCCAGCTTTCTACCGTTCCCACCACCACTACTTTGGGAGCGTCGAAAAGAGCTACGGGAGCGTGTCCGATGGGAGAAGAGGGTGTCCTCGTGGTTGGTGGGGTGGAGTCACATTCCTTAGACGCAGACAATGCCCAAGGAAAGGGTCCAGCTGCGGAGCCCGAGCTGGAGGTGCTCTCCTTGGAGAACGTTGAGTTCGTCACTAGCTGTAACATTGCTCAGGTTTGGCTCGTCTGGCTGCCACCTCTATTTTTTTGGCATCCTTGCTGAACACTGACTTCCCTTTCTTGTATCTTGCAGCTAGCCACCATCCAGTCCTTCTATTCTTCTCGTGTCAGGGAGCTGACTGGGGAGTTGAACTCCCATTCTATGCTGGCCGAGCAGAGCAAGGCCACCCTTGCCAAGTTGAGGGCTAACTTCAACTTGTATCGGAGCCTGAATGAGGCTAGGGTCAGCATTACGGTGGCTTATGCTCTGAGTGTCGAGAGGGTCAGGCATGAGGAGCTGATTGCAAAGTTGGCCGAGGCGGAAGCCAATAGGCTCGCTCAATCCGAGGCTGCCAGGCTGGCCCAAAACGAGCTCAGGGTCAAGGAGCAGGACCGGCAAAACGCAGGGGTGGAGATAGGGCTGGCCTTCATCGCTCACGACAGGGCAGTCGATGATGCAAAAGAGGCGAGGAAAGCCGAGGCGAAAGCCAAATTGGAGGCCCATTCCCTGCAGCACAGACTCGACTAGTCCAATGAGGTAAACCGACATCTTTGCTTGGATCACAAAAAATTGATGAGGGCTCATGAAGAGCTATCTTGCAAGCATGGTGAAGATCTCGCCGACATTAACACTCTTTTGGTCGACTTGTTGCGGTGGCAAGCGGAGTTGAGGGTAGCGGCGCTGAGGGATAGAATGGCAGATGCGGAGAAACTGAAGACGAGGTACCAGAGGCAGGTGGATGTCCTTTCTACGGAGAGCTACAGGTCAGGCTGGGAGAACAGGGAATTTGAAGGCCACGCGGAGGTGGTAATGCCAGACTAGTTTGATGAGCAGAAATGTGATGCCCAAGATTCTCACATACATAATAAGCCAATAATAAACATATTCATATTGCATAATAGACATATCAAGCAACTAGTATCACTTTCATGGTAAATTACTCATTCTGATTGTTAAATGATCTGTATTATTGTACTAATATTTGTGGAAGGGCTCCCATACAGTGTAAAGGCTCAGTACCCTCAAAGAGAGAGAGCTTGGTGTGTGAAAGGGACAAAGAATACATTTATGAATAGTAATACTATACGAACATGCATTAAAATCATATCTGTTGATAACTTAGTCAAATAGTAGTTTTTCGGTAAAATGCATTTTTCATGCTTTTCGGAGCCAAATTGACTGTGCATTTAAAACTTCAAATAGCTTTTCTTTAATGTATAGAAACCATTTCTAGCATTTTCCAAAATGTTAGTTT
>JXTB01000529.1:181086-204217 GCA_002914805.1 Parasponia andersonii | reverse complement strand
GCTCATATGTGAGTTTGGAGGAGGAGCGCTGACTTTCTGACCGCGGCTTGTGTATATGGGCATTTTGACGCTGTGGTTTCCTGAGAGACAATTTTGTACCTATTTTTTGTGTGTGTGTACATTATGTATATTTTTATAAGAGGTCCACTTCGTGAGTACCTATATATGTATAAATTAGACTACGTATAATTATGAGTGGAATTTCCCATTTTATCCCATAAAGTTTAAAATGTTTTAATTTTCCCCGATTTTATCAGTTCTAAGTCGAGTGGCGTCTCCCGATCTCACTAAATATTTTTACGAATATCCTTACGTACGCATGTGGGATCGGGGGTTGTTACAAGAAAGGCCTCGAGAGGGACCATTATTCTGTCAAGCACTACATGCAGCAGCTAGGGGATGAGATCAATATCGTGTACCCTACTGATATGCTAAAGATGCTCGATGAAGAAAAAGACGGGTCCTCTACATCCACCTCTATTGCCAAGGAGATTGTCCTCGCTTCTGGTCTGCTAGAGTAAGTTTTGGAGGTTCCTTGCGGTCAGCCTGATCTTGGGGCCTTAACTGGCGATGGGTCTGGCACGGTCGTTTTGTCCAGTGATGACTCTAACCCTGGTACGCCACCCTCTATCAGAGTAGGTCCAAGTGCCAAAACTGGCTACGCTCCCCTGGCTGGAGGTAATTAGGGCCTCTTGCTCTGTGTATTTGTAAAGTTGACTCTTGTTGTCACCATCCGTTTAAATAATAGAAACAGTGTTGTTTTCCCAAGTTTATTCCATTCTCTCACTCTTTTTGTTGACCGCGTTTAGTGTTAGGGTCAGATATCGTATACGACACCATTCCCTTGTCGGCAGCGCGGCCGGCGTTTTGATTTGACTCGGTCGTATATGATTTTGAGTTCTTGGTGACTTCTCCTCGTACTATGATCGACAAGATTAACTCTGGAGATCGGGATGTGAGTTTCGGCTTATCCGGTTTTGAGGATGTATAACCTCTTTTATGACTTATCTTGGCAAAATTTGACTCACGCATGTGGCTTGACTTCTCTGACCCTAAATGGAAACACGCCAGGAACCAGCTCCAGGGGTTGGTTGAACACTGTTTAGACCCATCGCTACAGAGGAAAAGGCCTGGGCTCGGCTCTCATTGGGAGCGAACAGGGTGCTACCAGTCTGATATGTCCCTGCGAGTCCGTCCAAGACCTGCTTCTTATAAGTAGAGCTTCCGGATGCGCGTCCCTATCGACCATGCATTTTGTATTTTAGGAAATAATAAACAGAGTTTGGTTTTAACTTCAGTCTTCATGCCTGGTCTTATACTGGACTACTTCCAATGGGTAAGCTCTAACTCTGTTCATTCCCAGTTCATGTGTAATTAAACCGCTCTCTAGGTGGGGTCTGCTTCCAACGGGCAGGCTCTAACTCTTTTCATTCCCAGTCCACACGTAATTAAACTGCTCTCTGGGTAGGGTTTGCTTCCAATGGGTAGACCCTGACCCCTCTTATCTTTGTCTCGCACGCGGCTAAAATGCTCTCTGGGGAGGGTCTGCTTCTAACGGGTGGACCCTGATCCTGCTTTTCTTTAGCTTTTCGTATAGCTAATATGCTCCTTAGGGAGGGTCTACTTCCAATGAGTAGACTCTGTCCCTGCTTTCATTTAGCTTTTTGTATGGCTAAGGCGCTCCTTAGGGAGGGTCTACTTCCAATGGGTGGACCCTGACCCTGCTTTTCTTTAGCTTTTCGTATAGCTAAGATGCTCCTTAGGGAGGGTCTACTTCCAATGGGTAGACTCTGTCCCTGCTTTCATTTAGCTTTTCGTATAGCTAACGTGCTCCTTAGGGAGGGTCTACTTCCAACGGATAGACTCTGTCCCTGCTTTCCTTTGAGGACAGGCCGTGAGCTTTCACCGCGTAGCCCTTTCTTCTTCGTACGTTTTCTCGGGCCATCAGCAAGCCTTTTATTGCATGATGTGATTCCCATAGTACGATTGTTTTCGAGGTCTGCTGGCAAATTTTTGGTTGCGCAGCTTTTTCCTCTTCGTACGTTTTCTCGAGCCATCGGCTAACATTTTATTGCATGATGTGATTCCCATAGTACGATCGTTTTCGAGGTCTGCTGGCAAGTTTTTGGTTGCGCAGCTCTTTCCTCTTCGTACGTTTTCTCGGGCCATCGACTAGCATTTTAGTGCACGATGTGATTCCCATAGTTCGATCCTTTTCGAGATCTGTTTGCAAGTTTTTGGTTGCGTAGCTCTTTCCTCTTCGTACATTTTCTGGGGTCGTCGGCAAGTGACGTGATCCCCGCAGTATGATCTTTATGAGGTCTGCTGGCAAGTTTTTTATTGCGCAGCTCTTTCCTATTCGTACGTTTTCTCGGGTCATCGGCAAGTGACGTGATCTCCGCAGTACGATCTTTATGAGGTCTACTGGCAAGTTTTTGGTTGCGCAGCTCTTTCCTCTTCATACGTTTTCTCAGGTCGTCGGCAAGCGACGTGATCCTCGTAGTACGATCTTTATAAGGTCTGCTGGCAAGTTTTTGGTTGCGCAGCTCTTTCCTCTTTGTACTTTTTCTTGGGTCATCGGCAAGTGAAGTGATCCCCGCAATACGATTCTTGATTGTGCGAATAGTGTCTGGGGTTTGCGACTGTGGGCAAACCCCTTTTCCATAGAAATCCAAAGGATAAATTTGTGTGGCAGAAAACTTGACCTGTTTTGGAATTAAGCTTTTTAATAATATAAGCATTTACATGGGTCTTATGACATTTACATGTGTCTTACACGTGATACTTTTTCAAGTGCTGAGCGTTCCACGTATTCGGTAGGCTCTTCCCAGTCTTGAGTTCTTTCAGGACATACGCACCACTGTCAAGTGCTTTGATCACCTCATAGGGTCCAACCCAGTTAGAGTCTAGCTTCGAGGAATTCCCTAATAGACCTTCAAGACCCAATTCATGGCGTTAAATCGACGAGCGTTAACCTTCTTTGCATAGTAGGACCTGGCCTGCTGGTGGTATGAGGCCAGGTGGACCAAGGCCATGTTTCTTGTTTCTTCCAAGAGGTCTGTGTTATGGTTTAGCTGCTGCTCGTGTAGTGGGGCATATCTTACCACTTCGGAGCGAAGGGTCAGGAGGCCAATCTCGGTCGGGATCACAGCCTCTGACCCATAGACCGTGGCAAATGGCGTTCTTCCTATCGACCTCTGCTCCATGGTTCGATGGGCCCACATAATAGCCGGTTGCTTTTCTAACCACCTGCCTTTAGCCTCTTGCAAGTTCTTTTTGATATTGCTAAATATGGCCTTGTTCGTTGCCTCTGCTTGGCCGTTTCCTTAAGGGTAGTTCACGGATGAGAAGCTGAGCCTTATATCATAGAGCTCACATAGTTCCTTAAGCTTAGCATTCTGGAACTGTGTGCCATGATCAGCGTGTATCTCTTTCAGAATCCCGTATCGACAAATTATGTTTTTCCAAATGAAGTTAATCGTGTTTGCCTTACTAACGGTCGTGTAGGCTTCAGCCTCTACCCATTTGGTGAAATAATCTGTGGCCAGCAAGACGTACCTTCTTCCCCTTGGACTTTTGGGGAGCTCTCCGATGATGTCTAGGCCCCATTTGACAAACGGCCAAGGAGTTATGTTCGAATGGAGTTCCTCCGTAGGCTGGCATTTCATGGGGGCGAACCTCTGGCACTTATCACATTTCTTGACAAATTGGGCTGCCTCGGTCATCATGTATGGCCAGAAGTATCCAGCCGTCAGAGCCTTGTGGGCGAGGCTACATCCGCCAGAGTGGTTGCCACATACTCTCTCGTGGATTTCCTCCATCAGTTTTTGCGCTTCGACAGAACCTACACACCGCAGCATCGATCTCATTGTCGATCTCCTATACATTCGCTCCCCCCACCATCGAGTATCTGGCAGCCTTCAGTCTGATCGACCTTACTTTTTGGGGGTCCGCAGGCAGGTTTCCCAATGCCAAATACTAGGTGATGGGTTTCATCCACCCATTGGCTGCAGAGCTGGTTACAAATACATGGCATACGGGGGTCTCCGAAGGGTCCTACATATTCTCGCCCTCTAGGAGAATCTCTGCATGTTCGGTGGTTCCCCCGATCGACGCACTTTTAGTTAGCTCGTCGGCCTTATGGTTTATCTCCTTGGAAATCTGTTCGATATTAAAACTGCTAAAGCGGGCTTTCGCTTCCATTACCTTGGAGAAGTACCTATGTAATCTCGGCTCTTTTACTTTGAAGTCTCTCCTGACCTGACCTGCGGTCAACTGCAAGTCGATATTTACTGTGATCCTCTCCACTCCGAAGTGTAGAGCCAGTTCAAAGCCTTGCAGTAGTGCCTCTTACTCTGCCTCATTGTTCATTGCCTGGAAACTGAGCCTCAAAGCTTTCTCTACTCTGAGTTCTGTTGGGGTCTGCAGGACTATCCCGATACCTGACCCCGAGGCATTCGTGGATCCGTCAGTGTAGAGGGTCCAGGCTAAAGAAGTGTGAGACTGAGACATCTAGAGCGGGTCATGCAGCTCGTCGAAGGATTTAATTTCCACCAGGAAATCTGCCATGACTTGCCCTTTCTTCGCCACTCGAGGCCGATACTCGATGTCGTATATCCCAGTTCGATGGCCCACTTGGTTAGTCATCCAGATAGGTCCGACTTGGCCAAGATTTGTCAGATGGGGAAATTCGTATACAGGATGACCGAGTATGCCTCAAAGTATTGCCTAAGTCTCTTCTTAGCGTTGACCAGAGCGAGGACTAGTTTCTCTGTTGTACTGTATCGTGTCTCGGCATCTAGGAGCATGCGGCTCGTATAAAACACCGGCTTCTGCTTGCTGTCTTCCTCGACGAATAGTACGGCACTGATCGCTATTTCGGACACTGCTAAATAAGCGTATAGGCACTCCCCTTCTGCTGGGAAAGCTAGGATAAGTGGATGACTTAAGTACAGCTTGAAATCTGTCAGTGCCTTGTCCTGCTCCTCTCCACAGATGACAGTAGAGCTTTTCTTTAGGCACTGAAAGAAAGGCTTGCATTGGTCAGACATCTTGGAGACGAACTAGCTGAGAGCAACTATCTTCCCGGCTAGGTGCTGGACCTCCCGAATAGTCGAGGGTCTCTGCACATCTGCGATCGAGGACAACTGAGTCGGGTTGGTCTCAATACCCCTTCTGCTCATGATGTGCCCCAGGAACTGGCCAGAGGATACCCTGAACGCATATTTCTTGGGGTTCAGACGCATCCAATATTGCCTCAGAATCTAGAAACATTCGTCTAGATGTCTCAGATGGTCCGAAGCTTCTCTGCTCTTTACGACCATGTCGTCGATGTAGACTTCCATAGTATTCCCTAGCAGCCCAGCGAACATTTTGTTCATAAGCCTCTGGTAGGTTGCCCCCGCATTTTTCAAACCAAATGGCATGTGTCTGTAACAGTACAGACCTCGCTCCGTAATAAATGCCATATGGATCTGGTCTTCCTCGTATAGGGGGATCTAGTTGTATCCAGAGTAGGCATCCAGGACGCTCATCCTATCGAATCCCGCCGTTGCATCTACCATTTGGTCGATCCTTGGCAGGAGGAAGCTATCGATTCGGGCAGGTCTTGTTTAGGATGGTGAAGTCTATGTAAGTACAATCATCGTCGTTTTTCTTCTTCACCACCACTGGGTTGGAGACCCAGCACGGGTATATACATTCCATGATCAGGCTGTTCTCCAGTAACGTCTTTACCTTCTTGTTGATCGCCTTGTTTTTCTCTGGCATGAACCTTCGGGTTCTCTGCCTGACCGAAGGGAAATTGGGGTCTATGTTCAGCCGGTGGCAGGCATGTGTAGGGTCTATCCCAGGCATGTCATCATGGGACCATGCGAAGACGTCTTCATTCTGCCTCAAGGACCCCAGTATCTCGTTCTTTTCCTCCTCGGGTAGCAAGAACTCGATTAAGACTACCTTCACCAGTTCTGCCTCTTTCAAAGGGATTGCTACCGGCTCCTCGATCGTAGATTCTGGCCCGTCAGACTCTTCTTCGATCCACTTCATGTATGCTGGCAGGCGGTCCTTTAATTGCTATATGTCCCCCGTCGAGGTGCTCACGCTCACATCGGCTCCCCTCAGGGCGGTTGAAAAACATTTTCTCACGAAGGCCTGGTCTCCCTTGATGTCTATCGTATAGGTACCATCCCTTGATAGACATCTTAAGACCTGGTGGAGGGTAGAGGCGACCCCATGCGTGGCGTGGATCCGTCCTCTCCCTATGATGATGTTGAAGGAGGACTGGCAGTCTATGACAACGAAGTCCACGTCCAAGCATCTCTCAGCAGTGCAGACCTTCAGGATCACGATGCCCAAGGGGCTGACCTTAGTACTGTCGAAAGCGAACTGCGGCTGATAGGTCTGCCTGAGCATATTTCGATTCAAGCCCATGCTTTTGAACGTGCTGAGGAATAGGACATCGATACTCCCACCGTCGATCAGGACCCTTCCGACCAACGGGGATTCGATATGCAACTTAATCACCAAGGAATCATTGTGAAGCAGGCGCACTGTGATCAAATCTTATTGAGTGAAGGCGACGGGGGAGGCAGAGGCACAGCTTTCTCCCATCATCAAATGGCTAACGGAATGGTCCATCCCCCTCAAGCGCTTCACCTTTTCTTCGGTCTTTTTGAGGTATTTTTCCTTCTCCTCCTGACTCTGGGTCGGCTCTGGTCTACCCATGATGGTCGGCACTATCCTCAGGGCCTGCTCTCCTGATCCGGAGGCCTGGGTCTGCTTGCCTTTTTCGGGCCTGGTGGCGTCTTCCTGTGGCTAGATTCTGCCAGTCTTCATGTAATGTTTCAACTTGCCAGCATGGATCGCCATAATAACCTTCGCGTAAAGGTTACAGTAATTGATGGTGTCGTGCCCGTGATCCTTGTGAAATTGGCAGTACCTGTTCCTATTTTTCATGTGCTCAGGAACGTCGGACTTGGGCAGGTCTTTGAAAATACCCATGTCCCTGTTTTGGAGGTAGATCACGTCAATCAGCGTGTTGAGCTCGTATTTCAGCAATGGATCACGAGATGCCTTCCTCCTCTTGCCGCCTTCTTGACCGCCTTGGGTGGGGGCTTCCTTTTTCGGAATCGACTCTTGGTCTGGTGCGAGCCTCTTTACCCCTTGCGGGGCCGGGGTTTGCGCCGGCACTGTTGTTATCGCAGCGAAGGCCTTGGGCATTTTCTGGTGGCTTTTTAGTACCCTAAATATCCCTTCTGACTTTGCCTAGATGTCTGCTATATCGTACAAAAGGTTCAAAAGGAGATGGTTCGATAGCATCGATCCTGGATGCAGGCCTCTGACGAACGAGCCTGCGGCTTAGACTGAGTCATCATTATGCACTAGGGACATCACCTCTAGGAAACGCGATAGGTATTCTCTCGAGGACTCGTTTACGGCTTGTTCTAACCGGCAAAGGTCTCACATGGTTTTATGCTGCCTCCGGGTACCTGTATACTGCTTTAAGAAAAGTTTGTAGAAATCTTCGAACCCGTTAATGGATTTCTCTAGGAGCTATCTGAACTATAATAGGGCCGGTCCTGCCAGGGTTATGGAGAAGATTTTGTAGGTCACAGCCTCGTCCCTGGTTTCCAAGGCCATCTTCTGCTGAAAGTGGTATATATGATCGAGGGGGTTGATTTTCCCCTTGAACAGCCTGAAGGTCAGGGTTGTGAAGTCTCTCGGCTTGGGCTCCATCTGGATCCAGTCAGCGAAGGCTATCCGGTTGATCCCTCACATAGTTTGCTCTGCCAGATCATCGGAGATCTGGCTGTGATGGACCCCGAGCCTCTTACTCAGCTCTGCCATCATTTCTTGCTTCCAGTTGGGAAGCACACCTTCCGTGTATTCTTGGTGTCTTCTGTCCACCGCCGCTCCAGCTCGGAAATGCCTCGTCTGGCTTTGTCGCTCCCCCTGCATCCGCGATCTGGATGGAGTGGGAACTTCCCTCGGCAGTTGGCCCTCAGACTCTTATTGGACCTTTTCGTCAAATTCTTCCCTTCGCTCGCTCCTGGCTTCACTTGCTAGCAGTCCTTTGAAGCAGGTGTTATCTCTGCGCACTTCTACGACTTCATCTTTCAAACCCAGGACGGCCTCGTGGGCAATCTCTGCCTTCCGGTTGGCTTCTGCCAGGGCGGCGAGCATCTGGTCCAGCTTTTGCTCTAGACCCGGTTGTGCTTCCCGGGAGCTCCCTTCAGCGTCGGAGCGTGTACTCCTGGTTGTCATTCTCGAAGGTGCCATCCCACATTATATGGCCTTTTGTTCGGGGAGAGTGCGGTCGTGAGACTCTTACTCTTTTTCTCACGCTCAATAGTTTCCCACAGACGGCGCCAAACTGTTGGAGCGGTTTTCATCACCTGTCCACGTGTCTCTTAACTGCTGATATTGTACCTTCCAACTGTCCACGTATCCTTGCTATCCCAAAGATCTTTTGACTTCAGGCAGGGTCGGAGAGCCGGGGGAGACTACCTGCAAAGACTCTCCGATGCTTAAGTCAGTTGTTTATCTTTGATTCAGGGTAGCAAAGATTTAGTTTTTCTCTGTATGAGTATATCTTTGTCTCTTGCTCATAAACTTTTAAATATTTTTTTTTGTATGCGTACATGCCCCTCCTTTTCGGGGACGCATGGCTCATATATATAGTCCTGGAACTGTGAACCTCATGGTTCTCACTTCTAGGACCGAGTACCTTTTCTCATCAGGACTTACTCTAGAGATCACGGGCCGAGATTACCGTAATTCTCCCTGTATCGTCGTAGTCTAGTTTCCGCCGTCCCCTATAGCTCGAGCCTGTCAGGGGCGAGACTTTGGCAAACTGCCGTTTTGTCAGGACGGTTTGCCCAATGCGTACACCTACTCAGGATCGCATTAAATGCTCTGTCTGTGTCTGAAACTGTAAGTTGCTTCCCACTGTACTCTGGTGGAAGACCTTTGAGGCTCCCGACCCTCGGCTGTTGAGGTAAGAATCGGACTAGGCCGAGTCCATGCAGGATTTGGGATGGGCTCGGCTCTAGCCTCGGACATCCCATGGGACTATGCGGTACCACGTGCGACTCGCATGGCTTTTAATTGGTCACTCTTGACACGTGTCGGACGGTGTGCCCCGTTTATGACCTGTTCTGCCATTTAATCGTCCATGTAGTATATGATTTAGGAACGGGTCCCACAAATAGTATGGTCAACCGTTCTACATGCAAGACTCCTTTCTCCATTTTTTACACAAAACCCCCCCAACCACACGGTCGATCTCTAGATTTTGCCTATTTCTTAGAGTCGGGCTGCTGAAAACCTTGCTGATAGGATTACTAAATGCTTGTGGAAGTCAAAACGAAACTGAAAGAAGCTAATGCCAAGTATACACTTGATGCCAACAAACATCGACGTTCTAAGAACTTTAATGTGGGTGATCTTGTGATGGTACACTTGAGAAAAGAGAGGTTTCCAGTAGGTACATACAACAAACTCCCGTCAAAGAAATTTGGTCCCTACCGAATCGAACAAAAGATTCGTGATAATGCTTATGTCTTAGAGCTGCCTACTGACCGACACATTTCTCCCACTTTCAACGTCGCTGATCTCTATGAGTACTACCCACCCGATGATGCTCCAGTGATCGTAGACAACTTAGGGGCGAGTTCTTCTTAAGCAGAGGAGTGCTTGGGCAAGCGGCGTTGTGAAGACTACTTTGACTGCCTTTTATTTTTTTTTCGTTTTTATATAATGCTGATTATTGTCGTTAGTATCCACTTACTTTTCATTTCTCGTCTTTTTTATCTTTGTAAGAAACGCTCCCATTATGGGACTATTATAAAGACCTGCTGGTCTCACTTAAGGGGATCAGTTTTGGAGTCTCATTAATATATGTAAAAGTTCCTAGTTCGTGAAGTTTTCGGACATTCGTCTCTGAGCTTCCGTGGGTTTTCTCCCTAAAGTCCAAGGCTCTACATCACAAACTCAACTTTTTTCTTATCTAATAGAGAAATAGGGAATTAAAGATACTAACAATCCATGGCATGGTTTTGAAACAATAATGTCCAACACATCAATAAAAACTTCTACATATGTCTCCAACCTCGTGAGCTCCTCCCGGTTGAAGTTACATTGATCATATTCCTTTTTCCCTATACTCTCAACTACAACCTCAACTATCTTCTTTATCTGTCCATTCAATTTTTCGACCATTTTGTCAAATGATTCAGCAAGTTTTCCCGATCCTTCACTTATATTATCAGATGATTTTTTTTCTCTTTTTGCTAAGATGATGACGTAGAATTAGTACTTGATATTTGGTTGAGAGACTCTTCTTTATCTCCCATATCATCAATGACATGATTTCGATTGATGTCCTCAACCATATTAGTTAGAAATTCAGCTCCTTATCCATTTGCGATCTGTTCCATAGATATTCATCAATTTTTGAGAGTGAAAAAGGTCTTCTCTTTCATCCTTATGCTTCTTTGTGGTGCTACAACAAGAATAAGACAAATGTAAGTTTAAAAATAAAACATTTAATTCTAAAAATTGTCTAATAAATTAATATGTCAAACCTAAAAGTATAATTGCCATACTTTCTCACTATATGGTTGATGTCCTTAACATCAACTTATAGACATACCTTAAAATGCTCTATCTTCCATCAGTACAATTTTTGGGTATAAGAGCTAGTATTTGGAGTAGGATACCTTTGTAACTTCAAGACTCTATTTAGAACAGAATTGAAATGCTTACTAACCGTCTCCGATAATCGTATAAACTTATTGTAGATTGTCCTATTCTTCACATGCATGAAGAGCAAGTACATGTAAAAATATACAAACTTGCTCCTCTATACTAACCAAACCATCATTTTTCAATCTTACCTCGACACGAAGTAATTCACATAATAGACAAATATTCTCCTATCCATTTAAAGTTGATTCATATATTCTATGTTATTATGACTTATTATATTGTCCAGTATACTCAAACGACGCTCATGTCTAATAAATGTACATTTTTTAAGAATATATTTTTTATAATGTCTATAAAGCATAACACAAATATTTACTAAAATCATGATGCACATGATAATTCTTCTAAAATTTAGCTATCTTGTATGCATCTATTCACTTAATAAGACATACAACCAAACACAACAAGTTTAGAAGTACAATATTACTTCATAAAAAGATTATGATGTATTTGAAATAGGATTCGAATCCTATCTTATAAATCTAGAAATAATTATCATATAAAAAGTTAGAAGGATAAAATATTTATTTTTCCAAAACTTTCTACTTAAAAATTGTTTTTAGATTTGTAAGATATAATTCGAATAATATAATAAATGTACTTTTTAACTTCTTAGTCGGCATAACATTCGAAAAATGGATATCAATAATTATTCATGATCTTAAAGAAAGAGAGCCAAAACTTTAATTAGTAAATACAGAACAAGGTCAAGTATAGAACTTACTAGTTTTCAATCATTCAAGGATAAAAAAAATAATATAGCTTTATATAGAACCAATAGCAAAATCCTTTAAACCCCACTATTAAAACTAATTGTTTGTCCAAAAACAAGGAGTAATTGAACAAAACAGAGCATACGATCAAGTATAAGTCACAAAGTCAACATAAACTGTATTCAATCATCAATAGGTTCAAGCATATTTTTCAGCAAAAGAAAAAACGAGGGTTTGAATTCATGTTCAAGATTTAATACAAAAAAAAAAAAAAATACAAGATGTGACTACTTACTATAAACTTAAATTAATACGGGAATCACTAAACAAAAATAAAATAAAATAAAATAAAAAACCAATACTCCTTTACCAAGAAAAAAAATAATAATAATAAAAAAAGACATCACAGGACCTAATGTTACTTTAGATGCTTATCCAAGACATTGTTTTTTGCTTGATGCTTATCCAGGGTATTCGTCTACCTGGTGTTGGTCAAGCTAAGAAATTCCTTAGAAGGCCTTCTTTGTCAAGCTGTAGTTGTCCTAAAAAGATATTATGCAATTTATGTAGGATAAAGCCAAGAAGACGTTTTTTATATGAACCAATATCATGTTTAAACTAGCCTATAAACCAGTAGTTTTGACACTATTTCTTCTCCAGGATTATCACAAAATTCAGTTCCAAACACAACATTATTTTTTATCTCATCAAATCCCTTTGTAATCCGACGTTCCAAACACGACCTTAGAATATGTAAAATTACATCCGTCTATAATAAATGTGTTAATGGTAGACTTGTCTAATCGTTACCGAATAAAATTGTTTATGGTAGACTTGTCTGATCGAGTAACGATTTTGGCATAGGATCCCAACTACTAAAGTAAGATCGAGATGGACCAAAGTGGATTTTGATAATAATCTATGAGTAGAGTTGGTGCACGTATTGTGTTGTGTATATCCAAACCCAACTGTAAAAACCTTGATTTTTCATTCTTTTCATAAATTGGGGATTAGAAATTAATAAAATAGCTGAAATTATAATTAAATTCGAACGAGGGATGTAGGTGAAAGGAATTATTGAAGTTTGGGTTAAATTCGAATTTTTAAGGACTTAAATGAAGAAGAAAATTAGAAACTCTAGCCATTATACAATTTTGAAAAATTGGATCTCCAGCCCATTTATGCCACATGTCATGAAATCCCCAAAATGTTTTGTTATCCCCGAAATTAGCCTCAATCTCTCTTTTCCTCTCACGTTCTCTTTACCCTCTTAGGATTCTTTCTCCAATCACCGGCCACTGGCATCGACCCAAACCGCGACCTCTGACCAATCACCTCCCTGACGACCAACAAACCAATGCCGCCCTCCTCTAGCCACCATCGCGTAGCTCAGGCGCGAGAAAGAGAGCGTGAAATCGCTGCCATTTGCAGCTACTTTCGGCATTTTCGTCACTGTCAGCCACCATCGTCAGCCCAGATCTCCTCCTCCCAACATCGAAACCGACAAGTTTCAGTCATGGGTCATTGATGATTTGTCTCCAGTGAGCATTTGATACTTTTTGGCCATTTTTGTAACAAAATAGTAGTATTTATATAATTATTCTTGTGAGAATCAAGTGGTAATAATAAAACTTTCTGAGGTAATTGTATGATTTGAGATATGAGAATGGTTGTGTTGTGTGGAACGGATGAGTAGTTTGTGAAAAAACAAATCGGGTTTAAACATGTGGTATTTGTAAAAATATTTTTAGAAAGTGATATATTTGTAATTTTTGGAATTAATCGCTAATGAGGCCCAAATTTACGCTCGAGGCCTTAAAATTGAATTTGGACTAAGTAAAGTCAAAAGACAAGTTTTGACATATAGCATCGATATATTTCGAAGTGGGATGAGATACGAGACTTGGGACTTTGCCTTATTTTGTGTGTCACTAGCCGAATTTCGACCTTAACCTAAATTAATTAAGTTATATATCTAAATTAGTAATTTTGGACGCTAGAAATTTAGTAGTGACATCTATTTCTCAATTTGAGGTTTCGTTGGAAAAATCATTCCTCAAAGTGGATTTAAGAGATTCCCTAAATGATCTTTCGAACACCTAAGTCACCAACATAAGATTCTACGAGTACTAATAGCTTGGCATAGCTATCAAGGCGAGTTAGGAGTTTACATACGTAGTTTTATACTTATTTTATTTTAAAATATGCATTATGACCTAATTTTGAAAATTGTCGATTTTTATGAATTCAATTAATTTACTAAGATATTTGATGAATTTGTAAACTGTTGAGACCTATTGGATTGTTTTGGAATTGGAATATATATTTTTTATGTAGGTTTCAAAATTGTGGTTTTGGGAAAATATAGTTCTTATGTTACCCAATTTTCTGTAAGTCCAAGAATAATACTAAATGAGTTTTAAAGCATGATTTTCTTGATATACTAGGTGCATGGTTATTATGCACTTTATAATATATTATACCTATCATAGGATTATACATTTGAGTTCCATTATTGCATTATGGTATTTTAGATTGCTGGCAAGTTACTATAATGCAACGTGAGAGACCTAGGCACATGTGTAAGTTTTGCAAATACTTCTCCAGGCAATATCAAGATGCTAAGTACTTCTAATAAAGAAGTATTATCGGGCCATGATAAGAGGATGAGAGATCATTCATATACTTAGTTGATTTATAATATGTTAACTATGTGACTTTGGTTTTGATTTTGGTTTAATTTTGAATATGTGATTATGCTTGATCTCGATTTTTTTATAAACTTAGTTTATAAATGAATTTAGAAAGATACTAACCATCCAGATCTGAAAAGTATCATTCATTCCAAAAAGGTAATTGAGATTTTACTGAGCGTGTGAATACTCACTCCCTATCTTTTTCTTTGTCAGGTGGTGTACAGTATAATTTGGACAATTTCAGAGTGAAATAATTGGAAGAGTAAGCTTGTTACTAGTTTAGTAGTTAGTAACTACTTAGCAACTCTTATTTTGGATTTATAATACCACTTTCAGATTCATATCATGGATTTAGCATGCATTACTTACTATGCCTACTTATGATAATGATGATAATGCATGGATATGTTTTATAAATATTATTAACAATTCTATGTCTATTAATGATCACAAAATTGTGAAAATTTATAATTTAGATTATTTATATAAATTTTTACAAAAAATAACATTTTGAAACTAGTTATTGTTTTCCTACAAAATTGAAATTTCTATATTTGTCTAAGACAATTTATGAATTTTTATTAGTTAAATTCTCCGAGTTTTAGGTTTAGGATTCAGGGTTTATGTCATGACACCGACTATATGGTTCAACGGAGAATCGAGCATATACTATTATGAAGTAGTAATATGGGTTTTTTTTTTTTTCAAAAAAAAAGGGCCAAAAGCTGAGGTGGGAAGGACAGATTATGGATACGTAATGATGATACTCAGGTCAGTTTATTATTTAGAAGTAGTACTATAGGCTCATGCTTACGTGATGATGAGGATTGTGTAAACGCCAATATATATATATATATATATATATATATATGTGTTGCGCGTGCTCCCTTATATATTTACACATAGGACTAGTCTAGTTAGATTTTCAAGCCACACAATCATTTCAAACTATCAGATATATTTCTAATAATGTTCCACTTACTACAAAACACTAATGAGAATCTACCAAAACGACCATAAATGATCAACACAACAAAGATACAACATGGATCGAGACTGCTATATATATATATATATATACCTACTAATTATATATAATTGCTAGCTAGCATCAAGCCATCAACATCCCCATCTAGCTAACATTTGAACAACCGTACAACTACTAGTTAACTTGCATATATATTGTACATACATAGATCTTTACAATACGAATGGGATCCGTTCCCAAATCATACACTACGTGGAGGATTAAGTGGCAGAACAGGTCACTAACGGGACCCACCGTCAGACAGGTATCAAGAATGATTAGCTAAAGGCCACACGGGCCACACGTGATATCACAATCAGCCGTTGGGCCATCCGAGATTAGGGCCGGACCCATCGCTGACCCTGAGTAAGCTCGGCCCAATCTGACCCTTACCTCGACAGCTGGGGGGTCAGAAGTCCTAAAAGTCTTCCGCCAAAGTAAGATGGAAAGCAATTCACAACTTCAGACTCATACAAAGTATTTAATGCGGTCCTAGGTAGGCGAGCACAGGGGAAGGGGGCAAACCATCCTAACAAAACGGCGATTTGACCAAACCTCACCCCTGACAGATTCAAGCCCGTAGGAGGCAGCGGAAATAAGGCTACAACGATACAGAGGTGATCACAGTAATCTCGGCCCGTGATCTCTAAGAAACATCCCTGGAAAAAAAGGTACTCAGTCCTGAGATTGAGAACCGAGTGGTTCTCAATCTCAGGACTACATATATATGAGTCATACGTTCCCGAGAGGGGCATATACGCTTACAAAAAAGAAATATATATAAAAAAGCTTATGAGCAAGAAAGAAATATATACTCATATAGAACTCATTCCTTGCTACCCAAAAATCAAAGACTAAACACTGACTTAGCATCGGAGAGTCTTTGCAGGTGGCCACCCCCGCCTCTCCGATCCTGCCTGGAGTTCAGAATACTTTGGGAAAGCGAGGACACGTGGACAGTTGGAGAGCACTACATCAGCGGTTCAGAGACACGTGGACGGCTGGTGAGAAACCGCTCTAATAGTTTGGCACCGTCTGTGGAAAGAAGGTTGAGTGTGAGAAAAAGAGTAGGAGACTCACGATCGCGTTTTCCCCGAACAAAAAGCCATATAACGTCTGATGGCATCCTCAAGGATGACAACTAGGAACACACGTCCTGACGCCGAAGGGAGCTCCCGAGAAGCACGACCAGATCTGGAGCAAAAGCTAGATCAGATGCTTGCCACCCTTGCAGAAGCAAACCGAAAGATAGACATGGCCCACGAAGCCGTCCTGGGTTTAAGGGACGAAGTCGCAAAGGTATGCAGAGATAACCCGCCTCGAGGGATTGCTGGCAAGCGAAGACAGGACCCAGCAGAGAGAAGATTTTGACGAAGAGGTCCATCAAGAATTCAGAAGTCAACCGCGAGGAGAAGCTCCCGCGCCCTCCGGGTTGCGTATGTGTGGGGCACGTCAAAGCCAGTCGAGACCCCTCCAAACCAGGGGTGCAATAGGCGGAAGACGCCATGGAAGCCCAGGAGGTACGCCTCCCGACTGGAAGCAAGAAATGATGGCGGAGTTGGGTAAAAGACTCGATGCCCATCACAGCCAGACCCCCAATGATTTGGCAGAGCAAACGGTACGAGGGATCAACCGGGCGGCCTTCGCCGACTAGATCTAGATAGAGCCCAGGTCGAGGGACTTCACCATCCCGACCTTCAGGCCGTTCGAGGGGAAAACTGACCCCCTCAACCACATATACCACTTTCAGCAGAAGATGGCTTTGGAAACTAGGGACGAGGCCGTTATCTGTAAAATCTTCTCTACGACCCTGGCGGGACCAGCCCTGCTGTGGTTCAGGCAGCTCCCGGAAAAATCCATAAACGAGTTCGAAGATTTTTGCAAACTTTTCTTGAAGCAGTATACGGGTGTACGGAGACAACAAAAGACCATGCGAGACCTGGACTGGTTAGAACAGGCCGCAGATGAGTCTCCGTGAAAGTACCTCTCGCGTTTCTTCGAGGTAATGTCCCAGGTCCATAATGCCGACTCGGTCCAAGCCGCAGGCTCATTCGTCAGGAGCCTGCAACCAGGATCAATGCTATCAGACCACTTCTTTTTGAATCTCCCGTACGATATGGCGGATGTCCAGGCGAAGTCAGAGGGGGTCTTCAGGGTGCTAGAAAGCCACCAAAAGGTACCCAAGACCTCCGCCGTGATAACAATAACGCCGGTACAAACCCCGGCTCCGCAAGGGGTGAAGAGACCCCCACCGGGCCAAGGGCAGGCTCCGAAGCAAGAAGCCCCCATCTGAGACGGTCAGGAAGGTGGCAAGAGGAGGAAGACGTCCTATGACCCTCTGCCGAAGTATGAGCTCAACTCGCCGATCGACGTGATCTACCTCCAAAACAAGGACAGGGGTATTTTCAAGGACCCACTCAAATCTGGTGTCCCAGAACATATGAAGAACAGGAACAGGTATTGCCAATTCCACAAAGACTTCGGGCACGACACCATCCACTACCGCAACCTTTACACTTAAGTCATGATGGTGATCCACGCCGGCAGGTTGAATCAGTAAGTGAAAACTGGCGGAACCTAGCCGCTGGAGGACGTCACTAGGCCTGAGAANCGCCGATCGACGTGATCTACCTCCAAAACAAGGACAGGGGTATTTTCAAGGACCCACTCAAATCTGGTGTCCCAGAACATATGAAGAACAGGAACAGGTATTGCCAATTCCACAAAGACTTCGGGCACGACACCATCCACTACCGCAACCTTTACGCTTAAGTCATGATGGTGATCCACGCCGGCAGGTTGAATCAGTACGTGAAAACTGGCGGAACCTAGCCGCTGGAGGACGTCACCAGGCCTGAGAAAGGGAAGCAGATCCAAGCCTCTGGATCAGGAGAGCAGACCCTGAGGATAGTGCCGACCATTGTGGGCAGGCCAGAGCTGACCCAGGATCAAGAGGAGAAGGAAAAGTGCCTCAAAAGAGCTGAAGGTAGGGTGAAGCGCCTGAGGGGGATGGGCCATTCCGTCAACCATTTGATGTCAGGGGAAAGCCGCACCTCTGCCGTCCCCATCGTTTTCACCCAGCAGGATTTAACTACGGTGCGCCAGCCTCACGATGACCCCTTGGTGATTAAATTATAGATCGACTCCACATTGGTCAGAAGGATTCTGGTCGACGGTGGAAGCAGCGTCGATATCCTGTTCCTCAGCACATTCGAGAATATGGGTCTGGATCGAAGCACACTTAGGCCGACCTGTCAGCCGCTGTTTGCTTTTGACAGCACGAGGGTCAGCCTTTTAGGCATTGTGACCCTGAATGTCTGCGCTACAGAGAGATGCTTGGACGTGGATTTCGTCGTCATTGACTGCCAGTCCTCCTTCAATGCCATCATGGGAAGGGGATGGATCCATGCCATGCATGGGGTTGCTTCTACCCTCCAGCAGGTCCTAAGATGTCTATCAAAGGACGGAACCTATATGATAGACATCAAAGGAGATCAGGCCTCTATAAGGAAGTGCTTTTCAACCGCCCTGAGGGAAGTTGACGCGAATACAAGTGCCTCGACTAGGGACGAATAGCAATCAAAGGACCGCCTGCCAGCGTATATGAAATGAATCAAAGAAGAGTCTGACGGTCCGGAATCCACGATCGAGGAGCTGGTAGCAGTCCCATTGAAAGAGGCAGTGCCGTGAGGGTGGTTCTACTCGGGGCCCTATTACCCGAGGAGCAGAAGAACGAAATGTTGGGATTCCTGAAGCGGAACAAGGACATCTTCGCATGGTTCCATAACGACATGCCCGGGATAGACCCCGCACACACCTGCCACCAGTTGAACATAGATCCCAATTTTTCGTCAGTCATGCAGAAGCCCCAAAGGTTCGCACTAGAGAAAAACATGGCGATTAACAAAGAGGTAGAAAAGCTGCTAGAGAATGGTCTGATCAGGAAATGCATGTACCCGCGTTAGGTCTCCAACCCGGTAGTGGTGAAGAAGAAAAACGGCAACGACCGTATTTGCATAGACTTCACCAACTTGAATAAGGCTTGTCCAAAGGATAGCTTTCCCCTACCGAGAATCGACCAAATAGTAGATGTGATGGTAGGATTCAACAGAATGAGCTTTTTGGATGCCTATTCTGGGTACAACCAAATCCCCCTATACGTGGAAGACAGATCCATATGGCTTTTATCACGGAGCGGGGTCTGTACTGCTAGAGGCGTATGTTGTTTGGCCTGAAGAACGCGGGGGCAACCTATCAAAAGTTCATGAATAAAATATTCGCCAGGCTTCTAGGGAAAACAATGGAGGTCTACATTGACAACATGGTCGTAAAGAGCAGGGAAGATTCAGACCATCTGAGGCACCTAGACGAATGTTTTCAGATTCTGAGGCAATATCAGATGGGCCTGAATCCCAAGAAATGTGCGTTTGGGGTATCCTCTGGGCAATTCCTAGGGCATACCGTGAGCAGAAGGGGTATTGAGGCAAATCCGACCTAGCTGACCTCGATCGCGAATGTGCAGAGACCCTCGACCGTTTAGGAGGTCCAATGCCTGGCCGGGAAGATAGCCGCTCTCAGCTGATTCGTCTCCAAAATGTCCGACTGATGCAAGTCTTTCTTCCAATGCTTGAAGAAAAGCTCTACTATCATCTGGGGGAAGGAACAGGATAGGGCACTGACAGATCTCAAGCTATATTTGAGTCACCCACCTATCCTGGCTTCCCCAGTAGAGAGGGAGCACCTGTACGACTATTTAGCTATGTCCGAGGTAGCGATCAGTGTCGTGCTGTTCATCGAGGAAGACAACAAACAGAAACCGGTATTTTATATAAGCCGCATGCTCCTGGATGCCGAGACACGATATAGTACGGCAAAAAAGCTGGTCCTTGCTCTGGTCAATGCTAAAAAGAAACTCAGGTAGTACTTTGAGGCATACTCGGTCACCGTGTATACGGATTTCCCTATCCGTCAAATTTTGGCCAAGCCAGACTTGTCAGAACGACTAACCAAATGGGCCATCGAGCTGGGAGTATACGATATCGAGTATCGGCCTCGAGCGGTGAAGAAAGGGTAGGTCATGGCGGATTTTCTGGTAGAAATCAGATCCTTCGGCAAGCAGCATGACCCGCATCAGATGTCTCAACTCTGCCCCCCTTCAGCCTGGACGCTCCACACCGACGGATCCACGAATGCCTCAGGATCAGGTATCGGGATAGTCTTGCAGACCCCGATGGGTCTCAGAGTTGAGAAGGCATTGAGGCTCGGTTTCCAGGCGACTAACAATGAGGCGGAGTATGAGGCACTGCTGCAAGGCCTTGAGGAGGCACTGCTGCAAGGCCTTGAGCTGG
The DNA here is from genome assembly GCA_002914805.1 of Parasponia andersonii. Classification (NCBI taxonomy): domain Eukaryota; kingdom Viridiplantae; phylum Streptophyta; class Magnoliopsida; order Rosales; family Cannabaceae; genus Trema; species Trema andersonii. Next base: position 183,666 of record JXTB01000529.1, on the reverse strand, counting down.
CACTGCACTTCGGAGTGTAGGACATCGCAGTAAATACCGACTCACAGTTGATCACGGGTCAGGTCATGGGAGACTTCGAAGTAAAAGAACCGAGGTTGCACAGGTACTTCTCCAAGGTAATAGGGGCAAAAGCTCGCATTGACAATTTCAATATCGAACCAATCCCCAAGGAGATGAACCAAAGGGCCAACGAGCTAGCTAAGAGTGCGTCAACCGGGAGTACGGCTGGAAGCATAAAAGTTCTCTTAGAAGGTGGGAGTATAGAGGACCCTCCGCAGACCCCTGCGCACCATATATTCACAACCGGAGCTACTGACGAAGGGTGGATGAAACCTATCACACAGTATTTGAAGTTGGGGAACCTGTCCGCAGACCCCCAGGAAGCAAGATCAGTCAGATTGAAAGCTGCCAGGTACTCGATGGTGGGTGAACAGTTATACAGGAGATCGACAATGGGACCGATGTTGTAGTGCATAGGTCATGTCGAAGCGCAAAAGCTAATGGAGGAAATCCATGAGGGAGTATGCGGCAACCACTCAGGCAGACGCAGCCTCGCTCACAAGGCTCTAACGGCTGGATACTTCTGGCCGTACATGATGACAGAGGCAGCCCGATTCGTCAAGAAGTGCGATTAGTGCCAGAGGTTCGCCCCAGTGAAACGCCAACCCATGGAGGTACTCCATTCGAACATAACCCCCTGGCCATTTGTCAAATGGGGTCTGGACATTGTCAGAGAGCTCCCCAGAAGTCCAAAGGGAAGGAGGTATGTCCTATTGTCCATGGATTACTTCAGCAAATGGGTAGAAGCCGAAGCCTACGCGATCGTTAGTAAGACAGATACGATTAACTTCATCTAGAAGAACATAATCTGTCGGTTCGGGATCCCGAAAGAGATACACGCCAATCATGGCACACAGTTCCAAAATGCTAAGGTCAAGGAGCTGTGCGAGCTGTATGATATAAGGCTCAGTTTCTCTTCCGTGAACTTCCCTCAGGGGAACGGTCAAGCGGAGGCAACGAATAAAGCCATATTCAGCAACATCAAAAAGAACCTGCAGGAGGCTAAAGGCAAGTGGTTAGAAGAGCTGTCAGTCATCATATGGGCTCATCGAACCACGGAGCGGAGGTCGACTGGAAGAACGCCATTCGCCATGGTCTACGGATCAGAGGCCGTGATCCCGACCAAGGTCAGCCTCCCGACCCTCCACTCCGAAGTGGTAAAAGATGCCCCCTTAAACGAACTCCAGCTAAGCCGTAACACAGACCTCCTGGAGGAAACGAGAGACATAATCCTGGTCCACCTGGCTTCGTACCACCAGCAGGCTAGATCCTACTACGCGAAAAAGGTTAATGTCCAACGATTTAATGTCGGGGATTGGGTCTTAAAAGTTAGAACAGGGAATTCCTCGAAATTGGACTCTAATTTGATCGGACCCTATGAGGTGATCAAAATACTCAACAGTGGTGCGTATATCCTGAAAGAGCTCAAGACCGAGAAAAACCTGCCGAACACATAGAATGCTCAGCACTTGAAAAAGTATTACGTGTAAGACACATGCATATGATGTAAGACCATATGAATTCTTATATTAATGAGAAGCTTAAATCCAAAACAGGTCAAGTTCCCTTTTTGCTGCATGGATTCGTCTTTTGGATAGCTATGGAAAAAGGGGTCTGCCCACAGTGGCAGACCCTACGCACTATTCACGCGTGAGGACCATGTGAACGCTTATATTATTAGAAGTCTTAATTCCGAAACAGATCAGGTCTTCTGCCACACGGAAAAGGGTCTGTCCACAGTGGCAGACCCAACGTTTTATTTGCACAAGCAAAATGGGCATACCAGGCTGCCACGGGAAAAGGTCTGCCCACAATGGCAGAATCCAACGTTTTATTTTGCACAAGCAAAATAGGCATACCAGGCTACCACGGGAAAGGGTCTACCCACAGTGGCAGAATCCAGAATTTTATTTTGCGCAGGCAAAAAATCATACCGAATTACCACGAAAAAGGGTCTGCCACAATTGCAGACCTCAAAAATGCTCGTACTATGGGAGTCACATCGCTCATCGATGACCCGAGAAAATGTACGAAGAGAAAACTGCTGTGCAACAAGAACTTGCTGGCAGACCTCAAAAACGCTCGTACTATGGGAGTCACGTCGCTCGTCGATGACCCGAGAAAACTACTGTGCAACAAGAACTTGCCAGAATACCTTAAAAATGCTCGTACTATTGGAGTTACGTCGCTCGTCGACTACCCGAGAAAACGTACAAAGAGAAAACTGTTGTGCAACAAGAACTTGCCAGCAAACCTCAAAAACGCTCGTACTATGGGAGTCACGTCACTCGTCAATGACCTGAGAAAACGTACGAAGAGGAAACTGCTGTGCAACAAGAACTTGCCAGCAGACCTCAAAAACACTCGTACTATGGGAGTCACGTCGCTCGTCGACGACCCGAGAAAACATATAAAGAGGAAACTGTTGTGCAATAAAAACTTGCCAACGAATCTCCAAAACAATCGTACTCTGGGAATCAAATCGTGCAATAAAACGCTTGCCGATGACCCAAAAAAAAA
>JXTB01000529.1:100675-181049 GCA_002914805.1 Parasponia andersonii | reverse complement strand
GTTCCGAACATGAAAAATATGTATCTATAATTTTTCCAAAAATAGCAGATCAATATCCCAATGGATTGATTGATTGGTGTAAACATATGTATTTATACATATTTGACCGTCACTCTATCTATAGATAAATCACTTTGCTTCCACGAGGGGCAACTGTCGAATGGCGAGAGTAGTGAGTTAAATTGGGTGGTGGGAGCTAGTACAACTAAAGGCCAGTAAAGCAACAGATAAATAAACAAAACCAAAAAGATACACAAGGCACACGCGTGGGTTCCGAGTGTTTTGCTGTCTTACAAAATCTATCTCGTATCCTTTTGAATGTACATAGATTTTAATACATGGAATGTATATAGTAAGGCTAGTCTCTTAATTTGGTCTTTTCGCTTATGCACGTCCCTATAGCCCTACGCGTCATCCATCCCCAAGGTGCCACTTGTAATATCCTAACTGCATGGACCAGCGTTGATGATATGATCTCTCTAGATCATCATGATATATATATATATATATATATGATCATTATCGTCACCAGCAGCCATTAGGCATGCATTAACTCTAATTGATGGTGGGTATAGCTAGGCTAGCTCTTCCATTACATTCACAATCCACATGATCTGATATTTCACATAACCAGAGTCATTTATACTTGGCTATCCTAAATTAAACCATTACAGCATAACCTACATTAATCACGAGTTTACAGGAATAAAAATTTTATGACCAAATATTAAGATTAATGCTACACTTTATCACAATATATATATATATATATATATATATATATAATATCTTTGACTCATGCATGGCAACAAATAACTGGATAGTATTGATTATCTATATGTATATATTTCTTTTACCTCTATATTCGTTAATTATCACCTAAAATTTCATATCATTCGAATCATGAATAATTTAGAAAAAAAAAATGTCACGATATTTAGTGTTTTCCCTAAATTAAGTATTTTATAATTTTGTTGTGACTAAAATTCTAGTTAGCAGCTAAAATTGTAAGTCTTAAAGAATGCTTTTTTTTTTTTCGGATTAGAGGTACTTTTGGTCGACCAATTAAGGTGTTGTAAGTGCGTACTAATTAAATGTACATTAATCTTTACTAGTGTGATTAAATTTTTACTTTTAAGCATCTTCCAAAAAAAAAAATTACTTTTTAAGTTGTATAAAAATGTTGTGTTGTTAACATTTGTGACTCGTTAAAAGTTGCCACTGATAAAACGAAACTCTGTCTTACACTACTAGCTAAAAGCCCGGGTATGCTTTGGAGAATAATGCTCAGTATTCCTCATCCGATAGATGCATATATAATTACAGAAATCAATTAATCAACGAGTGACATTGATATAAATTTAATGTAAATAGGGGCAGAAGGAGGAGGATGATGATAATCTTTCATCATTTCTATAGAATCTAAGCTATACCACCTCTACCACAGATATCCGTTATTTGTAATGCAAGCCCTCTTTTCACCTCTACCACAGATATCCCTTATTTGTATTGCAAGCCCTCTTTTCATCTCTACGAATGAAAATAATGGCACTGAAAGAAACAAGAGTATCATGCCGATCACTTTTAGCAGATCTCTTCCATTCTTTTTGCTCTGCATGTCGTCTTCATGTGATCATTAGGCAACTTCCGATATGCACAAGTGACATCATATAATAATATATTATATCTATGCCACTTATACATATGATTGATGTGTATATATATATTAATTTCGATATAGCCCTATATGTATATGAATCATTGCCCACTTGACTTAAAACCTGTACCTGCCCTGAAATATATCATTGTTGAAGAATCGATTTGCCCACAATTATAACTAATAAAGCAAAACCCATAAACATATATAATTTAAAATCTATTGAACTATAAGGAAAAACGTCAAAAGAGATCTTGTACATGAAGAATATGAGGTTCCACATTGATTTTGATACGTTTCTATGCAGACAATTATTAATTTAAAATTTTAATTCAGAAGAATTATTATTGGCAAAGATTCAATGAAACTAGAAAGCGGATCTTAAGTAGTTATAAACTTCAATTATGATGTTTCTTTTGATGATTCTTTTTTTTTTTCTTTCTTTTCTTTTTTGGTTTAATTAATTAGCTATGTATTGATCTAAGGTAATTAAGAATTCCATGGTGTGTATATATATATATATATTATATACTGGGAGCTTAAGCATGCTACTGATCAACTAACAAGCAATATTTCGTTGAGCATGATCATTAATATACTCCTGAAGCGCCTTTGATTATCATTTATTAAAAGGTAAAAGCAAAATTAAGCGATCGAATTAGATGATGATCAGTTTCTCCCAAGCATAATGATTACTTATTTGAGATATGTGAAATTCACATTAAACTAATATTGTAAGCTATAATAGTGAGTGAGAACAATATTTATATACATCAATAATAATGTCATAATTAATTATGTAAGTATATTTAGATAATATACAAAAGCATAACAATGATCAATTAATTAATGTGCGTGTGTGTGTGTGTGTGAGTTAGCTGCAGGTCTTATCGGAGCAGCAATCACTTGAGCGGTCATCTCCATCAAAAGATGAAGAAAGTGGTCTCCCACTACATCTATATATAGGGAACGTACAGCGATGATCAGCTGAGCCTGAATGTCACGACAAGCAATTATACATATATGAATATATATAAATATATATATTATCGCATTCAAAAGTTCATATACATATATATATATATAGGTATATATTATATGCATGTTTCATGTGTGTGTAATTAAACCCATCACGATCACGATCAACAATCTTATAAACAGTTGCTAACCAATCACCTTTCACTTCACACCCTCTTGTAAGCACGCGTGAAAGGAGAAATCGCACATATGTTCGACATTCGTATACACCTTAATTTTCTTCTTCGTTTTATTCCTCATTTGATCCCTTTTTTTCTTATTTCTGAAATATTATTATTCTCTTTACAGATCTGAAAATTTGGTTGATGCAAATATGTGTATATATATGTATTGATCAAGAAGACAAACGTTGAGATAATATAAATTATGAAACACAACGTATAATGTAATTAAACACTAAACCCTACCTAAATCAAGCTTTCTTTACAGCAAACTTAGCTATATTAATTTATCATCCGACTGCTTACGTAGTGCATGCACTGCACAGGTATTAATAATTAATAAATCTAGAAAAAGAAGTATATATATATAACTAATTAATTTCATTTTCTTGAGTAGTTCATGCGCAAGTGAACGTAGCCAATAAACAATAAATTTGACGAAATATCAGCTAGCTACTAGAATATGAATGATGTACTACTGTTGAAAATGATACGCACTATACACATATATACATACATATATACATGTATATGTATAAGTAGATCTATGTACATAATAACTTGGCACCGACCAACGACGGATACGTATACAAATATAGAGATATCATGTGTAATGCCACTAATATGTGTGTCATGTGTGCGCAAGTGTGTATTACTTAGGCTTTGCTAAAGCGAAGTACAATTATTGATTAGAGGATAAATAAGATGAGTGAGTGAGTGAGAAAGAGAGACGGAATGAATACTATGAAAAGAATCCAAATAACCACTGAATAAACGACAACCAAGAGTTTATCTATATATATATATATATTATACTTATAGATAAGAAATTTCTAAAAAAGAGATAAAAATTACTAATGAGGAGGAAATCCATTAATTAATTTTGCCATTAAACAAAGCTAAAAATTAATAAGGACAAGTACAGTAAAGATGATCTTATAGATAGCGCACGGATTCAGTTATTTTAAATATTAAATATTTGCAAGAGAGAGAATGAAAAGGAAATAAGTGGTGGGCCGCCTGCGTCCACCTCCAGGCCTCCACCAAATGCCAAAATGATTTTTTTTTTTTTTTTGCTGGAATCAAAATGATTTGAGATTTGAGATTTGAGAATTGTGATGCATGCTATTGCAAAGTCACATATAAAAATTTGGACATGATGTATGATCATCACTTAATATTTACAATTTCATCTACAATACTTGGCAATAAGCATATTTTATATATATATATATATATATATATATATATATATATATATATATATATATACATATAAGCCTACCCTACCCACAAAACGACGCCTGAAAAAAAAATCCTCCAACTAGAAAGTAGGAGTGCGTGCCACGTGTCAAATTCCCAACTCCATCTCAAACTTGCTAAACGACAACGGATCCAATATCGCACCCAGCTGAAACAATATTCAACATTAAGTGATGAGAAATCTGCAATGTAGTCCCATTGATCTCATTGCGACTGCACCATTTTTAGTGTTCAATATTATTGTTTATTCATTTGTCATTAGAAGACGATTATATTTGTTAATTCTCTATGCTTTCTCTAATAAAACTAAAATATCTTTCACACTTACGCCACCGGCACGCTGCTACTACTCCTACTCCCTCCCTCCCAAATACAAATGTTGGGCGGCCCACATGCATTTCTACTCCATCCCCACTTCTTAACAAGTTTCAATTTTTTTTTTCTTTTCTTTTCTTTTTCTTTTTCCTTAATCCTTGCGTGTACCATCTATATGTCTTATATTTATATTTTTTTTTTGACTTCTTAATTAAAAAAAAAAAAACTAAAAATGAAGAGCATAAGTGATACTTATAGCTATTTAATTAGCAGCACATACGTACCAATAGAAGTATGTAGCCCACCACAAATTATGCAATCGCCGCTCACACCTATTATTAGTGCAAATACCAATAAACATGGCCAGAGATGTCTCATAATTATGTTCTTTCTTAGTAAGTTTTCTTATATATACCCTCTACCTACTTATGTATATGTTAGGCTCGGGATTAATAATAATCATATAGCGCAGTCGAAATCCACAAGCATGTTTGAATTACTTATTAAATCAATAATTATTTTTACTATATATAAAGCCATCCGAAGGAGTGCCACTAGTCTTTAATATATGAGACACCTAACCGGGTCAAGCCAATAAATTCCTTATAGAGTAAATACTGTGGGACTCGTTCCCAAATCACACACCACGTGGACGATTAAGTGGCAGAACAGGTCACAAACAGGGCTCCCGTCCGACATGTGTCGAGAGTGACTGGTTAAAGACCACGCGAACCGCACGTGGTACCACATCGATCATTGGGTTGTCCGAGGTTAGGGCCGGGACCCATGCCAGACCCTGGATGGACTCGGCCTAGTCCGATCCTTACTTCGACAGCTGGGGGTCGGAAGCCCCGAGGGTCTTCCACCAGAGTACATTAGAAAACAACTCACAGCTCCAGATCCAGACAGAGCATTTAATGCAATCTTGAGTAGGTGTGCGCGGGGGGCAAGCTGTCCTGATAGAACGGCGATTTGTCTAAATCTCGCCCCTGTCAGACTCGAGTCATAGGGGACGGCGGAAACTAGGCTACAGCGGTGCAAGGGAGATCACGGTAATCTCGGCCCGTGACCTCTGGAGAAAGTCTGGATGAAAAAGGTACTCGGTTCTGAGATTGAAAACTAGAAGGTTCACAATTTCAGGACTATATATATATGAGCCATACGTCCCNGGGGTAAATATCTGACTTAAGTATTGAAGAGTCTTTGCAGGTGGCCACCCCCGCCTCTCCGACCCTGCCTGAAGTCAAAAGCTCTTTGGGATAGAAAGGACACATGGAGAGTTGGAGGATACAACACCGGCAGTTCAGAGACGCGTGGACAGTTGATAAAAACTGCTCCAATAGTTTGGCCCCTCCGCCCTGAACCGATTCCACCGGGACGAGCACGACCGCATCACCATGATAGGTCGCCAGGTTACGGCTTCAAGCCAGTTGGCGGGCTCCAACGACCTAGTGGTGCCGACTAGCCACGAGCTCAAAAAGGCTGTGAGGTTCATGGCCAAAGAGTACGTCAGGCTCCGTAGGGAGGAAGCCGCCGCCCCTAAGAGGGCTAAAGGTTGGTTCATTTCCGCATCCTTGAGCTCCATCAATCAGGTTATGGCCGTGATCTAAATATGTTGCTTGTTCTTTATAGGTTCTGAGATGGGTCCATCGGCAGACCCCTCTCCTGTCAAGGGGGGTACCGCTGGGCATAAAGCTCGCCCCAAGGTAACCGCTAGTCATCGTCTCGTGGTGTCTTCGGAGGATGAAGTACCAGCGGTCCCCCAATCCGATGCAAGCGGACTCCCGTCCGAAGAAGTCCAGCCACACACGCGGGTCGAACTCTGTCAAGACAAGTCATAATAGAAGTTATATCTCTTTTGAACCGGATAGGCCAGAGCTAACATCCTTATCTCCGGAACTAATCTTGTCGATCATAGCTCGAGGAGGACTTACTAATAACTCAAAATCATATACGACCGATTCTAAACGATTACAACAAGGGTCAAATTTACCCTGGATACAGTCAATAAAGAAAAAGAGAATAGACTAAAAAGAATTGTACTGTTCTTATTATTTATACAGATAGTTACAACGAGGGTCAGCTTTACAAATGTACAAAATTAAGGGCCTTAATTATCTCCGACCAAGGGAGCGCAGCCAGTTCTGGTGCTTGGACCAGCCCCGGTGGAGGGTGGCGTACCAGGGTCGGATTCATCATCGGATAAAATGACCGCACCAGACCCCTCACCAGTTGAGACCCCGAGACTAGGCTGACCGCCAGGGACTTCGGAAGTTTGATCTGGCAGACCAGAAATGGGGATAAGCTCTTTGCCAACAGAGGTGGATGTAAAAGGCCCGTCCTTTTCCGCGGCAAGCATCTTTAGTACGTTAGCGGGGTACGTGATGTTGATCCCATTCCCAAGTTGCTGCATGTAGTACTTGACGGAATATTGGTCTCTCTCGATGCCTTTCTGCTCGTCAAACTGGTCTGACATTACCACTTCAGCGTGGCCTTCGAATTCCCTATTCTCCCAGCTACACCTGTAACTTTCCACAGAAAGGACATCCACCTGCCTCTGATACCTCATTTTTAGTTTTTCTGCATCCGCTAATCTATCCCTCAGCGCTATCAGCCTCAGCTCCACCTATCGCTGCGACAAGTCGACCAAAAGGGCATTAATGTCAACAAGGTCTTCTTCGTGCTTGCGAGACAACTCTACTTGAGCCCCCATCAATTTTACGTAGTCCGAGTAAAGATGTCGACTTACCTCGTTCGACCAGTTGAGTCTGCATTGCAGAGAATGGGCCTCCAGTTTGGCTCTGGCTTCGGCTTTCCTTGCCTCTTTAGCGTCATCAACGGCCTTATCGCGAGCGAGGAAGGCCAGCCCCATTTCCACCCCAGCACTCTGCAGCTCTTGCTCCTTGACCTTGAGCTCGTTTTGGGCCAGTCTAGCAGCCTCAGATTAAGCAAGCCCAACGGCCTCTACTTTGGCCAATCTCGCAGCTAGCTCCTCACGCCTGACCCTCTCGACACTCAGGGCATGAGCTACCGCGCTGCTGACCCTTGCTCATCGAGGCTCTGATATAAATCGAAGTCAGTCCTCAACTCGGTAAGGGCAGCCTCACTGCACTCGGCCAGTGCATAGCGGGAGTTCAGCTCCTCGGTCAGGGCCCTGACGTGAGAGGAATAGATAGACCGGATGGCGTCTAGCTGCAAGATAAATAAAAAAGAAAGAAAGAAAGAGAGTCAGCGTCTAGCAAAGATGCTGAGAAGTACAGAGGCAACCAGACGAGCCAAAACTGTGCGAAGGTATGGCTAGCGACGAGCTCGATGTTCTCTAGCGAGAGTGCCTCCAGCTCGGGTCCTGCGGCTGGACCCTCTTTTTGGGCGTCGTCTGCACCTGCAGAATGCGGCTCCACCTTGCCAACCGTGAGGGCACCCTCCCCCTCGATTGGGCACGCCCCTGAAGTAGCAGTTGCAGGGACAGAGGAAAGCAGGGAGCCGCCGAGAGCGCCGTCGACGACAGCGGTAGGTGGTGCATCCCCTCCTGACGAGCCACTGCGCACGGACCTTCTTCTCCTCAGAAGGGTCAGCGTGGCCTCCCCGTCGTCGCTGTCAGACTAGGGGGCAATCCTGCCCCTCTTCTCTGCCCGACCCTCTTCTTCCTTAGATGAGCCGACCTCGTGGCACTGCTTTATTGGGACCAAAGAAGGGGAAGACAGCCGAGATTTCAACCTCGGAGCCCCCCTACTGAGCTCAGTGATCTCCCCACCGAGGCAAGCAGCGCCCGACCCTGCACTTGTTTTCGAACCAAAGTCGGGGGTGGAAGAGGTTGGTGCAGCAAACCCCCCGAGCAGACCCAGGGGCATCCCCTCGCCATATATGGCCCGTGAGGCTAACGTTTCCCCGGACGGGGGTCTGCTTGCATCGGAGTAGGGGACCGCAGGTACTTCATCCTCCGAAGACACCACGAGATGATGACCAGCGGTTGCCTTGGGGCGAGCCTTATGTCCAGCGGTACCCCCCTTGACGGGGGAGGGGTCTGCTGATGGGCCCATCTCAGAATCTGTAAAGAACAAGTAATATGTTTAGATCACGGCCATAACCCGATCGACGGAGCTCAAGGATACAGAAATGAACCCACCTCTAGCCCTCTTAGGGGCGGCGGCTTCCTCCTTACGGAGCCTGACGCACTTTTCGGCCACGAACCTCACAACCTTTTCGAGCTCATGGCTAGTCGACGCCACCAGGTCATTGGAGACCGCCAACTGGCTTGAAGCCGTAACCTGGCGATCCACCATGGCGATGCGGTCGTGCTCGTCCCGGCAGAATCGGTTCAGGGTAGAGGCATCAAGTCAGCTCCGCAGTTGCTTCGTGATAACCCAGGTTGCCAGAGGAAAGGGAAGGTATGAGACCATACTTGGCATTATTTTCATCACCTAGGGGTTGAGAGCGGCCTGGATGTGTCAGCAGTCCCTGGGAGATCCGAAGATGACGATCCCTTCCAGGCCTTTGATCCACTCTGCCGACAAGTGCGGCTCGAACATTTTCTCCTTTGCAGAGACTGCACAAGACAAAATAACGTGAGCAATAATAGACGAGGGGAACGCAAACCCGAAAATCATGACCTAGCACTTACTCTGCAGGAAAACTGAGGGGATTTGAAAGTACTCTCCATTTACCCAAGGGGAGCACCACGCCCCCCTAACGGCGTATAGCTTAGAGTGGGAGTCTCATTGCTTGTCTGACCTCAGCAAGCCCCAGAAAATGTGATGTCCCGAGCGGTTGAAGGTAAAAAGTGGGGTAGGAACTCTTTTTGGGGATGAGGGTGAGTTTGTAAGCATAACACACCGCCTCCAGGTCGATATATAGATTATAAAGAACTGACAGGGTAGAAAGCCCCATCAGAATCATGACCCCATTTGCATTTAACTGGATCGGGTGGATCTCCGTCAAAGCGAAGAATTGGTGGATCAGAGGAAGAAGAGGGAATCGCAGCTATTCCAGATATTTCCTTCCCAAAATAATAGAGCCTTCAGGGGCAGAGGGAGCAGATACCAATCTGCGGGGCCCTCGACCCTTTGTAGCGTGACTCCGCCGGGGAGGCATAGCTGTCTCCTCAGCGAATCCAACTCCGAGTCCACGATAGGGCACAATTCCTGATCTTGATTCGACGCCATCATTCTAGGTACGATCGAAAGAGCAAAAATCTCTAGAAATGGGAGAAGTCGGAAACCCTAAGATTTTATGAGGCTAGAATAATTGAAGATTTTAGTAGAGTAGCAAATGAGCGTAAATACGGTTTTTATAGAGGGGGAGCCGAAGAGTTTTTCTGGAAAAAGGAAAAGCAAGAGAGATCGAACAGTCGGAACTTCGAAATTTAAAAATTTTGTGACACGGGATGGCATGCCTCCGCATCGGCAAGGAGGAGCCACATGTATCCCTCAAATTGGAAGAACGGAGCCTCAAATTGGAAGAATGGAGAAACGATTTCCCCACTTGATGGATACGAACCCATCAAGTAGGGAAATGGGGGTAGGTGTGGGATCCATTCCCAAATCACACACTACGTGGATGATTAAGTGGTAGAATAAGTTACAAACAGGGCCCACCATCTGACATGTGTCGAGAGTGACTGGCTAAAGGTCACGCGAACCGCACGTGGTACCACATCAACCATTGGGCTGCCCGAGATTAGGGCCGGGCCCATCTCAGACCCTGGATGGACTCGGCCCAGTCCGATCCTTACTTCGACAGCTGGGGGTCGGAAGCCCCGAGGGTCTTCCACTAGAGTACAATGGAAAATAACTCACAACTCCAAACCCAGACAGAGCATTTAATGCAATCTTGAGTAGGTGTGCGCGGGGGACAAGCCGTCTTGACAGAATGGCGATTTGTCCAAATCTCTCCCCTGTCAGACTCGAGCCATAGGGGACGGCAGAAACTAGGCTATAGCGGTGCAGGGGGGATCACGGTAATCTCAGCCCGTGACCTCTGGAGAAAGTCTGGATGAAAAAAATACTCGGTCCTGAGATTGAGAACCAGGAAGTTCACAATTTCAGGACTATATATATATATATGAGTCATGCTCCCCAAAAATGAGGCATGTACGCGTACCAAAAGAAACGTTTAAAAGTTCATAAGCAAAAAAAAAAGACATACTCATACAGAGAAAAACTGAGTCTTTACTACTCAATCTCAGGGGTAAATATTTGATTTAAGCATCGGAGAGTCTTTGCAGGTGGCTACCCCCGCTTCTCCACCCTGCCTGAAGTCAAAAGCTCTTTGGGATAGCAAGGACACATAGACAGTTGGAGGATACAATACCAGCAGTTCAGAGACGTGTGGACAGTTGGTGAAAACCGCTCCAACAAATACGTACAAAGAAAAAAGAAATAAATTGTCATGAAGAGAATCCAAGCATATATACATATATGTCAATAAAAGGATATATGAAAGCTCGAGCCGAAAAGAATATATATCAAAAAAGCGAGGTCTAAGAGGTAGTAGTACTAGTGGAAGAAGTTAAAAACTCTTTATCGACTAAAAACGCATATATGTTCTATTTTTTAATGTGTGCAACAATATTAACATACAGATACGACATATGCGCATATATATAAATATATATATATATATGGGCACCAATCCAGTAGGTATTTTTTTTTTCTAACTAGTATCAATTTAGCCAATGAAAATTTAGTATGTATATTTTTTTATTATAAAAAATAAGAGAAAGAAAGAGTATTAATGATGTACGTCTTTTCATACATTTCATTATTGTCATTGGATCACTATCTAATGGTGATCCAACATAGTGATCCAACGGCTAAAAAAAAATATTTACCCGTAGGTAAAATAAAAAAATACCTATTGGATTAGCAACCTCTATATATATATATATATATATGTGGGCACCAATGTAGTAAGTATTTTTTTTTTTTATTTATACATAGGTATTAATTTGGCCAATGAAAATTTAGTATGCATATTTTTTTATTGTAAAAAATAAAAGAGTGAAAGAGTATTAATGATACACGTATTTTTATACACTTTATTATAAATAGTGATCTAACGGCTAAAAAAAATACCTGCTAATAGATAAAAGAAAAAAATATTTATTTTATTATTTTTTTTTTTATATATATATATATAAATAAATATAAATATATTTTTTTATGTATACAAGTTGGGACGGAAAGAGATGAGTGCACGATGGCATTATGCGCACTTGAAGTAGCCAAAGAGTCCTAAAATCTCTGAGACCAGAAAAAAAAAAAACAAAAAACAAAAAAAAAAAAAGGCATGCACTACCAGCCGGACCCATGTATACCTTATCTCAGTGCCTATGCCGAAAGAACCTATTTATTTTTATGGACATAAATTGGAATCCGATTGATGGGTTCTCCCTTTAATCATTCGTCTCTTTCTTATTCGGCTTATGATTAAATAGGCGTATATAATTAACACACACACACACACACAGAGGATATAAAGGGGAATAAGACTATCTGCTAATTAGCATCTCACTTATCTCCCTACCTTTATGATGAATATTAGTGATTAAATAGCATGCAATGATAATATACGATTGTCATATCGAATTTCGGCGATACGAATGTTGAAAACTACAGTCCAAAATCAATATTTATTAACTAGAAGAATATAAGAATAATCGTTTTTGCAATACCAGCTAGGACAAGGCCCGGCACCCTAGCTTAGCTCTATTACTTTCATTATTTATCTATTTTTCTTTTATTTAATTGAAATTCTTTAGACAACTCATGAATTCACCTTGGCATTGTACTAAAGATCATCACTCTTCTGTTGTTTTTGTTTTTTGGTCAATTTTACTTAGTGATCATTTGACAAATTATTCTTGCTAATATATTAGAGAAATATTGAAAGTAATATATTCTACCAGCATTAGCGCATGGGATATATCTTTGTTCTCCGTAGTGTATTATAATCACAATTCACTAGACTAGTACCAAATTTATATTTGCATTTTGTGTACTATGTATATTTGAGATATGGAATATAGGCATGGGAAGGAATATTAATAGGCCCATGGAGGGGCAACAAATTAAACAATCAAAAAACAAAGACGAATCAATTTAAGAGAGAACAAAGATGAAGTTATTGGATTGTTCGGAGATCGATCGATTTGAGACATTTTAATGGATTTTCTACACGCACGTGCAAACGAAGAAGAGGAGAATATGTGGAAGATACACATATTGTGCTATAATTAATGTACTGTCTTCTCAATAAGCTTCAGTTAACATGGCTTTTTCACTGCTAGTGCTTGACCTTAGGTCTCATCCCGAGTCTGATCAAGACACATGATATGATCAAAAGGCATGTATATAAGGCTTGTCATTGTCCTAGAAAACGCTGAAAAAAGCTCGTGAAAATAACCATTATATCTTATCTTTAAATGATTATTTTTTGTAACACAACTAATTTCCTATATATACTTATTAGCTCGCTCAAGTATATATGCAGTCTCTGAAACAGTACCCTCACTAATTATTAGTTATACCCCTATATATATATATAATATCAGTACCAGTATAGTTCAATTGGAATTAGTTTAGTATATTTTACATGCTTTGTTGATATTTATATATGGTGGGAAGCACCATAATTCTCCACTAGACATCAAAACACATCCTATATATATATATATATATATATATATATATATATTTAATTCTCAGTTAAAATTTTAACCTGCAATACAAAATAATTAATTAGCACTTAGCAAAGTGAAATAGCTGAACAAAATATATGTATGGCCTGAAATTCCAGCTCGGACAGAGTCTATAGAAATATTATTCAGCATTAATACCGGTTGGTTAACGCAGAAGAATAACTAAATGATTATGAAGCTGGCAATACATTTTTCGGTTAGTTTTGCAATTGTAATACATATATATATATACATATATATATATATATGTATGCACAAATATACAGATGACTCGATATATAGGGTGGGAGAGAGAGAGAGGGGATTCAAATAAAGGGAAAGTAGAAGTGAGGTTAAAATATAAAAGTGGTTAATTAAGAGTTAGTCTTTAGAATAAATAATTAAGAGGAAAAAGGAATTAAGTGGGGTCGCAGTCACACCATAGTGGGCATAGAATGGAAGACTAACAGGGGAGGGGACATGGGACATAAGACATTCTCGTTTGAGAGTCTCTGTCTCTCTGCTATATAACTCTAGTCTTTCCGGTTCAATTTGGGTTGGACGCCAAACTTAAAAATTTAATTAAGTAACATTTTCTACTGCTGCTACTACTATCATTTTGGAAGCTCGTAAGATGTCTGACACTACTACTACTACTACTACTACTACTACTACTACTACTACTACTACTACTTCTGCTGATACAACTACTACTTGTAATTCTTGTGCTGCATCGCCTGTCCTTGCCTACCCTGCATGCCCTCTTCCACAGTCTCTTCTACAACTTTCTTTGTTCCCAATTACTTTGAAGGTATTCCTTCCTCTTCTTTCTCTGTTCCTTGTCCGTATGTCAGATTAATTGCATTCTAATGTAACCAGATCACCTTTTTTTTAAAAAAAAAAAAAAAAAACTTTCTCCTTGGCAGTTTGAGGAGGTTGTGTACAAAGTTAAAATTGAGCAGAAAGGTGGATCATCGTCATCGTCATCGTCATCGTCATCGTCATCGTCATCGGGCTGCTGGGGTAATACTAGTACTATTGCTAGTAGCAGAGACAAAGACAGAGAGAAGACCATCCTGAATGGTATAACAGGTATGGTTTGCCCAGGTGAGATACTTGCCATGTTAGGCCCTTCCGGCAGTGGCAAAACCACCCTTCTCACCGCTCTCGGCGGCCGTCTCTCCGGTAAGACCTTGTCCGGAAAGATCACTTACAACTCTCAGCCATTCTCCGGTTCCATCAAACGCCGTACCGGCTTTGTCGCCCAGGACGACGTCCTCTACCCTCATCTCACCGTAGCCGAGACTCTTCTCTTCACTGCTCTGCTAAGGCTACCCACTAGCTTGTCCCACGAGGACAAGCTCCGCCATGTCGACCACGTAATTGCGGAGCTGGGCCTGACTAGGTGCCGGAACAGCATGATTGGAGGCCCACTCTTCCGAGGAATATCAGGTGGGGAGAAGAAGAGGGTGAGCATAGGACAGGAAATGCTAATCGACCCAAGCTTACTGTTGCTGGACGAGCCCACCTCGGGTTTGGACTCCACCACGGCTCAATGGATTCTGACCACTCTTAAAAGGCTTGCCAGCGGGGGTCGTACTGTTGTGACCACTATTCACCAGCCCTCTAGCCGGCTCTACCACATGTTTGACAAAGTAATTCTTCTTTCTGAGGGCTCTCCTATCTACAATGGTCCTGCTTCTAGCGCCTTGGACTATTTTTCCTCCATTGGTTTCTCCACGTCCATCACCGTCAATCCGGCTGACCTCTTATTGGATCTAGCCAACGGTACTAAAATATTAGTATCTTCTCCATTCACAACCATGATTAATTGATTTCCTCATCAAGCTATCTAGCTAGCTAGCGCGATCAGTCCTAATTACATATGAACAATCGCTATTGCAGGAATCGCCCCGGATTCCAGACATGGAACCGAACATAGCGAGAACTTGGAACAAGAGAAGAAGAGGGTGAGGGAAGCTCTGATTTCTGCTTATGACAAAAATATCTCTGCGAGGTTGAAAGCCCAACTTTGTGGTTCGGATGCCAACAACAATACTAGTTATACAAAAGATCATGCATCCGCAAGTAAGTTAACCAGTGATTCTCTAGATACAATTACAACACATATCTCTCTGTTATAATTATTTATTATCCATGCTAATGATATGTCCCGGATCCATACTAATTTCTAGCTAGCTTGCTTGCTCGTATTTAACACTGCTACTACTGCTAGCCAGTAGCCTAGTACTGATCACCACACCGCTAATATTGCAGGATACAAGAATATGATGCAAGCAGGGCAATGGTACACTAGCTGGTGGCACCAATTCAAAGTGTTGCTTCAAAGAGGGTTAAAGGAGCGGAGGCATGAAACCTTCAACAGGCTAAGAATTTTCCAGGTTATAAGTGTAGCGGTGCTGGGTGGACTCCTGTGGTGGCGCACCCCAACATCTCACATCGAAGACCGGGTAATTAAGATACTCATCTTGCTGTTGTTCTTGATCATATAGCAGTTATATAGATAGATAGCTAGGTAGTGATGAGACTATATTAATTAATTCACTCGATTAACTGCATGTATACAGATTGCTTTGCTCTTCTTCTTCTCTGTCTTCTGGGGTTTCTACCCGCTCTACAATGCAGTGTTCACATTCCCACAGGAAAGAACAATGCTGATAAAAGAACGTTCCTCCGGCATGTACCGGCTCTCTTCCTACTTCCTGGCCAAGACAGTGGGAGACCTACCGCTGGAGCTGGCCCTCCCAACGGCATTCGTCTTCATAATCTATTGGATGGGAGGCCTCAAACCCGATCCCTTCACATTCATCCTCTCCCTGCTTGTGGTCCTCTACAATGTGCTGGTGTCCCAGAGTCTTGGCTTAGCCATTGGTGCCATTCTCATGGACATAAAGCAGGCCACCACCTTAGCCTCCGTCACCACGCTCGTCTTTCTGATCGCTGGCGGATACTACGTTCAGCAGATTCCGGCCTTCATTGTGTGGCTCAAATACTTAAGCTACAGCTACTACTGCTACAAGCTTCTGCTGGGGGTTCAATACAAGGAGGGGGATTTGTACGAATGCTCAAAGGGGGTGTGGTGCCCCGTTTCCGATTTCCCTGCCATCAAATCTATGGGGCTCGGCAATCTCTGGATGGATGTCTTGGTTATGGCCCTAATGCTGGTGGGTTATCGTTTCCTTGCTTATCTGGCACTCCAACGAGTGCGGTTGAGGTAAATCACACGATTGATATATACATGATGACATACATAATTCACCCGTGGGAGCTTGCTACCTTCATGATGATTGATGACCATTACTGCAATGGAGTTTTGTCGACCAATTGCACTAGTACTCCTTTTGATCACATTCATCGTNNNNTGAGGAATAAAGTGATGCGATCATAACGAATTAAAGGGTTAATTCGTAGGTGGATTAAATTTTTTTTATTTGACTAATTACGTACTTTATTTCTCTTTTTTCATTTCTCTTTATACTTTGGTATTATATATATATATATATAAAGAGGATCAGATAAAGATGTTGGTCATAATAAGAAGGTTGGAGCTAGTTTCGGTCTCAGAATATGCTTTGCATGTGAAATGTTATTAGTGAGTCAGAAGGGAAAAGGAAAAAGAACAACAGAATATATGCTAGTTTCTTAAATTTTAGAATATCTTAAATAAAATGATAAATGAGGAGTGAAGGGATATTTGTGGGACTTTCTCAACCACATAATATGAACTGTCCAACAGTACTAATGTTCTGCAATTGCAACTACAAGTGCTTCAAAAAGAATATAGAGAGAGAGAGGTTTGTTCTACTTGTTTATATTTGTAATAAAATAGAACAAACATATCATAACAGAGCACCATGTGCTGATATTTAAATCAAAAGATTAAAGAGAGAAGAAACTTATTATTATTATTTTTTTATTTGCATAAATATTGTGTGTTTATGATGCCATCGTCTTTTTCAGTTCTTTGGATTGTGAAATTGAGAGGTATTATTTCGATGTATATTACGTTGATGCAGCAAATGTTTGATACTCTCGGACTCGGGTCGGTGAGATCCTACTAGGATACTGAGAGAGAGTGCTGATGGTGACGGTAATTTTAATATATGACTAGATCTAATAACAGGACTCCAATGGTGATAATTTTAACACCATAAGAAAATTTGTACACATTTTACATAAAATTGATTCGAATTTGATACTATTAATTAATTTTTTTATTAAAAATATTATAAAATTTGTTAATTTACTTTAATAAAGTAAAATTTGTTGAGGTCAAAAAAATGATTAGCCACCTTGGTGGATTTTTGGTCCATCTACATTTGTTGATCATCCACAATTCTAGACTTTGTCCATGAGCATGTTTTGAATATAGAAAGGAGAGGGAGAGTTTTGTAATAAATTTTTTTCTCCTTAAATTCATCGTAGAATCCTAAAAGCAGAAATAATTTAAGTATTTTATATAATTAAATTCTTTCATTTCTACTTATTTCTTTTTTTAAAAAAGAGTATAGTTTTTTTATGTAAGATGAGATTTTAAAGAGTATTAGCAAAATGTATGAGTGAGAAAATACTTATAAGAAAGAGTGTTTTAGTGTATTTAGAATCAGGATTATGAATGAGTGTCTGTAAACATTTGTAACAAATTTTTTGCCTATAGTGAAAGATTTGTAGCAATTCTATATACGTAACCCAAGTTGAATGAACCATGTAAATTTATGTCTTGTTGTGTTCCTTTATTCCTGTATTTATTTTAGAGATTATTATTCACACATACAAAAAGTCATAAGTGGGAATGTGATTTTTTTCCCAACAAAATTGAAGTTAAAAAAATCAAGAAAATAAATAATTATAATATTTAAAAGTGTTGTGATGCATCAATGAATGATATTTTCATTAAACAGATAACTCATAGGTAATACAAAACTCACACAATATAAATAGGTCGATACGAAATGACAAGAATTATCGACTCTAACATACAGGAGATATCAACTAGTGTTGTAGAAGCATATGAGCCAGTTTTTCAAAGTATAACAATAGATAATAAAGAATATGATCAAAAACATTATTGATTAATAACCGAGACGAATTTATTAAAGAATAATTGTTTGTTTAGTCAAATAATTCTTAAACTGTGTAGATGATGTATATATATAATATATGTACGCGTATATGATGATTGTAAAAATTCGGATTTTGGGAGGGTAATTTGGACATTTTACTAATTTTCTGGATATAACAATAGAGGGATTAATTTGCAAAAGTTTTGTGTAGAATGACTAAATTACAAATTTTGGGAGATAGAATTGATAGAGATTTGAAATTTTGGGGACTTATGTGTAATTTTTGAAAAATTGCACTGCCCCATAAAACAGAGCCACGTGCCCTGTTTCTTTTCCTCTCTCTCTCTCTCTTCTCTCTCTCCCCCACCAATGCTCTATCTCTCTTTCCTGCGCACGCTCGGCCGAGAACTGAGGAAGCCGCCGCAACTCGCCTTCCGCCGTCGTCTACTCACGTAGACCACCAGCGGAGCTACCTCGTGCCGCGCCGAGTCGACGCTGAGTAGTTCCAGCTGCCGGAGAAGACAAAGTGGAGCATTTCAGATTTTTGGCCGCCGGCGACGATTCTGGCCACCATTCGACCCCAAACTGGCCTCGTTAGATTCGTCTCGTCGCAAAGATTGTCAAGGTATATATATCTTATCCCCATAATGCCCGAATCAAAAGTTGTCATTTTTTCATATTTTGAGTTTAAGTTTGACTTTTTGATCCAGCTGTTGGATTGTATTTTTGTTGTCATTTTTGGATTGTACTCGGAAAATAGGGAAGTTTGATATATATATATATATATATATATATATATATATATATATATATATATATTGCCTATGTTTGGTGACTGGAACGGAAATCGAGATGAGATAACCGAGATTTACCTCGTTTTGCATGCCACCGGTCCCGTGTGGGCTCGGACTCGAATCGGACAAATTATATGTCTAACCTAGCTATTTTGAGTGCAAGAAATTCAGTGAAGAGGTCCGTTTGTGGATTTGAAGCTCCGTTGAGAAGTTGATTTTTCGCAAGAGGATGATCGAGGGCTTGGAATCGGTCTCCGACCCTCCAAGTGATCGTCAACGACATCTTGAGAATTCAATAGCACAATATCGCTATTCGAGCGAGGTAGGGACTCAATTATCTCTATTTTATATCGTTTTCGAATAAAACTTATTTTCTGTAACATATGAGAACAAATGTGATTTTTGGTTTTATTGAACATATGTGATGGATTGTAATGGTATGATATACATATATGTACTGTATTGCTCTGGGGATTTTTCTGAGTACAAGTTATTTTGGGTATAATAAAAATAGGGTCGTTATGCTGCTCATTTTCCTATAAAACCTAGTATGCTGATTTTATTGAAAAACTCGAACATGATTATTTTCACACTTCAGTTCCTTATTGCACATGTTAGAGGATCATACATGAGCACCGTGTTAGCATCGTGGATTTACAGTGTGGCGCTACGTGCCTCACCGTCGGTGTAGAGTCTGTAAACCCATGCGTTACTTCTGATTACCTCCCCATTTGGCAGACGTAGGCAATTCAGTTACCCCTCTAGGTTTGGTAGGCGACACACGGGTGTCTCCTCTGGATATGGGCTTAGGTGTTAGGCAGGCTGTTAGGCATACTTAGTGCCATCATCCTGGGTTTCTACAGAAAAGATGAGAGCTTATGGGTATGGATTGATTTGTGTCATATGCATATAAATTGAATGGTTTTGATTACACTACTTTATGTATATATGGATTTTCGGTTTGGATTATATATATATATATATGTATGTTTTGGACTAAACTAACCATGCAAAAATTCTCCATCACTAAAATATTTTCATCCGAGGTAATCGTTTTTCCTACTGGGTATTTTATGCTCACTCCTTCCTCCCTTCCTCAGGTGGTGTCTAGTGCGACCTTGGTGATCAAGAGGAATAAGAGGTCATCTTAACTGTAGTTCATTTCTTGGTAATGCTAGAAGCTTGTCGTCATGGTGTTTGGATTGTTTGAGTTTTGTTTAGCATTTGAACCAAGATTACTGCTTTCTATTTTGTCTGTGAACTTATGTATGTCATTCTAGGATTTGAGTTTTGTTGTAGATGATGGTGATGCTTAGATTTATATTTGACTTTGTATTTTTAAATTATTATT
Source organism: Parasponia andersonii (assembly GCA_002914805.1). Classification (NCBI taxonomy): domain Eukaryota; kingdom Viridiplantae; phylum Streptophyta; class Magnoliopsida; order Rosales; family Cannabaceae; genus Trema; species Trema andersonii. Next base: position 160,709 of record JXTB01000529.1, on the reverse strand, counting down.
TGGTCTATGTTTAATGGTATATACGAACTGTGGGAGTGGTTCACGGGATGAAATTCTAATTATTTTATTTAAATAGACCGTTTTATAAAACTAGAACTTTTGACATTTTTCAAATAAATCAAGGAATTTCTTATCTTTGTGAAATTTCCTTTCTGCCACTAGCCCGGGTTTTGGGTCGTGACAATAATAATTATAGAACAGTAGAAGAAATATATGCTAAATGGGCTATAATCCAGTAGATATATATATATATATTTTTTTTACCTATCTATAGATAATTTTTCTTTAACTATTAGGTTATATTATCTAACTACTACTATAATTTGAGTAGTTGGAAAAAAAAATTAACAAAAATAAATACATATTATTTAATATTTTTCTCTCTTCACTTTTTATTATGAAAATAATATATGTGATGAATTTTAATTAGGCAATCAATACCTATAGATAGGTAAAAATAAATAAAACTATTAGATTGATACCCATATTAAATACCCCTAAATAATAGTTAAAAGCTATCGACTATTCACTCAATCATATTATATAGTATAATCAGAAAATTAAGAGAATTGTAAAGAACAAACTAGTAGAAGAAGAGCATAAAATCCTACTCTAGGAAAGTTTACATAGCAAGAATTTATTTTTGGAGAACATCTTCTACAAAGCGATGGGCCAGTAGTTTTGGTCAATGTCCTCTTAGATTTGAACCCATTACTTCTTAGTTAGTCTTAAGGCTAATATCCTAGGCTAACTGGCGTGGTTGTTACTAGGATGTTAGACTCTTAAGTAAGAGGTCGTGAGATTCAAATCGTAGAGACCTCACTTTTGAGGAATAAGAATACTCAAAACTAAATCTAATGAAGTGGTTGCTCCTATCCAATGAGTGCATGATCTTCCAACCCCCAAAAAAAAAATGTTGACATTTTTCATCTCGTCAAGTAAGTACTAATTGGACAAATAACGGATGGGCCACCGTTTTGTGGAAGGTGTTCTTCTAACATTTATTTCTCACTTCACAATCTTAGTTACAATGTTTTCTCACTTATATAATATAGTTGTATCTTTAAAGGTAAGTCAATTAGGAGCGATATCTATAGTTATGAGTAATATTAGAGACGCAAAAAATTTACACACAATGATGTGCTATTAATTTTAATTATTCATAATTTTTCAAACAATATCTCATTATGTATATAGATGGCTAAAAGAATACGTCACATTATTATGTATGTTTCTAGTATTAATCTATAGTTATATCAAGAATCTAATCTAATTATCGCAAAGGAAAGGACGGGATGAAAATATCATATCATAGTTATTAGTAGTAATGTAGTATACATAAATCATAATAAATATATAAAGTTTCTAATTTAGTAAGTATTTTTTTATTTATGTGTAGTATTTTTTTTAGTTATTGAATCATTATTTAATATGATTCAATAACTATAACGAATTGTATGAAAAGATGTGCATTATTAATATTATTTTTTTAATTTTTTAATATAAAAAAACTGTAAAAAATATTTTATAGGCTAAAATAATACCTATATATAGATAAAAAAATACCTACTAGATTGGTGCCCAAAAATTAAATGAATAAATAAATATTAAGAAGTAGGTAGGAGTAAATAAAAGAAATGGAGAAGGTGTATATTGTAAGAATGGTGTGGTGCGGATCTAAAGTAAGAGCAAAAGAGCGAAGAGGTAGGGAGGTTGTGACAGAGGTCTAGATCATTAATCATATGCCATTTGTCAAAAAGCTATATATATATATATATAATAAAAATGAATTGGTCCAATCTAATAAGTATTTTTTTTTATCTATGGGTAGATATTTTTTTTTTAGCCGTTGGATCACCATCTAACGATGATCCAATGACCATAATGAAGTGCATGAAAAGACCTACATCATTAATGCTCTTTCTCTCTCTTATTTTTTACAATAAAAAAATATACATGCTAAATTTTCATTGGTTAAATTGATACCTATGCATAGGTAAANTCTGATCTGAAGGGATTCGTATGGTACAGCTACAATCTCCGAGTCAGCAGCAATCAGCGTGAGTCACCCACCATGGATTCAAATTCAATCATGACTGAGCTTAGCTTTGCTTGATGGTAGATAGACCAAACTGAGTCACCCACGATAAAACACGCAAAGCAGGAAGTCCGTGCGTTTTGGGTTTCTTTTTTTATTTTGAAAATTACGCCTAATTCTTTATACTAATTTCAACAATACTCGTTTTTAATTTTTCTTTCGAAAACATCCATTTTTATGGTACACATTCTATATACAAAATATGAGTGGTCCACATTTATAATGTAAAATTTATCCATTTAATATACACATTTCATGTGTAAAATATGAACGGTATATATTTTAAAATATGTGCTAATTTTTAGCGTAAATTTTATTCATAAAATGTATACCATATAAAATAGTGGTAGTCTACATTTTCCTAAAATACATATAAAAATGAATATTTATAAAATTAAAATAAAAATAGGTATTTATAATAATATAGTTTTAAAAATGGGTATTTTTGAAGTTTTCTTTTTTCTTTTTGGAAAAATGACACCTAGTACTACCTTTTGATAAATAATACTAAGAATACCATGTCCAAACTTTTACTTATTTTTGTACTACCGTTTTTTAGAAAAACAATAAATTTTTGCTAAGAAAGACTAAATAATATCTTAGAGTTTCCATTTTTCTTGTTTCTTTTTGCTACTAGTTTACTTGTAGATGATCACTCTTAAAACTAATTATCAATTTATTATTAGAAATCTTAAACTAATTGATTTTTGGAAACTAAAAATCAAATTGGTTACTAAAAATCAACAACCATATTGGTTTACATTATAAATATCATAATTATTTAGTTAATAAAAATTAAAAAGCAAATTAGTTTATATCATAAAGAGTAGAACTATTTTGTCAATTTAATTATTAATTACTAGAAACCAATTTGGTTATTGGAAACTAGTTGCCCGAATCTAATAACAAATATATATATTTTTGTTGCATTTACTTCAAAAAATATAATTACTTAATTTGAAAATTTGATCATATTCTTCAGCATTTTTGTTCAATGTCTAAACCAATTCTTACTACAGGGCATTCTGTAAAAAGAAAATCATAATAGCTTTCAGAAAACTTTCATTGTTTTTAGTGATTTAAAAAAGAAATCACAATGATTTCTAAAAAATTTTCGTAGTTTCTTTTAATTTGCTTAGTTATAGGGCATTATGCTAAAAGAAAACTACGATGGTTTCCAAGAAATTTTTGTGATTTCTTGTGATTTATTTAGCTACAGGACATTCTACAAAAAAGAAAACACAATGGTTTCCCAGAAATATTCATGATTTCATATGATTTACTTATATACAAGACATTTGAATAAAAGAAACCAAACTGGTTTCCAAGAAACCTTTGTGCTTTTCTGTGATTTACTTACGTATAAAACTTTCGACCAAAGGAAATCAAACTAGTTTCTAGGAAACTTTGGTTTCCTATGATTTACTTATTTACAGAACGTTCAGGTAAAAGGAAACCAAATTAAACCAAATTCATTTTTAAGAAACTTTTATGGTATCTTGTAAAAAAAAAAAGATGACTTAGTTACTAAAATGTCAATATGTTTTCTAGCTTCCAAAATATTTAGAAAAAGGTCCGTAAAAAGATCCTATGAATTTTTATTATTTTTGAATGATCATAAATTTGGTAATATATTTTTGAAAAATAGGTATAAATGTCTAAAACTTTTTTTCCCCGAAATTCTTCAGAACTTTGGGCCTAAACCCATTGGTTGAGATCAAATTGGATTGATTCCAACTGTCCACAGGGGCTCGACCCGACCCGACTCGACCAGATGGAGGCGACGAGAGAGGAGGGTGGAATTGGGGGGATGAGGTGGTTGTTGATTGGCAATAGGTTTGTGGGGGAGAGAATCGAGGTAGGACNATGAGGAAGAGGAGAATTTGGCGCACTTCCTGGAATCGGAGGTGCTCTCTCAGGTCTCGGATCAGGTGGGTCTCCTATTTCTTTTTCATTTTTCATTTTTTTTTTTTTTTTTTCGCTTCCTTTCGAATTAGGAATTTTAAGGATTAAGGGTTGTGATTGATTTCGCAGGAAGAGGAAGAGGAAGAGGAAGAGGAAGAGGAACCCAACGGAAAGAGAAGGCGTGAGGAGGCAGAGGTTCATCCTCATAGGAGAATTGAATCTGGAATATTGAGTAAAATCCCTCCAGAACTGTTTCCTCACATCCTCAAATTCCTCTCTTCTGAGGATCTCATTTCCTGCGCACTTGTCTGTAGATTTCTTAATTCTGCTGCTTCCGATGAATCTTTATGGCGTCGCTTGTCAGTTTTTTTTTTTTTCTTTTTTTTTTTCTTTTTTTTTAATGCATTAATACTTGTGTTTTTATAATTTCAACCCAAAAAAAGAAAGAAAGAAAATTGAAAATTGAACAATTTCTCTACCCCAGGTATTCATTGCGCTGGGGTCTTTTGCCTCCTTCCAACAAACTACGTCAATGTCCTTGGAAAAAGCTTTATATTCAGGTGACATCTCCTCTCACTTCTTCTATTGTTACTTTTATTTACGCTTTTCTTATTATGTTATGTTAGCTTGTACATTATATTTAGAGTTAGACTCATCACTCATCAGCCAACAACACAGGAGATTATTACAACTAGTGTCTTATTTTGAACCACACGCTCCTCAATGTTGGTTACTTACTTTGAATTCCTAGCTTGGTCTTTTCCCTTACCTTATAAGCAGACCGCTTCTCCTTTCTTTCTTTTGCAGCGTGATGAAGAGGACATGGTGGAACTAGTTAGGAATTGCCCTACTGAGTTTAAAGAGTATTACATCCAAATGCAAGCAGCCAAGAGAAGCCAAGCACCTCTGCCTTCACAGGTTACTGCCTGCCACTTAATTCTTCCGTCACATTTTATTTTGTCTTGTGGATGATACTAAAAAAAAAACAAATGCACTAAATAATCACTTGTTAATTGAAGGGGAGGGAAATAAGTGCCTATGTAGGCACAAATTGGTTCTGAAGACACTTGCGTTCTAAGCTATATATACACACACGTGTGTGTGTAAGCAACACCTTCTGTTCTGTTTCAATTTCGAACTTGATATTTCCAATAATAGAAACGGGATCCATCTTAATTATATTGTATACCCGTGAAGGTGATTGACGACCGCATAATACTTGACAAAACTGTAGCTGATCAAGTGTCTATGTGGAGAAGCAGTAGAGGTCTGACAGATAAGGTGGTCACAGACCATGCCTGTTCGGGAGAAACCTGTTCTTACTATCAAATTGGCGATGTATTTCTTTGCGAGAAGACTGGACATATTCATGGTAAGAGAGGAGACATTATTGAATCTTATACATGTCTTTATATATTGATGGTTGTGTGGATTGGTGCTAATTGATTTGATTGTAATTATGCTTGCCTTGTCTTTCCAGTATGTGATGATTCATGCAGAGAAGCTGTTATGGACTCTACAAATGAGCAATGGGTTTGTACTATATCTGGGCACTGTTTTGATCGATTGCTGTCACCAGGTGAAATGGAACCAGATAGTGTGAGTGAATCTCTTGCGCTTACAATTGTTTGAATTTGATAACATTGATTATCTGCCATAGGCTTGTTTTAATTTGCTTTATAAAGTGCTGTTTGTTTTATCAAAACCAATCTACTTTTGAGTTATTAGTCCGTCATGGAGGAGTTGCAGAGGTGGCTGTGGTTGTTTAGTTATTGATATTGTGTTTCTTTGGAAAATCTCCAGGAACAGCAACAATGCGGTGTCACAGACGAGGCAGAACCATTTATGGGATCTGGCCGCTTTGGTAATATTTGGTTACTGTTTTCTTCTTTTCGAAATTGAATCCTTAGAAATCAATTTTTGTCTTCTTTACTCGTTTCGTTTGGTTTATTAATGGATCTCAATAAACGCCTTGTATGTCTATGTGGATGTTGCAGCACGAGCATACTCGCTGGGATATAATTGTGCTGATGAGAAGGAACTAGAATCTGCTTTGTGGTTTTGCTGAATCCTTTAGAAGAAAACAATTATGTTGTTGTCCCTAGAAATGGCAGCAGGCCCTTTCGGAAAAAATGATAAAAAAAATAAAAATAAAGAAATGACAGCAAGCTGATGTCGCTTGTGAGTGATATTAGATTGATGGTTTAACTTTAGGGCATGCATTCTAATCTACTTAAGTATATGTTCTTTTGGTGCCAACTAGTTCAGTTGGTTCAAAACTTCTGGGACGTGTGTGTGAATTTAGAGTCAGAGGTTCAAGTCTTGGTAGAATTTGTTATTTTTGTTTAAATTTGTAGTAAGAATTGGTAATGTTCTGCTTAAAAAAAATATATGTAGTTTTAGTTGTAAAATGTCAACTTATTTTGGTCCCTTTTGGCGTTAGATATGGTGTTTCTTCTTTCAGCACTTTTTTTTTAATAATTAATATTATTAAGGAAGGTAAGGAGAGTTTTCCTTCTCCTCGATGAATTTCTCCTATGTATGCTTTGATAGATAAGTAATAGTTACAGTTGCGACATGTATAAAAATAATCACATGGACTATAANTTTTTTTTTTTTTTAAATTTTTGCCTTCAATGTATATATCTCGTCTCATTTTGCCATTTGCCCCTTGTAATATGAAAAGTAAATGAGAGGTAAAGTAAATGCCCCCTGAAATTTCAAATAAAAATGTTTATGGATGGAAATTGCTAGTTTACGCTTTTAGGGGTTAAAGTGATAAATGCTACATGTTTTAAGAAGGGCAAAAGTGAAAAAAAAATCGTAAATATCAAATTTAATTCAAATAAGCCAAAAAAAAAAAAAAAGAAAGAAATTTGACATACTCGTTCAATCTTTATTTCTGTAGTTGTATATTTGTTTGTTTTAAGTCTTGCTTGATTTTTTTCTCTTTATTTTAATAATATGCTCTGATTGGTTAAAAAGCTTAAAATTGTAAAAGTTAAATTTGATATTTAGGATTCTTTCTTTAACTTTTGCCCTCTGAAATATATGGCCTGTACTATTTTGCCCTCTAAAACTAAAAGAGTAAACTAATGGTTTTCATCCATAAAACTAATAGAATGGGATATTTTTAAAACAATTTGAAAATTTAAAAGGCATTTGTGTTATTTTTCATATTACAGGGAGAGCGAAGCGAGACAGTGTGTATGCATAGGGGGCAGCAAAAAGGGATAAAATCCTCAAAATCTTTTGCACTTTGTGAAGGTAGAGATTATATGCAGATGGGGTAAATGTGTCATTACATCAATACCTTAATGAAATCAATGTTAGAATATATTTTTGTTTAAAATAAATGTGAAGAATATTAGGAGTGGTGGAGTGAGGTAGGGCAATGCGTTCAGAGGACGCGTCTTTGACGCGTATGAATAGAATATGAGCCAACGCGTCTAAGGAATAGGAATAATTGGGCCATCTCTTTAATCTCTATCTATCTATCTATCCCCATCCTATGCGATCCGAATTTGATTATCCTTATAATTACCACTCTCTCTGCCCCTCAGAACAGAATGATATTTTCGTCCGTTTACTTTTGTTAAAGTTAGCATCCAATCAGATATCATCAGAACCAGAATCAGATCACCGAGGTAAAAAGCTAGCTCCTTTTTTCTTTTTTTTATTTTATTTTATTTTATTATAATTTTATAATTCTCTCTTTCGTTAATTGTTAGATTTGTGAAATTTTGTCGCTCAGTTGAAGAGTAAAAATCATACATCATCGTAGTTTCAATCAGGAATAGGATTATATTGAATCGTTTCTGCATTTAGCTATGGATCTTCCCTTTTTTTTTTTTTTTTTCCTTCTTAATGATTTTACGGTTTGATTTCACTACTTTTAATAATGAGAAGAAGGAATTTTGTTTGTTTTGTTATTGTTTTTTTTAAAAAAATTCATTGTTGTTATTTGGATTCAAGATAGAATTACATGAACTGCGAGCAAGGCATCAATATGAATCGATCTTATTATTGTTTAATTTTAGAAAAATTAGAAGGGTGGATTGGTGAATAAAACAAAACAGCTTTGGCCCTTTTGGAGTGGGTGGGTTCACAATTCAGATTCTAAAAAACTAGTTGTTTGTCTGTCTGTCTGTCTGTCTAATTAAATCTGAATTGGCAATGCAAATAACTATCCATCTGGTCTGAATCATTGTAATATTATTTCGTATTGCAGCTTTACTTTTTGACTAAAGAAGAAGAAGAAGAAGAAGAAGAAGAAGATGGGTGGTGGGAAGGATAAACATGATGAGCATGACAAAGGGCTGTTTGGACACCTTATCCCTGGACATGGATACCCTGGATATCCTCCTGCTCAGTATCCACCAGGACAGTACCCTCCTCCACCTGGTGCATACCCTCCTCCGCCTCCTCAACACGGTTATCCCCCACAGGGTTACCCTCCACAAGCCTATCCTCCCGCTGGATATCCTCCTTCCGGTTACCCTCCAGCTGCTTATCCAGGCCCTTCTGCTCATCATTCAGGTCCCTACCTTAAAAATTGCATGATTCATGGTTCTTTTTTTTTTTTTTTTAATAGTTATTTTAAGCATCTGAACTGGATCTGTTTTTGTCATATTGTCATTCCTATGCTACCAAACAACTCATCCATCCCAATTGTTTGTGGGTTTTGCTTGCTTATGTTTCATTGCAGGGCACGGTGGCGTTGGGTCACTAATCGCTGGGGGTGCGGCTGCAGCAGCAGCTGCTTATGGTGCTCACCATCTTTCCCATGGCTCTCACTACCCACAGCCACATGGTTCTCATATGCATCACGGAAAGTTTAAGCACCATGGCGGCAAGTTCAAGCACGGCAAGTTTGGCAAGCACGGCAAATTTGGCAAGCATGGTAAGCATGGGATGTTCGGGGGCAAGTTCAAGAAATGGAAGTGATCCTTCTCTACCTCGCCCACCCAGTCTCGCAGCAGGCCCACGCTGACGCTCAAGCTGAATATTATATTATAGTCGTACTATGCATGCCTTTTTTATCTTTGCTGATTCTTATTTCGCCAAATAATCCGTACATTTGCACTCTTTGATGTATACTTTGTTGGGCTGTTTATTCCATCGTTGGTTGTTGCCATTACTTAACCACGATTTAGCATACCAAATTTTCACCATAGATATTATATGACCAACTTTAAAACTAACCCATATGATTGATACGTGATGGCTGTTCATTAAAATGACATTTGAGCAAACCTTTTTCGTTTATGAAAAATAAGACGAACAAGAAAGTTAAAGCTGTTCATTTGTTGGTTGGTTGCTTGATGTTTCATGTTTCATGTTTCATCGCAAAAGCAAAAAGTATATTCGATATTTCGGAGTATCCGCACTAAAGCAAAAATAAAAATCCACGAGCTTGTAGAAAAGCTCCTTGGATCAAACTCATCCTGCCTCCCCTCTCCCTGTACTAATCTACCCTATACTAATCTAACAATGTATTAAAAAAATACAAAATCCACAATAAGAGGTCCATACTAATCTAACAATGTATTAAAAAAAATAAAAATCCACAATAAGAGGTTTATGGTGAAAAGTAAGAAATGAACATAAGATCACACTTTGTTTGGCGATATGTTCAATTTGTCTTCTTTTGTTCCTGGAAGTGATCTCAAATACATGTCTTGTGTCTCGAGCACATAACCGCGTTTTATTTTATTTCAGAAACGAGAGATAATTCTAACAATTAAGTCATGGTTTAAAAGAATCAACTTTTGGTTTAAAGGAATCAACTTTAAAATAAAAAAGTGATTCTAAAAAAAAAAAAAGTATATTCTTTAGTTTAGTTGTATTTTTAGCAAAAAAATTATAATTTCATTGGAATCACAATTACATGAAATGGTAGAATTATTATACTATTCTACTACCAATGGAATTAGAATTCTATCATTTTATAAAAATTTTAATACTCAATTTTTTTTTTTATTTTGTCCTTTTAAAACATTTAAAAGTAAGGATATTTTTTCCAACAGAATATTTTTTTTTTATTCTATTCCAAAATTATTTCAAGTTTCAACCAAACAGTAAATTATTATTTCTATTACTTTTCCAATTTTATTTTATTACGATTCTCATTACCAATCTAATTCTATTCTACGAACTAAATACTACCTTAGCGTTACTTACCTTCTTTTAATCTAATTCTATTCTACGAACCAAATACCACCTTAGCGTTACTTACCTACTTAAAAGAAGGAATATTACCATTTGATAAAATTGACATCCGAGGATATATTTGTGTTTTATTTTATTTCAAAAAAGAGAGAAAAGTAATAGTAAAACAAGTGCTTAGCGTTCCTTACCTACTTAAAAGGAGGAGTATACAACTAGGGGAAAGTGTTTAGTGAGGGACTTACCATTGTTGGCGCGAACAAGCAAGCTATTTTCAATGGGCGTTAAAGAAATGGTTTGGAGAATGCTTCATATCTGGCTTCGAGGCCTTTTTCAATTGGTAGTAAGGAGATCTTGATTTAAGGCTACAGATCAAGCAACCCTGATATATATAATGAGTATATTCTAAGTTATCAATTACTTTTTGTAAAGTGTTGGAGGCTACGATGTGTCATTTTTGGTGGGGAGATAAAGAGGACACTGTAGAGATTCATTGGGTCAGTTGGAATAGGATATGTTCCCCCAAGAGTTGTGGTGGTGTGGGTTTTAGACTACTCAGTGAATTTAATCAGGCAATGGTTGCCATTTGCCAAACAAGCTCGGCGGCTTAGGTTATATTTGGTTTAAAAGAATCAATCCCGAGACTCTTTGATGGCTATGGTTTAGAAATCAAAGTATCTTGGGACGACTTCAACTCTTGATATTGAAGGAGGTAATAATGTCTCTTATGTTTGGAAGAGTATTGTTTGAGGGATGGAACTTATTAAAATGGGCACTAGATGGAGAGTTGGTAATAGTAGGTCTATCTGTTTGTTGACGAACCCATTTATGGATCCCAAATCCTTCCACCCTCAAACCTATGACCTCCCTCTCTCATTTGTCGGAAGTTTGGCATGTAAGTGATTTTATTCTTAATGATAGATGGAATGAAGCTTTCTTGGAGCATATATTTTCGCCCATAGACGTTGATATCATTAAGTGTATCCCTTTGAGTCTGAGGGGAGACTGATTTGGCATTTTGAGTCTACCGATAAATATTCTGTCAAGTTCAGCTATAAGGTTGCTCAAGCTCATTCTTTGCATGATAGTGTAGTTCAGGTGTAGGGGTAGATTTCTACTGGTGGCGTTGTCTATGGGAGAGTAGAATCCCTTCGAAGATAAAAGTATGCCAATGGAGAGAATTCCATGAAGCATTACTAGTGGTCAGGCATAATCTGGCCAAGAGATCTATTCCTTGCTCGGTATGGTGCATGTGGTTAAGGAGGAGGAGGAGACCTCTATCCATGTATTTTGGACGTGTTCTTTTGTTGTATAAACGTGGTTGTTCAGTTCCATTTGGATGAAGAATTCGAAGTTCCATAGTTTTACCTTTGGTGGGTTGTATGTCTTTTTCTGCCACCGACCTATCCACAACCAAGTTCAAAGTTTTTTGTTACTGCTTTAGGAGTTTATGGAGTGCAAGGAACAAATTTGTTTTTGAGAATCAAGTTGTGACTCCTCTACGTGTTTTGGAGTATGCTAGTCGGGTCCTTATTAGATACCAAGAGGTCGGAAGGATGTCTTCTCCGACGTCGGGAGCTTGTCATCAAAATTACGGTTTTTTTGGATAATCCCAAAATATACTCCCTTTATTATAGATAAATACCCTTAGTTCTCAAAAAATTCAAGCTCTATTTTGAAAACATGGGAAAAAATATATAATAAACAGAATATAATATCATTTAGCCACAATGAACAAATACGTTCAATAAAAAAAGATTTATTCTTCTTCCCTAATTTTTTTTTTATTTTTTTTTAATTCAATTGTAGAGCAAGTCTATTTATTTTTAGTGTACTTCTTTTAAATAAAAAAAAAAAATCATACTCTTTTTTTTTCCATATTATAGAGAAATGTCAGTAATGTATTTCATTTTTTCAATATTTTTTAAAATATTCTTTTTTGAAAATAAAAAATGAGTTGTTTTAACATTAATATCCCAATTTTATTACTGTCATTAGGGAAAAAAAAAAGAAATGGTAAAAAATTTGATTGATTTTTTTTAAGGAAAAAAAATTGAATTGAATTTGAATGAGGGTTATTATTTCTTATTTTAAAAAATAAAGGTCCCCTCAAAAAAAAAAAAAATTCATAGAGGAGATAAAACAATTTGTTAAATGTAGTATATAGCTATAAACAAAAGGAGTGTTTTCGAAATTATTGTTATATTTTTTTTCAGAATAGGATTTTCGTTTCCTATGGATTCAAATTGGGAGCAAAAAAAATTGGAGATATTAGGAAGAAAATAAAACATTTGGAGGAAAAATAAGAAAACCCGATAGAAAAAGTTGAAGTTAAATTGGGAAGATAGAATTAGGGTGAGAATGAGAGAGAGATAGAACAAACCTTTTCTACGTTAGGACAAGTAATGAAAATAACTAGGCTGTCTATAGACATGTATAATAAGAATCTTAGTTCAATTAGAATATTAATTCTAAGAATTAAAACAAAAAAAATTTTAATAATTCAAAAATAAGATAAAACATAATTATCCTAATTAATAAAAAGATAACAACAGAAATATTAATGATATTATTATTTAGTTTTTCCTATTTTCTTATGTTTATAGCTATATGTTATTTTTTCGGTAATAATGTTTTAATTAGATAAGTGAGTTCATTTGTTTCCCGTTTGTATTAAGTTTCCTATTTCTATTGTAAGTCGTAGCCTAGAATTATTTATGTATTTAAAGACTTAGTTATCATTAGTTGCAATCTTCGTATTATCAGAGATATATCATTCAAAGTTTTTGTGTTGTTTCCGAACCTTCAATTTGAAAACACCTTCTTCTTGTTCTTCTTCTGCTGCTTCTTCGTCTTCTACTTGTGTCGTTGGAGCCATGGCCGATCAGTTGACGCATATAACTATAGTAAACTTGGACAGGCGCAAGCCCAAAAAGTGTCGCCAGGAGTGCTAGAAAAACTTGTTAAAAATAGGAGATTTTTAAGGCTAAAAAGACTAGAAAAATTAAAGGAGAAATTAGAAAAAATTTTGATAGAAAAGAAGAATTTGTATTACTACTTGAATTGTTTTTCTTTGACTTAATACAAATGGGAGGGAAGAGTACTCTATTTATATGATTCCAAGGATGATTTTAGATTGTGTAAGAATATTCCATCCGACCACTAACTACATAATTAATTATACAATCTAGCAGATACAAGAATACTCTAGAAACTAAGATACTAAACTATGGGCTATTGGATACACACCAAAATAAGTCCAATTCACAACATAAACCTAAATAACTAAACTACTTATCTATTGTCTAATGGGTCGCAAATAAGTTTATTTTCTAACACCCCTTAAACTTGATTTGTGATACCTAAAATTTATTTTCTAACACCCCTTAAACTTGATTTGTGATACCTAATAAATTTCTTAACTTGAGAAAAATCTCATGCTTGAGTGGTTTGGTGAAAATATTTACCATTTGGACTTAAGTCTTCACATACTTCAGTTGTGCGTCTTTTCTTGCAACACATTCTCTTATGTAATGGTAGTAAAATTCGATGTGTTTGCTTCTATCACGGAAGACAGAATTCTTTACCAAAGTAATTGCTGATTTATTGTCAATATAGATCTCAGTAAGTTCATTCTGCAGAATACATAATTCCTTTAACATGTGTTTTAGCTAAATTACATGACAGATACATGATTAGCTGCAATATACTCTGCTTCACAGTTGAAAGTGTGACGATTGGTTACTTCTTAGATATCTATGTGAAAGTAGTATCTCCCATGAAGAATGTAAAGCCACTTTTACTCTTTCAATCATCTAAGTCTTCACTCCAATCACTGTCACTATAACCCATAAGATTATAGTTATTAGATGATGAATATTGTAAGTCAAAGTTAGTTGTACCTTTAATATATCGAAGGATTCTCTTGGTAACTTTCAAGTGAATAGTTGTTGGAGATTCCATATAATGACTGACTAGGCCTACGACATAGAGAATGTCAGGTCTTCTGCAAGTCAGGTAGCGCAGACTTCCAACTAAGCTCTTGTAGAGTGTTGGATCTACCTTTTCTCCTTCATCATACTTTGATAGTTTGACTCTACATTCGATCAGTGTAATGATAGCTTTGCAATCATTCATTTTGAACTTCTTGATAATCTCCTTAGCGTAATCTTCTTGTGAAATGAAAATTTTATTTTCTTCTTATTTCACTTTTATGCCAAGATAGGAACACATGAGCCCGATATCAATCATCTCGAAATTTTTTGTCATTTTTTTCTTGAACTCTTCAAACATAGATGGGTTACTCCTCATGAAGATCAAATCATCGACATAAAGGTACACGAACAAGATATCTTCATTTTTAACTTTGATGTACAACGCATGCTCATAAGGACATTTAATGAAGTTGTTATCTTGGAAGTACTTGTTGATGTGACTATTCTATGCTCTCAGTGCTTGCTTTAACCCATAAAGGTTCTTCTTCAACTTCAGAACCTTATCTTCTAGTCTATTAATCTCATATCCAGATGGTTGCTCTATATAGACTTTTCCTTCAAGGACTCTATTTAAGAAAGTAGACTTGACATCTATTTGATGAATTTTTCATTTATTTTAAATAGCCAATGAGATGATCAATCGTACCATTTCTAGACGAGTGACAAGAGTAAATGCCTCATTATAGTCGATGCTTTGTCATTGACTGTATCCTTTCGCAACCAATCTTGCCTTCTCTACTTCTCCTTTAGCATTCTTCTTAGCTTTGTAGACCCATTTCACACCGATTGCTTTGTGTTCCTTTGGAAGTGTAGCAAGCTCTCATGTATCATTCTTTATGATCACCTTTATTTCTTCATCCATTGTATTTTGTCACTTTTTACTTTGAACAACTTCATCAAAGTTTAGTGGTTTACAATCAGTAAGAAGGCAAAAGAGAGTCAAGTTATTTTGATTCTCAGTAACCTCATATATCTCTTGTAAGTTCCTTAATCTTGTTATCCTTTTACTTGAACTGCTATTTGAAGACAATCCTGGTATTGTTTCTTGGTGAGTACTTGCCATTGGTGAAGTAGGTGGGGTAATAGGCTCTTAGAGTTCTTCTCTTACTTGCTCCACTCTTCGTTGCTCGCTTTCTTCTTCAATGTATAGCAGGAAGTCATAGTTTTCCTCTTGTGTGTGCCATTCTTAGGTGTTTTCTTCGTTAAACTCTACGTTGTGACTAATAATGGTCTTACCATTGTTTAGATTGTAGAGTTTGTAGCCTTTTGAGTTAGAGTCATAGTCGATGAAGATAAACTTCTCAATTTTATCACCGAGCTTCGTTCTCTTTGTATCGGACATGTGAGCATAAACTATGCTTCCAAACACTCTTAGGTGAGAGATTCTATGCTTTTTTCTGCTCCAAGCTTCTTGCGATGTCTTTCTCCATATGCTTCTTGTTAGAGAGTGATTTGATAGGTAAACTGCACAAGCTATAGTTTCAGCCCAAAACTTCTTTGGTATTCCTTTACTCTTGAGCATGCTTTTGGTGATGTCAAGGATTATTCTATTCTTCCTTTCTGCGACACCATTTTGTTAGGAAGATCTTGGTACTGTTAAAGGATGACGGATGTTGTTGTCTTCACAATACTTCTGAAACTCGTGAGATGTGAATTCTTCTCCTCTACCAGATCTCATTGCCTTGATACTTCAATCATTTTTTTTTTTCAACAAGTGCCTTGAACTTCTTGAATTTTTCGAACACTTCTGATTTCTCTTTTAAGAAATGCACCTAAATATTTCTTGAAAAATCATCAATAAATAGGAGAAAATAGTTACTCTTACTAAGAGAACTTGGTCTTATTGGACCACACACATCAGTATATATGAACTTAAGCAGTTATGAGCTCGGGAACTTCATTCTCTTGGAAAACTTCTTCTAAATTACTTTCCCAATAAGCATCCTTCACATAATTGGTCTGGTTGACTGATGAAGGGTAGACCTCGAACCATCTCATTCGTTGCTAATAATTCTAGACTACCAAAATTGAGATGTCTAAACCTTAGGTGCCAAAGCCATGATGAATCTTTATAGCAAGTCTTTAGACACTTTGCTATATCATTTTAAATGTATAACAAGAACATTCTATTTCTTGTTATTAGCACTTTAGTGATTAACTTGTTTCTATTATCTCTCAAAAAAAAGACTATTTTCCTTCATGTAAATATTATAGCCTTTCTCTAAGAGTTAGTCAAGACTCAAGATATTACTCTTCGTGTTAAGCATATAGTAAATGTTTGGAATAAACTGATGTTCTCCATTTCTCAAGCGTATGAGAATTTTACTTTTACTCTTTACTGCTGCCTTAAAGTCATCTCCAAATGAAACATTTCCAGACATCCAACTGTCAAGTTCTATGAATATATCTCTTCATCTACTCGTATGATTGCTTGCTCTACTGTCAAGGTACCATATATTTTCTTGGTACCCATTGGTTTCCTTGCATGCTAACAACAACATATCTTCCTTTTATTTTTTTATCTTCAGCATAGTTGGCTCTCTCTTGCACCTTCTTTAGAGCTCTATATTTAGAAGAATAATAACCATATCTCTAATAATTGTGACATTTGATTTGGGACTTGTCATGCTAATGTCGTGAGTTACCTCTTCCATAACTCTTATCGAACTTTCTCTTCTATCTTTGTTTTCATAATTGTTGTTGTTACATTCTCTTCCTCCTCTTCCACATTTGTGACCTCTTCCTTGGCCACGACCTCTTCCACATCCTTTTCCATTGTTGAAATCTTCTTTTTTCTCTTGGAGTTGAGCCTTGAAGAGCTGCTCATTGAAATTTTGCATCTACTTTTTCTTTTCTTCATGGACTTGCAAGGAACCTAAGAGTTGTTCTATTGTTATGGCTTCTAAATCTTTGGTTTCTTTAATGACAGTAATAATATTCTCGAATTTTGGATCTAACGATCAAAGAATCTTTCTATGATTATAACATTTTCTAGTTTCTCACCAGTTCTTTTTATTTGATTGGAAATAGTTAGAACTCTAGAAAAATAATTAGAAACTGACTCAGTCTCTGTCATATGCAATAAATCAAACTCTCCTCTTAAAGTTTGAAGATGTACTTTTTAAACTTTTTTTTCTCCCTTGTATAAAATTTGAAGTTTCTCCCACACTTCTTTGGCGGTGGTTGCACTTGAGATTTTCTCAAACCCATCATCATCTAAGGCTTGGTAGATGAGGAAGAGAGTCTTTTTGTCTCTTTTTCTTGAGTTTTTTAAACTATCTTTCTAGGTTGTGGATAGTATCGCCTTATCTCTTGGCTTTTTGTAGCCTTTCTCTATTAAATCCCGGACATCATGTGTTCTAAAGAGGACCTTCATTTTTATAATCCAATTATCAAAGTTATTGCCATGAAGTGATGGAACTTGAAGAGATGCTAAACTACTGGTAGCCATAATTCTTAACAGAGTGAGCTTTTGAAAATTATGACTATAGGGATGGATTGAAAAACCTTAAGATTGACTAGTATATTGACTTGGTCAAAGTCAATAGTCAAAGTCAACCACTCAGTCAACGATCAACGCTGGTTAAAAGTGTAGTCAACAGCGTGAACAATGGCTCTGACTGCTTAGTCGATGACACAGTCAAACAGCTTTGACGACTTGGTCAATGGCTCTGAGGCTTAGTCAAATGGTTCTGACTCGGCTCAACTTAGTGAGTTAACTCAGTTTGTGGCAGTAAACATCCGACGACTCATTTAGACTTCGATTGAGATAATTTTTATTGCAGCATGTTCGTTTCGTCGAGCTCTTTAATTTCATATATACTAGTGGTATGTTTGGAATAAATGAATAATACTCTCAATCTCAAGAATTCTTTTTTGATGTGGAAGATCAGTTAAAGCTATAACCATATAACATACTTAGAATTTCAAAAGAACTCACAACTTTGCTCTGATACCACTTTGTAGAAATAGGAGACTTTTAAGGCTTGAAAGACTAGAAAGATTAAAGGAGAAACTAGAAAGAATTTTGATGGAAGAGAAGAACTTATATTACTACTTGAATTGTTTCTCTTTGGCTTAATACAAATGGGAGAGAAGAGCACTCTATTTCTACTACTCTAAGGATGATTATAGATTATGTAAGAATGCTCCATCTAACCACTAACCACATAATTAATTATATAGTCTAGCAAATACAAGAATATTCTTAAAATTAGGGTATTAAACTATGGACTATTAGATACACACACTAAAATAAACTCAACTCACAATATAAACCTAAATAATTAAACTACTTATCTATGGTCCAATAAGTCACAAATAAATTTATTTTCTAACAAAACAGCCCCGTCGTTTGGTATGCTATGCTATATTATACTAGAATATATAATCTCTTTTCTTTTTCTAACGGTGTGACTTGTCTGCACATTATTATCATGGCTGGCCTGATTATAATAACGATGATCATTCATTCCTGTCTCTATGTTTTTTCTTTTCTTTTCTTTTTTTAAAGGGTATTATGGTACGTAACTCGTAGAAACAACCTATATAAATATAAAGTTTCTTATTGTTGATTTCATAACTTTTTGTTATGCACAATTAGTTCTTATTGTCGACTGTTTATGTGTATTGTTTATATAACTCATCCACTCAATTTTATATAATAATGTATCCAATAATAATATCTATCTGATTCTGCAAGGAAATTATGTATCGAGGTTACGACTCAATCCAAGATTGCTTTCATATCTAAGCAACTCTTTATTGGGTATGGTATCTGTGTTTAGATTTGTTTGTACCTTACTTTCTGTTTCTTTTCTCTACACTCTCTTTGATTTTGTAATATTAATCTTACTAAACTATATTTTTTGCCAAATTCAGAAATGGCCCTTTGAAGCTATTGAGATAATTAACTTGCCAAAAGATCAGGACAAAGCTACTACTCATCGTTATGGCCCAAATACATTTAAACTACACAGGTTCCCCCTTCTACTTTCATTCAAGTATTGTTTCAAGGTTGCCATTTTTTTTAGCTTTCTCCATGATTTAAAATTGAGTTGAATTAGCACCATAAAATCATAGGTTGCCAGTCCCAAAGCAAGGTCGTGTTCTAGGCTTGGTTGGAACTACTGGCATTGGCAAGTCAACTGCTCTCAGAGTTCTGGCTGGAAAACTGAAACTGAATTTGGTAAATTTCAATGTAATATATTTTCTGACTATATCCCTTCACTGAGCTCTTTTTTGTGCTTACTTTACAGTTTTCTTTATGCTTGATTGTTCTTTTTTCAGAATCCTCCGGGCTGGCAGGAAATCTTGACATATAATCAAGGGTCTGAGCTGGAAAGTTATTTTATTGGTATACTGGAAAAGAAGTCTAGGGTACTGAGATATAGGTGTCTGTGTTTGCAATTATGAGTCATTTGTTCATTTGGTACTTTATTTCTTGGTGCTTAGTACATGTTTGCTTTTAACCTTTGTAGGCAGTTATAAAGCGTCAGTATGTTGATCACATTCCGAGAGTAGCCCAAGGCAATACTGTAGGTGAGCTGCTTAGGCAAATAGATCACATTCAGAGAGAATAACGCAAGGCCAAACTCTGCAATTATCTTGAGCTAAACTAGGTTATGGATCGTATAGGAGATCTATCAGGTAGAGAGCTTCAGAGATTTGCTATTGCCATTGCTGCCATAGAAAAGTCTGAGATATATATGTTCGACGAACCTTCTAGCTATCTTGATGTGAAACAGCGGCTCAAAGCAGCTCAAGTTATTCGATCCTTGCTCAGGCCTGACAGTTTTTTTTTTCTTTTTTTTGTTTCTTCCTCTTATCTATCCTAGAATGTTTCTCTAGTCTATCTCATGTATACTTTCATATGTTTTTACATTTTAAGAATGTTTAATTTGTTGTAAAAGGTGACCTCGATCTTTTGTATTTTTCAGCTACGTAATTGTTGTTGAGCATGATCTGAGCATCCTAGATTACTTATCAAACTTCATTTGTTGTTTATATAGGGAACCTAGTGTACATGGAGTTTTAACCCATCCCTTCTCAGTCAGAGAAGGAATCAACATTTTCTTGGACAGATTTGTGCGTATAGAAAATCTTCGATTCTGAGATGAGTATCTTATATTCAAGGTAAATTTATAAGGGCTCATATTTTACTTTAAATTGATTACTGATCATCACTTGGTTTCCCTTTATAGGCTGCTGAGACTCCACTGGGGAGTGCTGAGGAAATCATTGAGACATACACATGATACAAATACCCAACGATGACTAAAACTCAGGGCAATTTTAGCCTTCGTGTAGTTGAGGGTGAATTTACAGGGCAATTATCTTGAACTAGAACGATTGTATTTTGAACAATGATATTGTCAGGAATAGGATCCTGAGTGTCCTGACTATTATCAGTAATAACTATAGGAAGAGGAACGAATTCCTTTTCAAAAATAACGTCACTAACCTTATCTTCCCTCTCAAACTCAATATCCACAAGAAATTTAGTATTTCTCATTTCAAAGAAAGACTTTATTGTGGAATCATAAAACTTATAGCCTTGGGTTTTTTAGAATGCCCAACAAAATAGCAGCTTACTATTCTTGAATCTAATTTCTTTTCATTTGGCCTAGAAGGCCTTGCCTCAGCTGGACAAACCCATATGTGTAAATAACTTATACTGGGCTTCCGCTCAGTCCAAAGTTCATAAAGGGTTTTAGCTACTACTTTACTCGATACTCTGTTAAGGATATATGCTGCAGTTTTAAGTACGTCTCCCCATAATGATTCTAGTAAAGTAGAATAATTGATCATATTCCTTACCATATCCTTTAGTGTCCAATTGTGTCGTTCAGCAACACCATATATGCTACGTTTCCCAAGCATAATATATTGTGGGACGATGCCGCAACTTCTATATACTTAGCAAAGGGCTCTCGATGTTGCTCACCTAATCCACCATATCGACCGTAGTACTCACCACCACGATCAGATTTGACAGCCTTAATTTTCCTATCAAACTAATTTTCAACTTCAGTGATTGTGACTTCTCATAAATTAAGTAAATATACCCATCGCGAGAATAATCATCTATGAATGTGATAAAGTACTATTGTCCATTCCATGAAGCTGTAAAGACTGGACTATAGATATTTGTATGTATCAGTTCTAAGATGCTAAAGCTCCTATTGGTACCTAACTTCCTAACATTTGTCTGTTTCCCCTTTATACACTCAACATATATTTTAAAGTCTGCTAAATCAAAGGGACCAAGGATCCTATCAGACGCGAGATATTCAATTCTTTGTTTAAAAACGTGTCCTAAGCATCTATACCACAATATCGATAAATCCTCATTAGTTAATTTTCATTTTGTACCTCTTGAATTAATATGCAAAATTGAATTAATGGAGGGTTAGGCATTTAACATATAAAGATTGTCAATAAAAACACCAGTACTAACAATATTCGAATAAAGTATAAGTCTAAACAAATTGTTTCTGAAAGAACAAGAATAACCGAATTTGTCCAATATAGAAACTAAAACCAAATTTCATCTTAATGATGATACCACAACAGTCTCATACAAATCTAAATGTGTTCCAGAATTTAAAGACAATCTAAAGTGTCCAATGGTCTTCATTGAAGTTGTTTGGCCATCGCCCACATAGATGACCCCTTCATCATCACTTGGCTTTCGACTCTATAAATACCTCTGCATAGAAATACTAATGTGAGTAGTAGCACCATAATCCACCTACCAAGTGTCCTCGGGTACAGAAGTTAAATTAACTTCAGAACAAACATAAACGAGAAGCTTACCCTTCTTAACACGCTAAGCTTTATACTTAGCATATTCCTTATTTAGGTGTCAACCTTTCCATGAAAGAAGTAACCTTGCCTATCTTGCTTCTTCTATGCCTTAATAGGTGGAGCCACTGTAGCTTTCTTAGCCTTATCCATTTTCTTCTTCTTTGCCTTACTGGTAGTGATCAAGTTAGCACTTTCAGGCCTTTCGACTTTAATTTTCTCTTCCTCCTGAACACAAATGGCTATTAACTTATTAATGTTCCATTTGTCCTTTTGGGGGTTGTATATAGTCTATAGGTTCCTATACTTATTAGGAAAAGAAAGTAAAACCAAGGCTACAAGTAAATCCTAATTGATTTCTAACTTGAATTCCTTAAACTTGCTAGCCAAATGAGATATTTACATAATGTACTCCCTTATATTTCCTTTGCCACTGTACCTTATTGAGATGAGTTTCTCTAAAGTACTAGTTATCTCACCCTTTCATTCTTGAGATATAGTTTCACAACAGCAGTAAGGAAATCCTTAGCATTTTCTTCTGTTGGCAAAGGGCATCGCATGATTTTCAGAATAGAGCACTTCATGATCATATGTTTTTACATTTTAAGAATGTTTAATTTATTGTAAAAGATGACCTCGATCTTTTTTATTTTTCAGATACATAATTATTGTTGAGCATGATCTGAGCATCCTAGAATACTTATCAGACTTCATTTGTTGTTTATATACCATCATAAGATACCTAGGGCAATATTAATAGGTCTTCATTTGGGCCGATGTATTAATTTGCATGTGGTACTCTCAGGTGTAATAATTAAATACTGACGGTAAACCTTGTCAAACAATAAACCTTCCTTTGGACCGATTTATTGTCAACATGGAAACCAAACAGCCGTCACATTCTCATTATCACAGGTGCATTTGTTGTCGTGCCAAATAACCATCTTCCTTTGGGCCGATAGTTCTCCGTATTAACAACAAATCCACGACATCTTTATATGTTAGGCTAAACAAAACTATACATCAAAGGTTACTTTGGCGACATATTACTTTATCATATTTAATCTAACATACAAGACAAACGGTGCAAATAAAATTAATTGAAATATCCGAAAATCAACTAAAAATAGTCGAAAACTGAAAAATTTTCTTTGCTAGCAAAATTGGTCGGCCGATTCTATCTAGTTTAGTTGACTGAAAATCACAGAGACCAAATTGTGATTTTCAACAATTTTCAGTCGACCCAAAAGTCACTTTCGGTCGACCGAATCTGACAATGACCAAATTGTCAGATTCGATCTCTGAAATTGGTTCATCACTTTATTAACCATAAAACCAAATAAGGTTTTTAACGGATAAAGTGAGGGTCATTCTAATCCTTGGTAGGTTAAAAAATTGGTTGAAACTCCATGATTCAAGTAAAAAATGAATGAAATCTACCCAAATTTGTCCCAAAATTGAAAATTTTTCTGAATATCAATCCTGTGAACAGTGTTTTCAATAAACCCAAAGCTAGAATTGATATGCAAAAACATTGTTCACAGACGAATTTGGAAAATTTCAGATTCGCTTAAATGGCTTTAAATATCAAAATAAATCCGAAAATGATATTTTTGGTCCAAAATCTAAAATAGGAATGACACATAAGCTAAAACCTAATCCTTATAGTATCAAATACTTAATAAATCATGTAAAATCACATATCATGCACGTATAATATAAACCCTAGAAATCCAAATAGGCATAGATTATGAAAACTACAGACATACATGAAAATCTAATCAATTTTAACATGAAATCTCCCTTTGATACCACTTGTTAGGAATGAATATGGGATTGCAAATACCAAACACAAACCCTAGATCATTCATGTAAAAAAGTGGTGGTGACCATAATCCTAATATTTTCTTCATATAGTCCCTTGTTGGGTATCCATCACACCCAATTGGGTGACTAACAGAGTATCCATATTAGGTTTGTTTAATTAGATATCCTGACCCAACTTTAATTAAATTACTTATTAAGTTTGTTTAAGAATAATATGGCCCAATACAATTGTTAAAATGTATGGCTTAACGTAGAACATAAAATTACCTAACATACATAACCATAATTTAGCAAACTAAAGTTTAATTAACTAAAGATATTTTAACTTTAGATCGCTACTAAGTAAAAGTTTGTATACTCAGTTTAGCCGTATGAATGATTACGTTATGGGAATTTATAAGAGCATGAAGGAACCACGGGGTGATAAATTTGATTTATGTCGACCTTTGTAGGTTGCTAGTAGATTTCATCTAAAATGAGATTTGAGCAAATTCTTTTCTTTTACAATAGATGAATAAGAACACCAAAACGTTTCATGTTCCATCACAAAAGAAAAAAATGGATTCAAAATTTCAAGTTTGTGCATAATAATAATAATAATAAACAAGTTTAACATAAAAATAAAAAAGTAAATATAAAACCTAGGTCACTCCTAATGTGGTGCAAGCTATAAATGAAAATTTTAACAATCATAATTTAACAATTTAATTCTTTAAAAGGAAAAAAAAATGAATAAGTTATTTTGAGTCTTATTATATAACAAAGGGTTAATGATACCAAAATACCTAAAGTTTCACTTTTCTGCAAAAGATAATGTCATTTTTGAGTTTTGCAAAATAATACCTTAACAATTGCAATTGCTGCAAAATTATATCATTTAATGTTTAGTTTACATTTAGTAAATCTGATATTGAAAAGACAGAATTGTCCTTATTGACTAATTGAAAAATATATTAGACTAATTGTATCCTGAATATACTTTTTAATTGTTTTTTAAACTCTTTTGTTTAGCTTTCAAAAAGAAAAATATATTAGTCTACCTCATTATTCTCGTTACGCTTTGGAACCAAAATCTACGTATATACACTCAATTTCATATTGCGGGGAGTTAGTACAACAAATCTAAATATATTGCTTTCAGAAAGCGAGACTAGCTCAACTTGAATTACCTCTTTCTATAATGGCCAATCATGTTTATACTGATATTTAACCATACTCATAAGTTCTGAATCTGGATTTATCTTGAGACAATAATAGTAATTGTTGAGGCAAATACGTCGTCAACGATCATAATTTCTATTCAATTTTTCCCCTATATTTATCAAATATATCAAGATCTCGAAATTTTCATCGTTCACATCTACTCCATGAGGAATATTTAAAGGATTTAAGTGTCCATTATCTCATTCTATTTCTCAGCATTGACTATAGCTCTTTAACTAAGATATTTCTCTTCAGGAGATTCTTTAAGTGATGCTGCTTTTTTTTCTACAGATTCTTATTTTTAGCACTAATTTGCCATCTATACTTTTGGCATGTTTCGAGCTCAATTAGTCATGTATTGTTACTAGGGATCACAACTATTATTGAGGTATTAGCAGTAGGAATTTAAGATCTTTTATCACTCTTATAGCATCTATAAATATCTTTGGTAGTTAAATTGCATTTTGTAATAACTATATTATTTTCTGAAAATTTCTACTTCACTTTTATTTATATAAGAAAAATACTTAATTAGTCTCCCTTGTAGGAAATTTCTCGATATTCTTTCATACTACAAGTGTCATTTCTCCTCTAGTGTCGAGAAGCATGCCTTGTCTAATTGGAAATTAGTAAATATGTAATAGATAAATTACTCGTCAGAAGTATTTAAGAATACTTATAATTAAGGTAGTTGAATAAGCAAACATGTGGCACAACTACAAACTCGCAGATAATGATAATTTTTAGACTTGTGCTAATGTACAAGATATTATGGGGGGTATATATAATATGCAGATGACTGAAACTGAATCAGGGTAATTATGTGCTTAATATCATCTTCCCAAATAATAAAAGGCAATTTTGATTTCAATTGATAATAAGCTTTTTGCTTTAATAAATGACTTTACTAGGTTATCTTGTGTGTATGTGTGGGTCACATGATGTTCAACTTTTATCCCAATTGCTAAAAAATAATACTATAATATTGAAATATGGATTTACTAATATTATTAAGTCTTCTAGACTGATTGAGATAATTTGAAAATTACGCTTAATTATAAGCTACTACTTTGAGTGAACAGTTTGTCAAAGGTCAAATTATAGATAGACAATAGGCTAACATAAGATCAATGCATTTAGACATCTGTCAAAATTATAATTTATCAAAATGACCCTTATATATTCCCTTAGATCTATTGTAAATTACAGCGGTATCAACGATAATATTTAAACTAATTTACATTGAGCACACATATCACAAATTCATGTAAAGGGTACTTCTGATTCTTGAATGGATATCCGTCATAATTCTCAGTACTTTTGTTCATCATACTAGACTTAGGATAACCTAATCGATCATACCAATCCTTCAGAATTTGATTATTAAACTACGGTTCTAACACAACATGTATTATAACTTATGATATGAAAGTGCAATATAATCTTGTGGAGAGGCTCATTTAGGGCCATCTATTTATTTTATAATGCCTGAAATTGTAATATACATACCCTTTATAATAAGTCATATCTATAAGGTATCTACCATCCCATAGAATAATATACAAAATTACACTATCTACTAAACATATTTCTAATTTATTTCTCCATAAATATTACTCTTTGTATTGTGTCAATTAGTACTCAGGAAAAAATAATAATAAGAGGACAATATTGCAATATAAAAAAATAAAATAAAAACATAATAGAGTGTAATATAATTCGATGAATAATAAATAATTATCTAAAAATATATATGAAAAACTAATACTAATAAACAACTGTAATAATATTTAAGTTCAATTACTCATTTTCAAAGTCTAAATAAAAATACTAATATTTAGCAAAGTTATTTCCTCCACATGAGCTACTTCCTTTTAGGGATGTGCCATATTCTCAAATGGATCTAATACTTAAACTTATACTTCTAGTACAACTCAACTAGATATTTTAGGAGTACTACAAATATATCTCGAATAATAAACATGCTCACATTCCGAATTTGCTCGCTCATTATACATCCCTATCTTCTGGTGGATATTTTTGAATATTTTCCAATGAGTATATTCACAGTCATTTATTGTTCTTATGTTGTTCACATCTATTATGCTTGTGATTCATGCAACATTTACTTTATGGATTATTAAAGTGCTATTATACCTGGCCTGATGATTTTTCATCAGAAACCTATTATTCTTCTTTGCTACTAAAAGGCAAGTAATGTGTATACTATAGAATACTATTGAAACTTACTCTCTCTACACTATTACTACATGATCATGTTAAACATGACTAAACCGAACTCAGAAATAGACTTAAAGTCCTATAGGTGCTAGTGTAACCAATAAAATTATTTGGTAGGATTACAAATTTCTAGTAATCAGATTGGTCCTCAATTAAGGTTATTTCAGAGAACATTAAGAATTTTAATAGTTAGGTATTCAACCTTTAAATTCTCACTTAAATAATGTCTCGATAATATCATAACTTTCAATATATTTTGGACTAATACCTTATTTTTCTTCCTTATTAGTCTTATAGAACTCGTTGATATCTATATTCACTTTGGTATTAAGGGCATTGAGCTCCAACTTAGATAAATTTGCAATTTAAATATTTATATCCAAAATTAATATTTCATAAAATTCCAATTACAATAAAATATACATATTCATGTGAAAATTAAGTAGTTAATAATTTAAAATATGACAAATCACTACTTGCTATATATATTTTTAAGGATATCATAAATTACTAGATGATTGCAAACAAAACTAAACATTGTTTATATATATATATATGCGCTTAACTATACGAACTAAATTTGTTCAAGAGAGATATACGAGCAAAAATTCAAAATAATGTAGTATGCTTTATAATGAGGAAAAAGTAATTAAAAGAAATAAATTGCAAATCAAATATATCATATCCACATAAGAGATATATTGAGTACTATTTTGATATTTTGTTTGACTATATACGCCAATCTAAGTGTAAAGTTTATGACGAAAGAGTAAAAACCAGCATAAAATAGAGTATTGTAGTATTATTAAAGGCACTAACAAACAAGGATATTGACTAAAAATCAAAGATCCATAAAATTTTCACAAACTTAATAAGATGACATTAAGGAAAAATATGCTAAAGAATGAAAATTATCAACCCAAATATATATATATGAATATTCCATAACAAAAGTCATTACAAATGCCGTAGACTGCATTTTATCTATAGCCCTTGGAATTTATACAACAAACTTTTCTATTTTTTTTTGTACTTGTATTTACATTATTAAGGTGCCATATACGATTTTATTAGCATTTTCTACTTTTAAGGTGCTATACGTGACATTGTTTGGTTATATAAGTGTAGATTTTGAGGAATCGTGCATTTATCTT
The DNA here is from genome assembly GCA_002914805.1 of Parasponia andersonii. Classification (NCBI taxonomy): domain Eukaryota; kingdom Viridiplantae; phylum Streptophyta; class Magnoliopsida; order Rosales; family Cannabaceae; genus Trema; species Trema andersonii. Next base: position 132,312 of record JXTB01000529.1, on the reverse strand, counting down.
TTTATATCAATACTTATATTGACCTCAAAATTTTAAAGTGTAACATTTCTTTTCGGGGAATGTGCAAAGATATATTTCTCACAGCTGTTAGCTACTACTTTTTATAAAAAACTAATAATGTCCAAAAATTTAAAGAAAATTAAAATTAACCAAAAGATATCTCAACAAAAGTACCTCTCGACTATATCTAAGATCAGTAGCGAGAAATTCGTACTGATAACGTATTATAAACTAAGTACAAAATATAAAAAAGAAATTTCACAAAAGTAAGAAAAGAAGATACAAAAAAAATGTATAAAGAGAATTTTCTTATTACTCTATTTTTCTTTGTATCTACGATACATACTAAATAGCATATTTATAGACTTATAATCAATCATAAATGCTAGAATACGAAATAATTATATATATATATATATATTACAATATAAAATACTATTAAATAGAATTTAAATATGAGTAAGAAAACATAAAAATTAGGAATTATGGAATATAAACCACGACTCATAAATTAATATATTCATAACATAAATAACTTATTTTATGTTTTGTTTATTTTATTTGGATTTTTGGGTGCAAATAGTTTGTGATGTGATGAAGGCCCAAGACCAAAGATAAAAGTGGACATTGCGGTGTTGGGGCCGTGTGGATGGTCCGAAGAGAGAGAGAGAGAGAGAGAGAGAGAGAGAGAGAGAAACCCTAGGGGAGGGAAGGGAAGGGAAGGGGAAAAGGAAAAAGCCAGGGGGAGGGGGAGTGCTAAGCTGAGCTATAAGCTAGTTTTAGGAGAAAAAAAAGGAATTTCATTTTCATTTGATTCTGCTCTTCCTTCACTTTGGTCTCAGATCTCCTCCCTCTTTGCCTCCTCTCTTCTCACTTCATCCATTCATTCATTCATTCATTTTCAGGTACAATTTTCTTCTTTTCCTCTTCTTCTTCAATTCATCTTCTTTTTTTCTTTTTTTATATTATTTTGTCTTACTTTTTCAACAGTTAGGGTTTGGCAGCCATGGCGGATCGGTTGACGCGTATTGCCATTGTAAGCTCGGACAGGTGCAAGCCCAAAAAGTGTCGCCAGGAGTGCAAGAAAAGCTGCCCCGTCGTCAAAACTGGTATCTTTTTATAAAATTCAAGCTATTATCATCGCTGTTTTCTAAAGATGATCATCCATCCTTGTCATGAATTTTCCTCTCAATTTCACCTTTCTTTTTCTATGCTTTCCTTTCTTATGGACAATTCTTGTGATTATTATTATTATTATTATTATTATTATTATTATTATTATTATTCTCCACTCTATCCTTCTTTCTATCTATTTAACACTTGCTTGTTTCTATAACTCACTAACTCCTATGTATGTACCCAATAATATGTTATTTGCAGGCAAATTATGTATTGAGGTTACAACTCAATCTAAGATTGCTTTCATATCTGAGGAGCTCTGTATTGGTTGTGGTATCTGTGTCAAGGTTTGTTTCTACCTTACTTTCTATTTCTTTTTGCTACACTATCAAATTTTGCAATATTAATCTGACTAAACCTTTTTTTTTTCTCCCCTAAAATCAGAAATGCCCCTTTGAAGCCATTCAGATTATTAACTTGCCAAAAGATCTGGACAAAGATACTACCCATCGTTATGGCCCAAATACATTTAAACTTCACAGGTTTCTTCTTCTTTATTCAACGCTTTCTAGGTTGTCATTTTTTTTTAAACTTTCTCCATGACTTAACATTGAATTGAATTACAATGATACAATTACAGGTTGCCAGTCCCAAGGCCAGGTCAAGTTCTAGGCTTGGTTGGAACTAATGGCATTGGCAAGTCAACTGCTCTCAAAGTTTTGGCTGGAAAACTGAAACCGAATTTGGGCCGATTCAATGTAATTTTTTCTTAATATATCCCCGAGCTCTTATTTGTGCTTACTTTACGGCTGCCCTTATGCTTGATTATCGTTTTTTCAGAATCCTCCCGACTGGCAGGAAATCTTGACCTATTTCCGAGGATCTGAGCTGCAGAATTATTTTACTCGTATCTTGGAGGATAATTTGAAGGTTCCTTTGAGATCTATGTGTCCGAGTTTGTATTACTAAATCTGTTGTGCATTTGGTACATGATGAGAATTAAGCTACCATTCTTCTGATTCTTGGTGCTTAGTACATGTTTACTTTAACCTTTGTAGGCTATTATAAAGCCTCAGTATGTTGATCACATTCCAAAAGCAGTTCAAGGCAATGTTGGTCAGGTGCTTGACCAAAAGGATGAGATAGAAAGGAAGGCCGAACTCTGCAATGATCTTGAACTAAACCAGGTTATAGATCGTAATGTAGGAGATCTATCTGGTGGAGAGCTTCAGAGATTTGCTATTGCTGTTGTTGCCATACAAAAGGCTGAGATATATATGTTTGATGAACCTTCCAGCTATCTTGATGTGAAACAAAGGCTCAAAGCAGCTCAAGTTATCCGATCTTTGCTCAGGCCTGACAGGTTTTATTTTCTTCCTCTTTCCTAGCCCGGATCTGTATTTGACTTTGAGGCAGAACATCAGAAGTATATATTCCTATGTTGTTATGTTCGGAAAATGCTTTGTTGTAAAAGGTGAACTCTCTGTTTGTTTTTTTTTTCAGCTATGTGATTGTTGTTGAGCATGACCTGAGCGTCCTAGATTACTTGTCAGACTTCATCTGCTGTTTATATGGGAAACCGGGTGCATATGGAGTTGTCACCCTTCCCTTCTCAGTCAGAGAAGGTATCAACATTTTCTTGGCCGGATTCGTGCCTACAGAAAATCTTCGGTTCCGAGATGAATCTCTTACATTCAAGGTAGATTTGTTAGTTCTCTGGATGTGTGCTCTCCTATTTAGGTTATATCGATTACTCACTTTGTTTCGTTTTATAGGTTGCTGAGACTCCGCAGGAGAGTGCTGAGGAAATTGAGACATATGCACGATACAAATACCCAACCATGACTAAAACTCATGGCAATTTTAGACTTCGTGTAGTTGAGGGTGAATTTACGGATTCTCAGATTATTGTGATGCTAGGAGAGAATGGGACAGGGAAGACAACATTTATTCGTATGCTGGTATTGTTTCTTTCTTCTTGTTGTTTCTGTTCCTTATAGGATTTAGATTTTTAAGATATTGATTTTGTCTGTTTTAGTATTCAAATGATCAAATTGTTTCAATTTGCAGGCTGGTTTGTTAAAACCTGATACAATAGAAGGTTCTGATGTGGAGATTCCTGAGTTCAATGTTTCTTACAAACCTCAGAAAATCAGTCCCAAATTTCAGTCTACTGTTAGGCATTTGCTGCATCAGAAAATACGTGATTCGTATACTCATCCCCAATTTGTGTCAGATGTGATGAAGCCTCTTCTTATAGAACAATTAATGGATCAAGAAGTTGTAAATCTTTCTGGAGGAGAGTTACAGAGAGTTGCATTATGTTTATGCCTCGGAAAGGTAACTGTTTAAATTGATGTTTTTAAATTTGGTCTAGAAGCTGGGAAGACGTAGAGTGAAAGAGTGATTATTGCACTCTTTCTTTTACATACCATGAATATGAGCAAAGCAGCTTAATTTGAGCCCTAACCAAATCCTACATTGTTTGGGAAGCATGAACTTTGTAGTTAATCATCGTGTAGGTGGACTTGAGGATTTTTTTTTTCTTCATTAAAAATTTTAAGATATGTATTGGCAAACTATAGACCTGATCACTCAACTAAAGCCCTAGACCTGAGGTTACATTTGGAGCCATCTAGAAGTGTATTTTTCAAAGGGCCATGAGAGCAGAGCCTTAGCTTGCACACTTTATTGATCTTGGAAGACTTTATTCAAAGCTTCTTTGTGTATTATCTTGCCATTTATGCCTTTTTCTTCTTTTCCTTCAAGTTTATTCTCTGATTGTAGTATAAGTTTATATTTATGTCTCCATGCACTAAGGGCATTCATGAATAGTTGTGAGTGTTATAATTTGCAAGACATGGTTGAAGGGTTTGTAATGCTTACAATTAAGGATATTGATATTGTCTAATGGAAGATTTGCTTTGATTTGATGCAGCCTGCTGACATTTATCTAATTGATGAGCCTAGCGCGTATCTTGATTCTGAGCAGCGTATTGTTGCTTCGAAGGTGATAAAGAGGTTTATCCTCCATGCAAAGAAAACTGCTTTTGTGGTTGAGCATGATTTTATTATGGCAACTTATCTGGCGGATAGAGTTATTGTGTACGAGGGGCAGCCTTCAATCGATTGTACTGCTAATTCTCCCCAGTCATTGTTGACCGGGATGAATCTCTTCTTATCTGTAAGAATTCCAACTTGTTGACTCTTCTAGCTTCACGACTCTAATTCCTTAATTTGTTTCTCTCTCTGCAAATGAAAGAAAAACAACTTTTGTTGAAGTTACATGTTTTATTTGTGCAGCATCTGGATATCACGTTTAGACGGGACCCGACTAATTACCGCCCAAGAATCAACAAATTGGACTCAACTAAGGACAGGGAGCAGAAATCTGCGGGGTCCTATTATTACTTGGATGATAAGTAGTATGGATGGGTGAGTATTATTCATTCAATTTCCATTTTCTACTACCTACTTTTCTTTATGTATGCTTACGTGCAGTCACCATGTTCGGTGGCTTTCCTTTCTTCTTTGGTTCTGCAGTTGCTTAATCTACAGATGACGTGACATTGATGCAAGCTGATCGTGGGATCTTGATTTTATGTCTTGATATGTTGACAATTGACGGGCGACCCGCGTGAAATGGTTTCTTTTGCTTGTTTGACCTGAGTGTGCAGGGCTCACAATTTATTACGACATTCGCCTACCAGTGCTTGCTTGCTCTTCTCCAGTTTTGATACGACATTAGGCGAATGAATTTTTGCGTACTTAAATTTGCTTTGCTATATTTACGATCGACCACTGTATTTGACTAGAGGAACGACATGAGATTAGAGAGCTTTGATGTTTTTTGGGGGGGTGGGGGGTGGTTATTACTTGGCAATTACCAGTTGGAGATTTTACCTTGAAATTTCATATTAATACATGGTTAAATAATTGAGGAAAAAACGCTTCAAACCGCTATTTTATTTCTCAGGTGTCTGTTAGAGCCCACAATTTGAAAGGCTGTATCGATCCTAGAAAGAGGTAAATAAAAGATGCAGTGATTCTCATAATATATTTTTAGGAAAATGTGCTTTAATTTAAAAAAGTGTACATCCTCGTTACTTCGGGATGCTGCTAAATAAGCTATAAACACCCTACAGCTTTTCTCGAGTTTTAACTTTAGTAGTATATTTCTCTCGGTCACCAGAGACCGGCTTTTAGGAAGAGAAATAAAGGTTATTAACTTTTAATCATTGATAAGATTTTGTAGATAGACTATTCATTTTATTTTTATTTTATTTTCATAAAAAGGAAAAACTTTCAGGATGAAATGCTTGAGAAGAAAATGTTCTAGACCTCAGAACTGGTTTATGTGTTATTGTCAGAATACTTGGAGAAGGTATTGGAACCAACCTGTCTGAAAAACACTAGCACAGATGTTTAAAGCTCGAAGAAGTTTAGGTAAACACTCATCGAAGTGACACGGGATTCAAAAGCCACGCCGGAAATCAGCTGGCTTATTGTTCAATTTAAGGGCCAATTTATCCAAATCAAGAAAGCAACAGTGACGAGATAAAATCCATCTGGACCCCAAGTGCCTTACCTTCCGTCCCTTTTATTTGAGCTTTTAAAAACAAAATACAAAAAGAGAGTGAAAAAAAATACAACGTTACAAAAGAAACAGGTCGCCTCATCTCCAATAAATTATATTCTCAAATTGGGGTACATTCGTTTCCATGTACAAACACTTATGCAATGCAACCCTCTTGGCTTGAAGAGCAACTCTAGAACCAAATCTTCCTGATATTTCTGTGTAAAGCTCCTCATACTCTTGTCTGTATGGGTTATCGAGAATGCAGCTTCAGCTCGGGACTCAGGTAGGTGGGTGATCATCCTCGGGTCTCTGAGGCGGGATTGGCTTCCAGTCAGGTTTTTCATCCCAATACATGTCATAATATATGTGACCTGGAGTGTGATTCATTACACAACACCATATTCCGACATATCGCTTCACACGTTTTCTGAATTTCTCTTCCCTTGTCTGACCATATCAATTCAGAAGGCTTAGAACTGAACATGAAATCTAAACTGAATACTAGGAAAAGGGAGATATATATGTGTATATATTATGAACTCGCCTTGTCCATAAAGCCGAGGAAGGCATCTTGCATAGAAGAGAACTGAATAACTTTAACATCCTTGAATGAGGAGAATACGGTCTTGAACTGTATATAAAAGCAAAATTTTCAATCAAGTCCATGGGAAGATGAACATCTTCATTTCAGCATGGAAAGAGAGAATGCACAAACGAATACGAATTTAGTACCGTTTCTTCATTGCTGCGCTTTGGAAGTCTCAGTACACCTGGTCGATTTGTGTTATTTAATGCACAACCCTGGCTTCCTTCTTCACAAAGATGAACCTCAAGCCATGAATCTTTCACCTAGAATATATTCAAAACAATTATACTTACCTCTTGAAGGAAAGAGAAGGAAAACTGTACTAAATATCATGTACTCACGAACCTTTTTGGGCAGTAATGGATTATCAAAGAATGAGTACTCTCTAATGTGTATCCCATGACCATATTCCTCGGGCAGTTCTTTGAGCATGATATTTACCTGCAGCAAGTCTTCGTCAGCCTCAGAGGACATATATTCACATTCACGGATCAAATACTAAAAGCAATTGCATTATAGAATAAAGAATGGAAATAGTCTGTGGCTGAAATTTCCCAAGCACAAAGTAAGCTCAGAGGAAAATTTTGAAGGTGAAATAATTCTTCTTTTTTGGTTGAAAGCACAAATGGGGGCCAGAAAAGTAGACACAATATAAGGGAAGAATACTAGTCAAAAGGTACCGGGAAAAAAAAAAAAAAAACTTTAGAATGAGGGGGGAAAAATGAGATGACCTAATGTTAGCAAGGAAATGACAGCATCATAACCGTTTGTTTTAGTATTTGTTCAATGACATGACACCTCTTACGGCAAGAAAACACAGACCATTAACTGAAATTTTGACTTGAACAAACAGGGATACCTCAAACACGTGGTCCAGAGGGCAGATAAAAGGTTGTCTAGTCATGGAACCCTCCAAAACTCCAGGGTGTGAAAACCAAAGCCTATCCAACCTGCACCATAATGGAGGCATAACCTAAAATTCAAACAAAGAGCAGATGAACATCAAAATATATTCCTACGCATTTAAAAATACATTAATTAATAACACTACAAATCTACATAAGGTCAAACCACCCAAATATGAAGATATTGGTTTTACCATATATGTAGTATCCAGCACAAGTTCAAGGTAGTAATACATTTAGAGGAGGCTAAATACAATATAGTCGTACTGCAGAGGCATGGTGATCATATGTGACATCTACATAGTGCATCTAAGCAATCACGTGCTTCACATTAAGATAGATGAAACAATAGGTATTTGAGCTAAGTCAGAAAATTGATCCAAGGAAGAATGAAATTGGACTGGACTGGGGCTCAGCAACCTGGCATTGACCTGAACCAATTGCACGAAAGGTGTTCCTCTTGATTTTTAAATATATAAAATATTTTTCTCACATCCATAGTCAGCTCTCAACATATATGCGAACATTTGTTTCAATGGTTACAGGCCCATGAAATTTGAAGGAAAGGGCTTCGTTAGAAATCTTCTACAGTTCCAATCCCATTTAATTTGCCCAACCTCAGCCTGAAGCTTCAACACATCACAGGACAAGCTTCGGCTGAAAATCTTAGCATGTTAAATGAGCCACATAAGCTCAAGCTCAGGACAAAGGATTTTCCTTTTGCATTGTGTGCAAACACCCCCTGGCTTCTCTTTCTCCTAGGCACCGTAAGAAGTGTTAGGAAAAGCAACCCCACGGGTAATAGAAATCAAATATAGTAACAACTGACCAAGCTGATGATGATGCTTACAAAAACTCTGGCAATTGGCAGCGGTCATGGAGATAGTGTTTTGCAATATAATTAGCAAAATCTATATAGTGCAATGTAACTACCAATACATATATATACGTATTCTTTTTTATACTAGTCCTCCCGCTGAATCCTACAATCTTTGGGAGGCAGAAAACTCAAGTATATTGCTGGGTAGCTCCTCATGAGGAAGCAAACCCTAGACCTAATTGAAACAAACCACATTCCTAACCACTCAAAATATCCTTTCATGGGTCTGAATAGGCAATACATGACGACTTCAAATTTCAGATTCCAGTATTTAACAAAATACTGGAATATTGACCTTCAATTTTGTACTTATCGTAGGGCAATCGTATTAAATTAAGTGGCTAACAACATATATGCAAATTGTACTTACCAGGGTGCGATTCAAAAGAGAAGCAATTGCAAGTGCTGTCCTTATTTGTTTCACCTGAAAATATTTTTTGGCTGTGAATATTAACAAACATAACTTAGTTATATACAAATGCCAGATATTAGTGAGTAGGCTGACATCCTTACTTGGTAATTAACAAGAGAAAAGTGTGATTCAATGTTATGCTCCCCATCAAGTATTAAGCTCTTAGGAATAGATGGCTTAAATGACAAGAAACCTCCTGTATAAATCCAATTGAAGTTAATTAGACCAGCATTGCAGAATACTCCAATCAAGGGGGGGGAAAAAGTATGGGTATTTGTATCTTTAATTTTAAGGTTTGAATCTCTAAACTACAGTTACTTTAATGTGGGAAGTTATCCTAAAATGGTTAGTAGTAGGGATTACGAAACTTGATATTGGGTGGTAATTAAAGGGAAAAAAAATAACTATAACCGTTCAGGCAATAACGCAACAAATTAATCAGTCAAAGATTATAACTGTTATCATGTTGCATTGCATTATTTATAGCAGTTTCCGTCAGATACTATAACAGCTCTATATTTATGACAAATGAACATATTAACAGCCTAAGACTCAAGCTTTTTGGACATATATAATGTACAAGGTATAGTTTTTGACATTCCAAACACATTTCAAAAGCAAACTATTTAGCTTATTGGACAGCCAACTGCTATCGCTTATTACTTAGTCAATGTCTTGAGGTCACAAGTGAAGATACGATGGATTAAAACAACTGATTAAGTACTGAGAATAGTATTAACACTGACACGACTACGCACATCCTAATATAGTCCAAAGACGTGCAATCCAAGCCTTAAGCAGTTCTACCTGGTGCATCAAAATATTCTGGTGGATCATAGAAGACCATAGCTTCCCGCAGTCTATGACGCTTTCCATCGGTACCCGCATACTGAAACGTTGTATGCACAGCATAGGGCTCCAATCTGAGTTGTTGATACATGGCCTGCCATTTTACATACAATTTATCATGCTGTATTAATTGCACCAAAGTAGGGTTTTAAACTTTTATGGGCCACAACCTTGCATGTGCAGTGGGGTTAAAAAACATCAGACAGAACAAAAGAAAGTGAATTAGTGGCCTAGGATCCATGGAGCGACTACAAACAAAATTACAATGTTGTGTCTAAACTGAAAGAGTGGGGAGGAATTTATAGATCCTACCTGGACAAAATATGTATGTCCGCTGCAGAATATGCTTGCGGGTAAAACTCCTAGCTTGAGATTTCCATCGTAAGCATATGCAAGGCCGCTTTCTTCATCAACTGATGGTCCTAACTTCCTGTGGACAAGGTCATTAAAACCATTCTGATCCCAAATCTTTTCGTCTGCTAGAAGCATCTCTTTCCATTCCTTTGCCAATTTTTTTGCAGAATCTGTTGGCCTCCAGTGGAAAATTCCTATATTGTAGGCAGCCCCAACTGTTTATGGGTAGACAAGACATACATTAGTACCAAATTTGAAAAGCCTTGAATGTGGTATTTTGAAAAGTGAAAAATCATTTGTTCTAGAAATGACTGGAACTTCAATACCAAAAGAAGGAAACGTAGCCGCCTTGTACTAGCCAAATCATTGTCTTCGTTGAATTAAAAACTAAATTGTAAGCCGTGCCTGGCAAACACGCAAGCTTATGGTCCGTGGGCACAAGTCTTGCACTCCAACATAGACATTTAAAACATGCAAGAAATAGGATTGATAGGACTGATCTTCAATTAAGAGCAGAGATACAGAAAAATCTTTAAGCACTCCCAACATAATAATATATTCAATTTTAGAGAAACTGGATCAACATCCAAGCTTATAGGAAGTACTTTTAAAAGTATGTAGCAACAACTTAATTGCTTAAGAATTCATTGTACATTTCATAGAAAAAAAGCACCTGACATTATCTATTTCGCATTTTGCCTGACAAAAATCCTAGCGACGGCAAGCTTGCCGTAGGGTGTATGCAATGCATACATGCTACTAAGGTTTTAAAGTTTCCAGATTAGTAACATTAGCAGCTAAATATGGTTTACTGTAATGCGATGTTGTATACTTGTGTGACATGGTGGTTAGCATGCTAAGTGCTAACAAGTGACTAAAGAACCCCATACAGAATAGGTACGAGCAAGGAAAATGGTGATGAAGGATGAAATTTTTCTTCTGGTTATGTTAATTTAGTTTTTGAAGGTCTACCTTGCTGCCAAATGTCCAGCCTGTCATCAACAACAGTTGGCACAACTTGATCGGAGGAAGTTAAGACGTCTGCTTCAGGATAACGGGCAAGATAAGGAAGTGGGTTCTGTTTGAGGAAGACAGAAGGTGGGTTGAAATAATAATTTTAAAAAAAAAAAAAAAAAAACAGAGTTGTTGAACTGAACTGATAGAAGAAAGAAAGAAAGAAAAGGCGTAGTTATGTGAGTACCTTTAACCAAACCATGTCAGTATCACACATCAAGAGCTCAAAACCATAAGGAAGGATGGCATCGATGAGAATAACTTTCTCTCGACCCATCTTGTGAAAAGTGGGTGAGCCCCATCCAACATCGATAGTGCTCATATGACTGCCCATGTCAAAAACAGGAATTCCTTTCCAATACAAAGCCTCTAACAATTTGGTGTCCATTGCACCTAAACCACGATATAGCATAGCATGAATGAAGGAATGAATAGAATAGTAATTATATTGTAATTAAAAAGAAATAAAAGACGAAGGCAGAGCTTAGCTTACCAACAAGAAAGTTAGAGAGTTGGAGATGGGTCAAGTGGTGAACCCAGGTAATAATAAAATCCATGAAAGCATAGTTGCCGAAGGTGACAATAATGATGTTGTGTTTGACCCTTTGTTGAACTAATTCCTTGGAGAGTCGAAAATGGTCCAAAGATGGCATCTTTGTGGTGCGAGGGGGTTCCAAAATGGATGGAGGTAATAATGGTGGTTGAGTAGAGGTGGATGGCTGGTCATGCTCATGATCATGATCAGCTTCAGCTACATGAACATAAGTTGTTAGTAATAAATAAACAAAAGAATTGAATTTGAATTTGGATTGAAACAAAGCAGAAGAGAAATAGAGAGAGTTAGACTTACTGGAGAGAGAAGAGGAAGAGGAAGAGGAAGAGGAAGTGGAAGAAAAAAAAGAAGAAGAAGAAGAAGAAGAGTTGTTGGGTGAGTAAATGGCGGAGAAGACATAGAAAGAGGAGACAAGCACTCCTACGATGACAGTCGCGTATATCGTCACGAACAAAGGCTTCGACTTGGCCGCTTCCTCCAACCTATTCCTCCAACCCATTTCTCTTCCCCTTTCCCTTTCCATTACCATATTCCCAAATCTAAACTCTTTTCTCTCTTTTTATTCTTTTATCTATCAAAACTCCATTCCCATGGCCACCCAGCCTAACTGATACACAAGAAGAAAAGGTCTATCAAAACTCCATTCCCATGGCCACCCAGACTAACTGATACACAAGAAGAAAAGGTCAACCTCCATCTCTCTCTCTCTCTATCAACTCCCACAATTCTCTACTCTCTACCCAATAATTATCTCTTTCTTTCTTTTTTTTTTTTATCAAATTTAATTACCTGCCCTCCTTTACCTTATTATTTATTATTATTATTTTCTGCAAACAAACATTTTCATTTTCACTTTCATTTTGGATCTAAATCTAATTACTTTTTCCTACATTTTATATTATCAATACAATATATATATATATAATATGTTTCTTGTCATCTTCTGCCTGCCCCTCCTCTGTCTATCTTTATTTTCTTATTCTCAACTAGCTGTTAAAGTCTAGATTTTTTTTTTCTTTTCTTTTTTAATTAAATAGGTTCTAATTTTATATTTATTTTAGTCAAAATAAAAAAAAAAAATATATATATATATATATGTTCGTTCTTATAAATCAATTATAAATGTCACACCAAATTGCTTTTAAAAATGAATATTCTATTATTATAAAATGAGCATACTTTAACACGTATGCTGCTGTAATATATTGAATCGGTCAAAACAAACAGCCTCCAGCCCCTCCCATTCAAATTTCAAGACACAGAATATGCTCACCACCCTCCCTTTATATTCATAACATAGGGACTTAGGGACAAACACGAAAATCAGATCTTATAAATCTACAAAATTACACATGCTTCATTCATCATATCAAGCCTTCAAATTTATATTTTGAGCTCTCTCATTTCTAAAATATGCCATGCCATCCACAGTTTCTGGCATGCCCTACGGACCCACTCCTTTATTATATAAATAAATATTCCCATTATTTATTCTTCTTATTCTTTTTTTTTTTCCTCCTTTTCTTTTTGCTTGAAAGATACATGTATTTTATGAAAAAGATATGGGACAAAAAAAAAAAAAAAAAAAAGAACTTAACAGATAATGTTTAAGTCATGCCTGGATCGTTGATGCCGTTGGTGTTGGTATTACAATTTTTGATAAATTAGGTTTGTAGAATTTATAAAAATGTGCTTAATTGTATACTCATATCCAAATGCCAATATTAGGGGGGGGGAAGATCATTAGCTGTTGTTGATGATAATGGTGATGATGATCAAATCAGTATTATTACCAGAACTAAATAAATAGTAAGTATGGCCTCAAAAAAGAATAGCTAATAGCAAATTATGTGACTATGTCACTCTATGGTACTTTAGAACACACCGAAAGAGAACCTCCTTGGAAAACATTAGTATTCTAAGAAAGTCTAAAACGATATCGATGTTTACAAATCTTAACAAAATACTCACAGAAGTAGCTATAGAATTTTTTTCTACACATATATACATACCAAAATCAAATTTTAATAATTAAGAGACTCAAACTCAGTATATATATATATATATATATATATACGGGCACCAATCTACTAGGTATTTTTTTTTTGACCTATACATAAGTATCAATTTGACAAAATTTAGTATGCACATTTTTTTATTGTAAAAAGTAAAAGAAAGAAAGAACATTAATGATGCACGTCTTTTCATGCACTTTATTATAGCCATTAGATCACCATTAGATGGTGATGTAATGGCTAAAAAAAAAATACCTACCCATAGGTAAAGAAAAAAAATACCTATTGGATTGGCAACCTATATATATATATAGGTTGCCAATCCAATAAGTATATATAGGTTGCCAATCCAATAGGTATTTTTTTTCTTTACCTATGGATAGGTATTTTTTTTTAGCCGTTGGATCACCATTAAATGGTGATCCAATGACTATAATAAAATGCATGAAAAGACGTGCATCATTAATGCTCTTTCTCTCTCTTATTTTTTAAGATAAAAAAATATGCATGCTAAATTTTTATTGGCCAAATTGATACCAATGCATAGGTAAAAAAAAAATAATAATTGGTGCCCCATATATATATATATATGTGCAAAAATCAAAACCCCTTCTTCTAACTAATTTTAAGTGCTGAGGCGCCGTCCCATACAGTGCTCTATCCCATCTTTCGCCGACTAAGTAAATTAACACCAAACAAGTAACTAATTCAAAAAAATAACCATCAAAAAGTACTTTACTTGCAATGTCACTAATTTATAACCAAAGTCACCTCAAACTCAAAGGGTAGGAAGCTAAGACAACTGCCTATTTGAGCCAATGCCTCATAATTATATGTCCAATTTACATTTCAGAATTTAATTCTATGTAATACTAATTTCTAATCAAATAGAACTTATGTTAAGGATTTTTGTCCTGTATTGGTCCATTTACTTAGTGCTTTTATATACCTAACTAATTGACAATTATTTTCAATTTTTAAGTAAAAATTGGATCGTGAGTTACTGCCCATAATCTCACATTTAGAGACATTTTGATGGAAAATGTCAAAATATATCGTTGAAATGAGTATCGGTCCCTAAACTTGTAGTCTCAGTTTTCTCAAAGAATATTTACACCATCTAGTAAGAGATTACTAGGCTTAGAAGCATCTATACTTTGTTTTATACAGTAACTACAGTAAATAGACAGAGCAATAGCCGGAAGTACGTTCATTTGATCCTTAAGCTTATTTATGCTTTTGATTTTATGTGTTATTTATTTTATAGCACATATAGGTCATATTAAGTCTAATAATTGGTATCAGAGCATGATTTTGCCTCTGCCTTGATGAGTTTGAGAATCTTAAAAAAAAATTTGTCATATACCCGTTTTTATTTTTCAAATTCTTAGTCTATTAATTTAGAATTGTTTAGTGAAAATTGAGGTTAAAAATCATTATATAACTGATTTTTCTAACAATTCTATTATTTTAAACGTTAAAATTGGTGTCCGGAGTGTTAAAAACCAGTCGAGTCTGACGTAGGTCCAGAACGGGTCGAAAATGAGTCAAAAGACCTAGCTGGAAGTTGAAGACAACGAAAAATGACATATAGTTTTCCGGTTTTGTCTCTGTCATTTTTTTAAAAAATGATATATCATTTTGTACAACATCAGAAAATGCATGTTGTTTATTCAAGGCATTTGATTCTGTCATTTAGAAACACAACACGCCGTTTTATTTAAGTTCAAAAACGACATGTCATTTATGGTTGGAATATTTAGGCGTCGTTTTGTTTAGACGACATGTCATTTTTACTCTTATTAAGAAAAATGACATGTCGTTTTCTCTATTGATGTCTGTTGTCATTTGTGATAAACGACATGTCGTTTTCTATGGTAATTGTCAAACAACTTGTCGTTTTTGTACAGGAAAATGCAGCCCTTATTGTTGAAAATGACACTTCATTTTTTGGGCACCAAATTTTAAAAAAAGGATTATTTTTCTATTTTTTCCAGAAGTTTAAATACGGATTTTTGTGAGAAATTTTATAATTGTGATCTTTTCTGATAATTTCATTATTTTTGGTGCTTTATTATAATATTTTTATATTTGGGATTTGAATATTATTTGGTGAAATTTAATTTCATGATCTTGGTATTTGTGAAATATTTATGAAATTTTATTCTGAAAAATTTTATGAGCTCTATTATGATTGTGTTGTATGTATAATTTGTTGATTTACATGCAATTTTTGTATTATAATTTTTGTGCTTATAATTACATATTATTCATGTGGAGAGTAAATATTGCTTATATTGATAATATGTAATCAAAAAAATGAATATTATGTCAATAAAATTAAATGTCTTGTGATCCATATAAGTTTAATTAATTAGAGAGTAGACACAACGTCTTTAATTATGCAAAATTATATTAAGAAATTTAGAATCACATAAGTAAATGACATTTATTGTGATTAATTATATTTAATCTAATAAACTTTATCCCACAGGAATTTTAGGTATATGAATCAAGTGGGAGAATGTTAGGTCTTTTTGTCCTGTATTGGTCCATTTACTTAGTGCTTTTAAATGCCTAACTAACTGATAATTATCTTTAATTTTTAACTAAAAATTGAATCGTGAGTCACATCCCATAATCTCATCTTTAGAGACATTTTGATGGAAAATGTAAAAATATATCGTTGAAATGAGTATCGATCCCTAAACCTGTAGTCTCAGTTTTCTCAAAGAATATTTATACCATCTAGTAAGAGATTACTAAGTTTAGAAGTATTTATATTTTGTTATATACAATAACTACAGTAAATAAAGAGTGCAATAGCTGGAGGTATATTCATTCGATCTTTAAACTAATTTCTGTTTTTGATCTTATGTGTTATTTATTTTATAGTGTAGATAAATCTTATTAAGTCTAACAACTTATAGGAACAAATGCAAAAAAAAAAAAAATTAAAATAACATGAAACATTGAGTGAGATGAGATATAATTCTCTCTCATATGTTTAAAATTAATATGTACAACACATGAATATGAAATATAATTCATTTCATATGTACTAAGAGTAGTATTATAACGTTAATTCTAAATTCTTTAATCATTACACACCGAAAAATACGACGCACAAGATTATTTTTCGAGTCAACCCAATTTCTTAAACGGTTCCCCATTCTTGGTCTATCAATTGTTTAAGTGACAAAAGGTTACTAAATCATTGAATAGGAAAATTGAAAGAATATAGATCCTTTAATAAGGGTTTCATAAGATTTGGAAAGGTCGATCTCAGTTTACATAACGTATTTACATAACGCATTTATATATCATGGGGAAACGTATTTACGATGGGTCGGGCCCTGTGGTACAGCCCAGTCCTTCTTTGGGCTCTTCCTCTCTCAAAATGAGATGACACTCAATAAAGGACAAATTACTCTGCTTCACCTTAATTTTGCCACAATGAGTGATACACGACACCTTACCCAAAGTAATTTGACAAAAAAGTCAGGCGAAGAAAGAAAGAAGAGGTTTCCGACATACAAGAAAATAAATAATACAAATAAGAAAAAGAACAATTACCCTCTTAGTTTTCGTCTATCCTAAAAGACTAAAAGCCCTTATTTACATACTCACGATTTTCATACACACTTTTAACTTTCACTATCCCCGATCTCACCAAGTTACATTGTTGTTGCCTTCTCTTGCTCTCACTTTATAAGATCGCACGAAAAAAATAAAACAAAGGACTTGATTCAAACTCGTACGAGGAGTAATACACGGCTGCCCATATGATCTATATAGTTCCAGAGTAATAGAATCAGTTCACTCGATCAACTACCTATATAACCCCAAAACCTCTCCTATCCCATAAGTCATTAGACCCATTTTCTTGTAAATTTGACATGAAGATAAAGTTAATTATTAAGTATGAAAGTGCACCTTACAGGAAGCTTCATGATATACATAATATTACATATATGTAAAAATCACATCATGTATAACTATGCTCAGTAAAGGTCTATTCCCATTTACTTGTAAATTTGCATGAAGATAAAGACAATTATTGTAATTAAATTCGAAAGTATGGAAGGGCACCTTATATACTCACTAAATGTCCATTCCCATTACCACTAGGTACTGCAGCTTGTTTTGAGTCGCTGAAACCTCTCAAATCTGCCACCGAATCCTCTAAAATTCACCAGCTGTTTTAGGCTTATTCTTTATACATGACACTTCCGTGGTTTGAAGCTATCAATCCACTTGGTTTTCGGCTTCTTCTTCCTGCAACTAAACAATGGCAACCTCTCTTGTTTTTTGCATGCTACGCCTTTCTCCTAAGAATCCTTAAATAGAGTTTTAGGGTATAGGGTAAAAGATCCTAGTAGTCATTGAATAACCCCCTAGAATACCATTGTTATGCCACACTTCATCATTTTAACTTAGGCTAATAAACAAGTGATTATTTTAATTAATTTTGAACTTAATGTAAACCAGGTACTCACCCCAGAACAGTCTCATTCGTTAAAGTATTAATAACACCACTCCTGTGAAATCCTTTTGCCACATCCGCAAAAGTCCTTCTGTTCCTTTCAATCCGAAGAACCCACAAACCCAAACCAGCTAAAACACCCACCTCCCAAAAAACTCTTCCTCTTTTTAATCATATGAAAACCTTGACGTAAGCCCATCAAATCTACACAATCTCTCCGAACCACCCAACTTCCTCCAAAATCCTTCAAAATCTTACACCACAACTTAAATGACAAACTGCAGTGTAGAAATAAATGATTAGAAGTTTCATAATCCTTTTCGCACAAAACACACCATCCCGGAGATAATACTTGAAATGGTTTTCTTCGTTGAAATACCCCATGCACATTCAATTTACCCAACATTAACAATCTTGTGAACACCTTGATCCTGGAAGGAACTGTAGCTTTCCCGGGGGGGGGGGGGGGAAAGAAAGAAAAAGCTTAGCTATATAGAATTCTGATCCATTGACATCAAGGCTTAAGCACTTAAATGCTGACTTACAAGAAAAACTACTAGACGAGTCCTTAGTCCAAACTCTTCCATCATCAATATAAGAGCACAATCTTACTGCCATCATCAATATAAGAGCATAATCTTACTGAATCCAATCGATTAATCAGGCTCACGAGCTGTGGGAATTCCCTTTCACTCAAATTTCTGATGAAGTGAAAGTTCCAACCTATAGGAGCACTGGTCTGCAGACATGAAACTTCATAAAAATCTGAAATAGGCTCTTACTTCAAGGATGATAATCCGTATAGAGAGCGAAAATCTTCTTCAAGAGTACTATCACCCACCCATACATCCTTCCAAAATCTAATCCCCGATCCCCTGCCATAAAGTGCGGAAATAGCTTTCCAAGGACTTCTGAAAGTTACTCTTCCAACCACTCCAGCATCCCATTGGTTAGAACTCAATCCATATTTACTCTTTATAACTTTGTGCCACAAAGAGCTCGTCTCATTAGGAAATCTCCGCAACCATTTCATTAATAAAGCTTCATTTATATCCCTAATTTTACCAATACCTAGCCCTCTTTGTATCTTTGGTCTACGAACCACATCCCAATACACCAAATGCTCCCCACCCAATTGATCACCTCCTTCCCATAGGAAATCCTGCATTAGTTTCTCGATACATTCTCTGACACCACACCGAGCTTGAAATAGTGATAAGTAATAAATAGGAATATAAGATAAGACTGATTGAATGAGTTTCCTTTGTCAATCACTCCCACCATGGTAGGATCTTTGAAAAAACAACTCCTTATGTGCTATGGGAGAGGCTAATACTCAGAGCAATTCTGTCTGTCACCACCACATCTTCTTATCCTTTTTATTTTCTTTTTTTGGTCTCATTAAATTTATTATTTTTCTTCAGAAAAAATGAAAACCCTTTTACTTTGTTGTCCTAAAATCGATGTTTTTGAGGGATACAGATGGCTTTGGCTGTATGTAGTACCCAGTTTCTTTTTGCTTTGTCTTTCCAGTTGGCCATTAGATATTTTGTACAACCAAACCATACTTTGGAGTGGTAACCCATGGACTAAAATTGTCCCTATTAATTAATCAGCCACTTTGTATTTGGACTATTTGATTTCTCTATTTAACATTAGTAGATACGATTCTCTTTAAATACAGAACCTTTTATACTGCTATTGGATTCTATCTTGCTTTATATGAACTAATATGTTTTGTTATAATTTATGTGTGAATGTATAATTTAAATGCTACTGTGTGGAATTTGAATGGTGCTATCTTCTTTGCTATGTCCAAACCTAATTATGAGTTGTCAGACAAGTTTGGTTCTGGTTTTCTTCATTCTGGTGCCTTAGGCCTCCTCAAGACTTGTCAACTAAGTTCTTTTAATTTTCATTCCCTTTCAGTTCAATGAATGATTTTTTTTTTCCCCTTTTTGTTTTAAAACAAAATAATGGGTCGTTATTGATGTTTAAGATTGATCTCCCTGATCAAACTGGCCAAATATGAAACCCACAAGATATCTTTCTAATGAAGGCAGCCAAAGCTCTACATTGTAGAACTTTTTGTAAAGGTTAGGCGATATAATTATATAATACAAAATGAGCTTTATTTTGCAGTCAAAACGTAGACACAAAATGAGCTACATCTTGGGTTTGTAAACATTTACATAGCTTTTGTTATGAGTTTGTTGACCTTTAATAGTTGGACTTATTATAACATCGTTCATTACCTATTTTGAAATAACATATGAAGAAAATATTAAATACAAATGCTGGATACGTGTCATAGGTACTGACTCACACTAGTGTGTGTGTGTATATATATATATGTAACATTGGTTATTTCAGCGGTGCAGTGATAGGGCCGTACCATTCTGAGAATATAGAAGATGTTGATGGTAAGATTTATTGGTTTGATTGTGATAATGATAGTGATTTATATATATAGCTACAATCGAACATTGGTTTGAAATCATGTTAATTGTATCTCTTTGACATGATTATTCCAGCAAACGTCGAATTGCAACCGCTAGATGTGAGAGTGAGAGAGCTAGCGAAGAAACTTGAGGCATTCTCATGTGGGAATCTGGAGAGCTCACAAGATTCATCACATGTTCCGATTCCCCAACAGAGTTCAAAGGTATGATCAATTTTTTTTTGGCTTTTCGTTCATATTAGCTTGATTCATCTACTAGTTTCACGAGTCCCTCTTTAATGTTGTTTTCTTATGCAGGACTCTTTTGTTCAGGAATATCTAAGGACACTCAAGACAGCGGATGAGTAAGTAAGTATAAACAACTTGTTATACTCATAGCTATCTTACGCAGTAATGTTATTACTAATGTTCTTTTCTTTTCGTTCTGTTTGTTAAATACCAATCATTTAATTTCTGTTTGTTTCTTTTCGTTCTGACACTTGGAATTATATTATTACAATTTTTCACATCATTTTCTTTATTTTTTTTACTACTATTCTATTTATCTTTAATTAAGCACTTTTATGCTTAATTAATTTCTCTCTAATTAAATCATAAAAAGCACCCCAGAACATTAAAGGGGACTCGTCTGGGGAGTAGCCAAGTGAAACTAGATTTTCTCAATATTTCCAAAATCTCAAAAATTATCTAGAAACTTTGCTCATTCTTCATCTAAAAAAAAGGCGTCAAAATGGTTTAGGAATATAATTTATTAAGCAATAAAGTATCAAGTCGGCAAGAAAAGATACTTACTCAAATAAAAAACATATTAGAAAATTTGATGAAATATCAGGAGTTAATGATAAAAAAATTGGCTAAGATAGAAAAGAAAGACAAACAGAAGACTATTGTTCCTGCCCTCTCTCATCAAAATAACAATTCACTGGTGTCAGAGAATCAAAATCCTGTTATATTAGCAATACAGAAAAACTCCACTAATCTTACAACTTCAGGAACGAATAATGGAAACTATCACAGTTTCATTACTAAAGAACAACTACAAAATACGTTAAAAATAAAGGCAATATCAGCCATCTTCAACAATCCACTGGGTTTTAGGCCTAGTAAGTTTTTGATATCAACCATAATAACTTTACAAATATTCTCTTCATTTGAGACTACTATTTATAAAATATTTTAGTTATAATAAATGGTTAGTTTCTATTTTCTTTTGTACTTCTATTATATGGTACATGCAATTCATAAGCTTTAGTACCAAAATATTTAATTGAGGTTGTATGAAACTACAATCATTATATAACAACTTATAATGTTATACAAAAAGCTACAGTAATCGATAAGGTGATCTAACTAAAACAAGATCATACGAGATGCTAAGGCTATCGATAATGTGACTTAACTAGAGTAGGATCATGCAATATGCCATCAAGGCTAATCGAACAATATGACCTAACAAAAGTAGGGTCAAACGAAACGCCAAAAGCTATCGATAAGATGACATGAGTGAAAAAAAAATATCACATGAAATGCCAAAACTATCAACAAAATAACATGACTAAAACAGAATCATGTAAGATGCCGAATATCTCAAGGCTATCGATAAGATTATCTATTTCAAAATAACATCAACGATATTATACTTATATTTTATCTTTATACAAATAATTATGACTTAAAAAAAAAAAAGCAGACGCAAATTGTGTCTAATTAATTATTGTGGGAACTTTCTCATCGGATATTATATGTTGCTCCATTGTTATTCTCACCGACATATAGAAATTTCATTATTATTATTCTTGTAACAAATTTAATATCTATCTCACGCCTAATTTTGTGGTTCATTTAATTATAAAATTTATTATCTTTGTTTCTAATTTCATAAATTTTGGGTTTCTGACTACTCGTCGGACCAACTTCTCATATTCCATACCTTTGTGGTACTTATCAACTAACATAATAACTAATATTTAAATTCTATAATTTAAATACCCATAAATCCGTGATTTTTAGTTGTTTAACAAGTTGAGTTATAGTGTATACGACCCTATTTACAACCGTTCACATTCAATTTAGTACTTCATTTTCTCTTATATTTAACAATATGGCTGGAATTATCTGTGTCTAAGATTTAATTTTCTAATTATTTATTTTCAATATCATTTATTTATATTTTTGATTGAATGACTAGAATCACTTATGTTAGAAAATTAATTATCTTTTTATTTATTTCTGACTATATGAACAGTATCTATTGTGTCAGAAACACTGGCTATCTAGCACATGGTGATAGTCATTAAAACCACCCATATCTGTTTACTTGCATGTAGAACTATAAAATACGTCAATTATTTTTTGACACGTGGAATTATATAATTACAATTTTTTACATCATTTTTTCTATTATTTACCACTATCCTCCTTATCCTTAATTAAGTACTTTTGCGCTTAATTAATTTCTCTCTAATTAAATCCCAAAAAGCACCCTGGAGCAAACTTCATCAATACCTGTCATTAAATTGCAAGCACTCAAACAATGTTAATGGTTAGAATGGAATGTTAAAAAAAATAATGTCAGGAGTACTATAAAATAGAGTAAATTAGATGAAATTAAGGTTATATTAATGGTTAGTAAGATTGGAGCCGTGATATGCCCATCCGTTCACATCGGCACATCCATTTGAAAATATTCCTCCAGATGCCAGGGGGCTAGTATGTTCAAGCCCACTTTGGCCTAAAACTGATCAATTCCCAACAATTCCCCAACTGTGAGGTTACACACAATATTTCTGCTCCAAAAATGTTAATTTTCAAAGAATAAGATGTACCAGTCAGCATTTGTTAAAATGTTAGCAGTCACCACAAAATCGATCGACAACGCGGATTTTTCTCCAAGTCAGTAAAATCAAAGCTTCCCCCGCAGTAGTAAATTTTGCTCCATAAATGTACCCTACAACCCAAGAACCAAAATTTTCCTAGGTCAAGCTCCTTTTACCTAGGAACTTAGAACCAAAATTTGCCAAATATAGAAAAGCAACAATATAATAAGGTTAAGCCACATTTGGCCCATTTAAGAACATAACTAGCATAATCTTTTATGAGATTGACAAAAAGATTAATTGAACAAATACACTCAAATTAAAGTACGAGTCTTAAATGCAGACATGTCAGTAGTCCCCACCTATACACCATCCACTAAAAAAAAAAAAAAACCTTGTACGAAGTATTAATCTCAGCCTGTTTAAGTGTTTCTAATCGTGGACACTAATAAAGACCAAGGCCCCGTTTCTATAATGAACTTTGAAAATCACGTACAACAACCAAATCTGCTTTTAAATTCTGTATCTCATGTCATTCACAATCAACAAACTAGAACATGAGGTCCGATGTAAATGAGCCAACTATCTAACATGCCAAAGTAAATCAGTTCATTGTTTAAACTCCTCTGTCAACTAAACAAGAATAGTCGACATAATGGTCATTCTGAGATATTAGTGGCAGCCCAAGATTTTTCCACCCCTGAAACAACCAGCAACAGGACAATAAACATATTGCACCAGCATCCATCCGATGAACTTGTTAAAGCCAAGACCGATAGAGATGAAAGCTGACCTCATCAACCCTTGAAAAAGTCCTAAGACACTAAATAGGTTCCATATAAGACGAGCGCATGGCATAATTTGCAACCTAATTAGACCTTAAAGCAACTATTGCTAAAGGAAGGAGAATGGTTGAAGATCGATTATATAAAGAGAACAAGTAACATATGAATCAATAAGCAGCACTAATTGGAATTCACAAACAGCAAAGTGAATTTTAACTTTGCTGTGCTCACACCAACTGGCTCAATTACTACTCATTTTCTGGTCATTTCTGACCGACCGACGTAAATGCAGCACAAAATTCGTAAAGAAGAAGAAGAAGAAGATGAAACAAGGAAATACATACTTGAGTTTACATGTTTAAATAGAGAAAAGTAAATTATGATTTAACCTCCAGAAATTACATGTTATTAAGTCTTAGTAATTCACATTAGCAAAGAAAATTAAAAGGTGCATCAATAGGCAATTAAAAGAGTAATGGGTAACAATAAGAAACATAAAACTATGTGGCAGACACCCTGGTTTAACAACCACGAATGGAATGAGCTTGTGACGCTCCGCAGTCCGCAATCAACTCGGATAAATATCTTCCAGAAGCGCACAAATCAAAACAGAGAGAAAGGGTTAAGGCTTCCAAACACGAGTCATAGAATGAGGAAATAAAACCAAAATCGCACAAACAATCACAAAAGATAAAATTTTTATTTTTCAATATATATATATATATTCACAAAAAAAATTTCAAAACTAAAAATATAAAAGAATAATATATCATTAAGAAAAAGACAAATTACCCGCTCTCCAACTTTTATACCCTTTTATCCCAAGTAATTGAATTCAGTATTTTTGCTCTAAAGCTACGTTTAGTAGAAAGAAAAGAAAAGAAAATAAGTTGGAAAGAAAATGCATTGAATGTCATAATATTTTAATTTAAAATAATTTTTTATTATTATATTATTCTTATTTAAAATTAAATGTGTAATGCATGTTTGGTAATTTAAATTACCTATACCAAATAATACAAATTATAAATACGAATTCATCACCTATTTCAAGATTAAGAAAGATATTCATTAATTATCAAGTTTGTGAGAAATCTTGATGTGTAAGCATTGAAAAAGGACCGTGTAAAATATATTCTTGTCAACAACACTTATTATAAGAATATATTTCACTCAGTCCTTGTTCAATATTTACACACCAAGACTTTTTGCATATGGTCACATTAATATAGATTAAGATATGTTGTAAATGCACAAAATCTTGTAACATGATCCAAGAAAAGCGTTAAGTTTTCTTATTAGTTGTAAACAAACTTATTTGATTTAATTAGATAAAATATGTCTTAACTTTAATAAAAAAAACTTTATTAAAATATTTCTCTAATAAATAAACATGGAACATTCTGACATTTATTATTGTACCAATATTCAAAATATTATCACAAATACTATACATGAAATATTCTTTATTAAATATCAAAAATATTAAATTAATATTTATAAATAATAAACACCTTTTAGGCTTAATCCTAACAACAATATCACTATCTATTTTGAATTGACAGTGAATCTAGATTAATATTACAACATCGACTGGAATGTTTGACCTGACATTATTAACGTATTTGACATAATATATAAATGTCTTTTGATTGAAAAGTTGTTTAATTTTACAATAGTTTGATTAGAATTACTTACGATTAATGTTTGCTTTGTAGAGAAAATAAATCTTAATAATTATTTCTTTTTTAAGTCATCTTTTAACGAAGATTTGATTAATATGTGATTGAGTCAATCAACTACAAATTAATCTAATTAGACTTTAATTTTATTAAGTGTATATGTAGACTTTATTTTACCTAATCTATTTGATAGCTCATGTGAGTTTCTATATAAACAATCTTATTGTGTGAAAAAGTTATTGTTTTATTTCTAAAAGAAATTTCAAGTTTGTCGTTTCTTTTTATATTCTAAGCTAATTTTAGATGTGTTTAAACATTTTTATTATATTGATTTGATAATCAAATTATGAGAAAATGAATTTGTTATTTCAGAAAACAAATCAATATTTTTCTCAGTTAAAAGGTACGGATCAAGAAATTAACGATATAAACCCTGACATTTTGATAATGCATTATTATGAGCATTAAAAATATATACTTATAGATATAGAATCTACAACTTTATTATATAGAGAAGTGAATATTATTTTGAGGAGCTATATGAGCTTGAATGATATAAATCTTAGCTAAGTAATTAATAAAATTGAATATTTTATTAATTCAAGACTTCTGTAAGTCTAGCTATTCATTAAATATAGTCTTATATCAAAGAATTGAATATATAATTAGATGAGGCAAAACAATAATTTTATCTAGCTTCAATTATTGGTATTCATATGAGGATACATATCCGTATATTAATTATATAATAAACAAAATTTTAATTATAAAATATTTTTTATATTAAATTAATTCAAGAGTGCAGTTTAAATTTTTAGTGGATTAAGTCAATAACTAATAGTATAAGCCCATTTGTATTGAGAATTAATTATAACTAGACTTTTGTCTACTCGAGCTTGAACTAAATAGGTCCATTTGGGTCCTTAACCTACACCAATATTGGAGTTCTTGGATTTTCACTCGGAAATTGATTAAGATCGAGGTGTCCACTCACCTTTGTAGTTACAAGTAAAGATGCATAAAAAATAAGACTTTTCGGTTAAGGTACATAATCTCTTATATTTAGACCATAACAAATATTCTAAAAAGTTTTATGAAAAATTTTAATTCGAACAAATTTTTGTTTTCTAGCTTTTTTTCATTTTTGATTTTGTCATATTTTTTGTAAACAACAACCAACAGTCGTAACAACTAAATGACAATAGATTTTTCCTTTTCAATATATACAATATTGCGATGTATGTTAGTTAAAAGAGTTTTATGTTAGGATCATAGGTGCTATATGGTTTCTTTTGTTTTTTAGGCTATAGGATAAGCATTTAGGCCTCGTTTGGTATAAGAGACTAGGGTTGAATTATAGAATTGGATTAGATTGTAATGAATTGGATTGAATAAACTTAATACTATTTCATGTTTGGTGTAGTATTGGATTGGATTAGTATTATTATTATAATATGAGACCAATGTGTAATAAATTCATTTTATATTAATTTAAATATTTAAAAGTATTTATAATGTAGGACCCACTAGTCTAAAAATTTGAAATAAATGTGGGTCTCACCACTTTTGTTTGTATAGGATAAATTATCCACCTACATAGGATTATTTTAGGGTTATGGATTATTTATCCTAATTCTAAGTTGGCATCAAATATGAGTATGAGATAAATAATTCTAATCTCAATCCTAATTTCATGTACCAAACAAGGCCTTAACTACCCTAGGACTTTAAATTAGATAAGCCGTATATGAGATTGAGGTATCCTATTAGACTTAAAACTCTAGCACCCATTCTCTATATATACAATTCTTAGAATGTGCCGAGGTTGAGAGGTACACTGAGAGACAACTAGAGAGAGCAACCAACAAGCATCAATCTAGCAGGTATTTTTTTTTGTACCTATCTCACACATGCGTCTTTTTATGGTAAAAGTTTGAGAGATAAAAGTATTAAATAATTGATATTTTTTATTTTTTTTAACTAAATAAATTATGGTAACTGTTAGATTATAAACTAACAGCTAAAAAAAGAAATACCTATAGATCAATTTTTTTTTAAAAAAAACAATACCTATTGGATTGTCAATCATATATATACACGTTTGTTTAATACGTATTGTAATATTCTATGAATACTTTGAATTTAGACCATTTGATTGTGG
Source organism: Parasponia andersonii (assembly GCA_002914805.1). Classification (NCBI taxonomy): domain Eukaryota; kingdom Viridiplantae; phylum Streptophyta; class Magnoliopsida; order Rosales; family Cannabaceae; genus Trema; species Trema andersonii. The sequence goes on along the minus strand of JXTB01000529.1, from coordinate 104,655 downwards.
TCAAATTGCTATAATAATTCAAGTAGTTGTACCCAAAAAAATCTATGCTATTTAATATTTATCGAAATATAGAAAATTAAATATTGGGGTATTTAACTGCTAAGACAAACATTTATATTATTTAATTTTAAATTTTTTTCAATCCTATTGTATTAATATACTCCTAAATCCTAGGATTGTAATTATCATTCATTTTTTTTCCTAAAGAGATAATTCTCATTAATTTTAGTTCCTATAAAACTTTTTTTTTTTTAAGTGGGACTTAACTAATGACTTCCACTTATTATAAATTAAAGGAAAATATCTACTACTACCCAATCCCCACACCACCTCATTAGGAATAATAAGCTTTCACGCCTATTCTCGATGTGACTCGAACCTAAGACTGAAGTCCTAGGTAATAAGTGCTCTTATCACTTGAGCCAACCTATTTCGTCAGTATTTCGATCTGTTTAACTAATTCTTATAAAGCTTTAATTCATACTAAAGCAATTTAATATAAAAAGTAACAAAATGAAATTAAGAAGATAAAGTAAACTCTCAATCTACACTAATGCGTACAAATTTTTTTTATTCCTATTAAGAGAAATTAAATTAAACATGTCAATAAAAAATATAAGAATTTTAAAACTAAATTCTATAAAGAAATTAAAATTTATTTCACATAGGTAAATAAAATTTTTATGGAGTCTTTTATTTCAAAAAATGGGTAATTTCTACTTACGGTTATCTAGTAAGTATCTTATTTTAATTAGATTACTCAAAAATAATTATTATTAAATAATAAAATTTCCTATTTATTAAACACTTTTTAACTACATATAAATATATGAGATTCTATACAAATTCTCCGTATTGCCTTTTTTTTTTGCAAGAGATTCAGAACTACATTAAAGTTTGATCCTGCAAAAAGTATATAGATAGCTATTATGAGCACAACCTAAAATATTAGTCATTTTTTTTCTTTCTTTGCAGATTTAGAATCATAAGCAGTTGTAGACCTTCTATAAATTCAATGGTAGATTTTCAGCTCTATAACTAAAGTATACAAATATTTTTTATTCGTATTTAGAGAAATTAGAGAAATTAAATTAAACATATCAATAAAAAATATAAGAATTTGAAAGTTAAATTCTATAAAGAAATTAAAATTCATCTTATATAAGTAACTAAAAATTTCAAATCCAAAATGTTAACAAATCACGTTATAAACTTATGCAAACAAAATACGTAAATTAAATTTCGAAGTATTTCATCTCGTATTAAAAAAATACAATTGAAATAAAATATAAGGAAAAAAAATATTAGAATTGTCCATATATTTGAATGAAATATTTTTATTCCATTTCTCAAATATTAAAAATATTCCTATAACTCATTTATATATATGAGTTTGAATTCAAAATAAAAGTAAGTTAATTTTTTTTTTTTTTTTATGAATTCGGATTAGAATGAAAGCAAGTGGAAATAACATGCTATTGTGAATCACTTTTAACTTGGTTAAAATATCCATTGGTATAGTAAAATTGGAAATGCCCGTTAAAAATTCACTACAATTACGTAACCTATTGACTTTGGCCTGTATGTTGACTTTTTTTTTGAATCAATATTCAGATATAATCTAGTGAGACTAGTTTGAAAAAAATCGTGTGAGAGTTGAAGCTATTTACGCAAGTCATCAATGGGTTTGGAATCTTGGACAGGCAACAGTGGGAAGCTTAGAAAATTGAGGACAAATAAGAGCTGAGTAGGTATATGGTCATTTCTAGGCCCAAAACTCAGTACATAACCATAACCATAGCCCAATTTTTATAACAAGAATAGAGAAAACGTGGTATATGTTCACTTTTTAAAACTTTGTTAAATTTATGTCCAAGATTTTAATTTTATAAATATACGTCTAACTTTTAAAAAGCCAATAATGATATGTTTCTTGTTTTCTATTTTGCCATTAATTAATTATTTAGTTTTTTCTTCTTTTTTTTTTTTTCCTTTCCCAATCTCGATCTTCTTTCTTGTTTTCTCTTTCATTTTTTTTTTTGTTTTTATTTTTCTCTAATCTCACTTCTTCTATCATTAATCTTCCTCACTCTTTCTTAAATCTCTATTATTCTCCTTGGATCTCCGGCCTACTCCATTATTTTTGGCATTTTTCTCTCTCTGGCATTGTTTAGTTCATCGTCATCTTCTCCGGCATTATTTGGTTCATCTTCTTGGATTTCCGATATTTTTGGCTATTTTTCTATTTGTATTGATCAAATGGTTCCAGAGTTTGATCTTGTATAGGCATATTTTGTTTCTTGATCTTGAGTTGATTTTATTGTATTTTTATTTTGGGGATTTTCATTTTAAATTGTAATTCGTGTCATAATTAATATTAATTCAAGTATAATTTCATTTTTTTATTAGATAAGAGTAGCTTTTTGTATATTACTATGTGTTTCGATTTTTTTTTTTTTGTAATTAGTAATAGTTCATTAGTTTTTAGTTGTAGTATATGTGATATTTGTAGTGGTATATGTGAGCTTTTTGATAGCATATTGTATTATTGTTCACTATTTTTTTTGTGGTAATAGTTTTTTATTTATTTATCGTGATACATATAATTTGTTTTGTGGTATATACGATTTTGGATATGGTATATGGGCTTATTGTTCTCTAATTGTTGGTTTACTGTTCTCTTATTTGATTTATATTTTCTTCGTCTTGGTATTTATGTTTTGTGATTATTATTAATTAAATATTAATTATTTTGCTATTATTGATTATAAGTTTGAATCCAAATATATTGTTTTTCTGTTTTGATTTTTTTTTTGATAGTACATGACTTTTTGTGCTTGATATATTGATTTATAATTTAGTATATATGTGTATGTACCTCATGAACTAGTAGATTTAATATTTTTTTAATTAATATTTGTTTCTTAGTTTCTTCATACAGGTTCATATGTCGATTATGAAGTTGATGAAAATATAAATTTTAAGTACTTTTTATGGTATTTAGAGCTTCCATTAAAAGGTAGCACCATTATATGCATGTGATATCAGTTGATGGGATATAGAGATCATTACTTTCTTTGTATTGAGTTTATAGTTTTTTTTGAAACGAATAATTTTTTTCCATATTTAGGTTTACGTGATTATATAACAGATTCATTATTTTAGATATTTGATATTATTATCTTGTTTCTAAGTTTTTAAATTCGAGCACATGAATTTTTGATCTTAGTACATGAAAATTTTGTCATGGTATATGAGGCTATATACCAGATTCATTACTTGTTATATTATTAAATTTATTTTTTATTGGTGGAACAAAAAATTTATCATTGTATATAATTTATATATACCAAATTATGAATGAATATATATTATTGTCGAGATCTTATGAAGCAGTGAAAAAGAAAAATATTATGAATACTTTTTTGAAATGAGTCATTCTATATATAAACATATATATCGTGTTCAAAGTGACAAATTTATGTATCATTTCTTCATTAGGTTTTATTATCTAAGCATATTACTATGTTTCATAAATCTTGTCAAAGTATCAGAAATTATGTACATATTTTATATTAGTATGAACCATAAAGAAAATCTTATGTATCTAGTTCAAAAAATTATATACCATAAAAAAAGATTTTTTTTCAATATACATTATTATTCCTGAATAATTTTAACTTCTTTTTTTAAATTACTAAAGTATACCTCACAGAGTGAAGAAGTATAAGCAAATAAGTAACAGTTTATATTTATATAAACTTATACTACATAAAACATATGATTCAATGAGAACATTATTTAATATTCAATATGTTCACAATTTAAAATATTCAGTACAATAATCATTGTTAAACTAAAATATCATATTATTTTTCCTAAATTAAAAAAAAAATCATATGTATGATTCAATGAGAACATTATTTAATATTCAATATGTTCAAAATTTAAAATATTCAGTACAATAATCATTATTAAAC